>OY735217.1:44796701-44806701 GCA_963457665.1 Thysanoteuthis rhombus | reverse complement strand
CAATGATGATGATGATATATATATATATATATATATATATATATGTGTGTGTGTGTGTGTGTGTGTGTGTGTGTGTGTGTGTGTATAGTTGGATTGGGATTTGTTTTACAAATACGTTTATGTTTCTGTCCAGCCTGGTCTTCTTCAGGCGAATGTTTAGGTATATTTAGATTTCTGTTTGGGAAATTTGGGGAATTTTTGTGGGAGGAGATGGGAGGAGTTTCCTCTTTTGTTTTTGTTTTTTTTCATTTGTTAGATTTGTAATTTCTGTTTTTACTGGTGGTTTCAAATTATATGCCAGGTGTATGGTGTGTTGGAGTTATCTGTTAGTGGTTGCTGATTGATATCTTGGTTTGGTATACGATATTTGATTTGAGCCATTTGTTTTGCAGAGGGCAACGATTTATGTTTGTACAATTGCAGTATTGATTACTTATGCTTTCATTGTTAGTATTCATTTTAATCACTCTATAATTATGTTTTGTGATGAGTGCATTGAAATTTTCAGTACAACTAAAGCTAATTTTCAGTTTGTTCTCGTTGAATATTACACTGGTTGGTTGGTTGCTTTGAGGGAAATGTTTTTCTATTAATTGGAAGAATATTTTATTTAAATTAGTTTTTAACTTGTAGGTTGAGTGGTGTAGATAAGATGATTTTTCTACCTCTATCTTTTTATTTTATTTATTTTATTTTATTTTTTGTAGAGGCTTCGTTTTTTGCTATTGGATTTCACTTTTTTTATCATATCTAAAGTTCGTTTCGGTAAAACCACTATTCTTCGGGGCTTTAGTATAGTCATTTCTAACTTTTTTAAATGTTATTCTATTTGAGGAATTGTGTTTCGGTCTAGTTTCTATAGATTTGGGGATCTTTTCAATGATTTCGTTTCGGTGGTTAGAACTAGTACTCATGTACTCAATCACAGAATTTTTTTCTCCTATATGATTCACAGGTGTTGTTATTCAAATTAAAAATAAAATCGAAGAAGAAAAGAATTTTAATATTAGCCTTGATTTCAATTTTAAAGTTGATTTTTTTCCCAATTCTTTTATGATTTATTTTTTAAAAAGCAGCTTTCAACGTGACAACGTAATGGAAAGTATCTTCTTCAGTAAATTTCTTTGTACATAACAAAACAAATGGATTATTTACACCAAGAGCTTATTGTTTACTTCTGATCGGCGTTCTTTATTGAATGTGGTAGATTCACAAACTGAAGTGTGATTAAAAACGTTAATTTTGTTTAACCACTAAAAGCAGAAAACACTGTATGAGTAGTTTTGTTTATTTGTGATTTTATTTATTTATTTATTTTTTTTTTTGGAAGAAATCTTTCGTGCTTTTAATCAATGAGACCTCCGTTTTGGAAGTGTCAGTTTTGGAAGGAGAGAAATTTTAGTTTGTCTTAGGGAGGTTCTATTCACGTTGTTGCTTTAATGCTGACAAGAACCTTACTTCCTGTCAGTTGAACGAAAATACGACCTCAAAATATCTAGGTTATTACTGAAGTGAAATGAATTATTTCGGAGATTTTTTTCATTTTTAATTATGTTCAGATAAATTTCTGAGTTTTTGAACAACTGTTTCGGACGGTCGTACGATAGAAAGTGAGCTTCCAGTTCAGCAGTATTGTTACATCGTATATAGCACCCAGAACCAAATCATTTTCTTGACAACCGACTCTCATCGAAAAGCAACTGAGGTGTTATTGGTTGTAAGCACAAAAATCTCTTCGACAAACAAGTTATTTATGTATTTTTGCTTTTACTGGTAACAGAAATCATAACCTAAGAATCAAATAAAAAATTAAGAAAATAGAATTAATAATAACGGTTTACAATAGAACTTCTCAAACTTTTTTCATTTGTGACCGAGGAGACAAACGTTTTTTTGCGAATCTTCAGTCAGTTTTATAAAACCAATAAGTGCTTATACAGTTGGTCGTAATCCTACTGTAACTGAACATAGAAACATGATAACCCTTCTCTCCGAAAAACATTGCAAAATGTTATTGACGGTGCTTACAGTTTGTTTTTGTTTTTAAATACTTTCTTTTCAAATTACTAAAATGTAACATGAACGAAAATCGTAATCATAAAATTATTGAATAGCATCGAGTCATTTCACAATAAGCACGAATAGGAATAAATATCTGCATGGAGATTTAAACATCTAGCAACATAATTATTCTGAATACTTCTGCAAATCCCAATAACCTATACATGATCCCCACATGGAGGGTCCCGACCCCTAGTTAGAGAAGCGCTGATTTACAATATTTCATCTGATAAAAATGATTAGGCAGGCTGTCACTAGTTAGGTCTCTAAGTTCATAGCTTGACACAGTATTACTTGAATTTTTTATCTTGAATTCTCACTGTATAATAGTCAATCTTCGTAATATATCGACAAGCGATAGTTCAAGTGAATTGATAAGGAAGGAAACCATGTTGAAAAATGGATCTTTATTGTATGAAAAATATCTTTGCATCATAAGTCTACTAACGTATTGATATACATATATATGCGTCTTTGTGCACAGGTGTATGTGAGAAAGGAAGAGTAACATTCAATATGAAAAACGAACAAAATGGCACCAAAGAAGAAAATCGGTTACGTTAGAAAGATTCGTTTGAAACTTATAGGAAATACCCGTTCTCGCATTGCTGAATTAACTTTAGGACAGACTCTTCATTAGTTGCATATACACAAGTCATTGTTAGGTATTTTCAAGATGATATCAAAGGGATAGATAAATTCAGATCATTTTGACGACAGGCACACCAGGATTTTGAAATTGAAAAAGACGGATCCTCGCTGTACACCGAATGACACCAGCTATCTTACTAGTATGAACAAGTATGATTTGATTTTTTTCAAAGTATTTCTATAAAATAAAAGTTGGTACATTTTTTCTCACCAACAGTTGTTTTAAAAACTTAAATTGTATATTTTTATCAACTTTGTTTATTCAAGAGTAGAAAGTTCTGAAAACACTCCAAAACGATCAGTTTTTACGAAGATTTATTTTGGATACCAGTTTAGCCAACTATTACGTATAGCTGGGATATGTAATGAAAAGGAGATAAAGAATTCTCAGAACAAGAATTTATATCAAAAGAATCGGATAGAAACAGAGATAGATTGGAACATACTGGAATAGATTGATAGATCAATAGATATGATCAGACTAGGATAGATATGAACAGATACGCAAACAGACAGATGGTAAGATCAGGTGAAGAAAAATGTGAACATACTGACATAGATAATGAAATACTGGCATTTATGGATATCAGATTATGAAAGATAGATATGAAGAAAGAGTTAGATAAAAAGCTTTAATTGATACTGAGGTATCTATGCTTTAATCATGAACCTATGGACATTTTTAGAGGAGGAAAAATACGTGACTCGACAGCATGCTATCGGCTTCAGCTTGCGGTTGAATCGGGCGCACCGGGCCCCGTCTTTCCCGGCCACTCAGGAGATCAACCAACATCCTAATGTGGCTTTGCGACCTCTTTTTTATAACAACTGAGAAGAATCACACTAGGATGGCAAGCCTTTGGCAGAGCTAGCTAAACCCTCAAAAATAATAAGATCCCATTAATCCTAAAGAGAAGGGTGTATAACCAATGCATCCTCCCAGTAGTCACTAATGGAGCTGAAACTTAACCACGAGTCAGACCCGTAAGCTGAGAACCATGCAACGTGCACATGAAAGAATAATGCTGGGCCTCACATGGAGAGACCAAAAAACAGCACAGTACATCTGGGAAAAGACAAGAGTTAGAGACATCATAGAATCCATAAAAAATCTCAAATGGCGGTGGGCTGGCCATGTTGCAAGAATGGCAAACAATCGATGGACATCACGACTCACAACATGGATTCCCCGAGACCACATGCGCAACCGAGGCCGGCAAAATGTTGGATGGAGAAACGAGCTAGACAGGTTCAGGAAGTACTGGCTCCTTGACGCCCATGATAGAGAAGTGTGGCAAATCCTGGGGAAGGTCTATGTCCAACGACGGACGCTAAAAGACTGATGATGATGATGATGATGATGATGATGATGATCAGGCAGGGAAGTCAGAATCAGCTAACAACGAGGACTGTTGCTCAATTTTGAATCCCATTGCCGGACCCTCGCAGCCAGATTTGTTTATGAGCGAAAGAATTGATAAACGTGCTGTTTACTTCACTCGTTCATGGAATAATTTCTGTATTCCATATATTCCAACAATAGTTTTGACTTCATCTTTTTATTTCTTTTTATCACAGCCATTTCAGTCTATGTAATATTTGGTTTGGCAAATATCAGTGACTGAACGTTGCAGGATGAAGAACCCTGTACGATTCACATACCTTATTCATGTATGTTTTGGCAAAACATTTTAAATCATTTCAAGATGAGGATGGCGTTGTTCAGTCTTATATATTCGTTAATGATACTCACTGATCCATCATTTGAATTCATTTGAAATATTAATGGTTTGATTATTCCCCCTATTTTCACTTCAGATTTCATTCTTCTGTTGCATCTTATAACAGCAATTAAGCATCCTAGGATTGTAATTATCGTTGCTTTGTTTTGTTTTTTTATTTCTCCTTGATGAGTCATTACCTGCCCATTATTGACGAGAACGGGTCTATTTTTCATGACTTTCTCTTCAGGTCTCTTGTGTGCTCAGGTTTTGAACCATAAAATTTCATGAGCTAATTAAAAAGAAAAGAAATACGGCAAGGAAATTAAAGAGACCAGTGAATTGAATCGATCAACAATAGTCACATGTATATGTAACGGCTGCTACAAATGTTGATTCCTTTCATTATTTTCTAGTTTTAACTCTGGATATTTCTCTTTTCCATGACTTCACTTCGGTTATTGAGTGAACCACAATCTGAATTTGCACTGGCTTAATTCAGTAAATCAGAAGAGGTACTAATTCTCATAAAAAAATTAAAATTATGTAAAATTATCAAAATGAGTTATCAGTTAAATAATATATCAAAAGAAAAATTTACTCTAATTTCACTTCTACATCGACTGAAACAGTAATTGTTTATACATGATTACTCATGGTCATCGACTCAGTTTATTTCTCATTTCAATTTGACTACCGTTTTTTTTGTTTGTTTTGTTTTGTTTTTGTTTTTGTTTTCGTTTTTTGCTGTGCCGTGGCATATTTCTTAATTTGTATGGGGCAAAAAATGATAAACGAATTCCACAAACTTATCCTCGAGAGGAACACAATAAACGTTTTCTGTTTTCGGTCAGATAATGAAGTTTGATAAGAAAAAAAAGGAAAAGGAAAACTTCCAGTTTGGAAAAAACCACGACACCATCACTGAAAACTGGTTTTAAAAACACTTGTTCGACAACTTACTTATCGATGCAGATATTTGTTTAGCTTACACAACTGCCATTAGTGACCATTTGCTATTTCAATAGGATTGGAAACTGTCAAGGTTGAAAATGGGTAAAAGAACTCTCGGAACCAGATGTAGTCAAATAGTTTGATGATAGCTATCCGACCAAATACCCAGGACATCACTCTCTATCAAAATTCATGGCATGTCAGAGACGAAGCATTTTCTCTAAATGTCAAGCAGTGTACTGGGGAAAATACATTCAGGATTTTCAAAAACTAAGGATGTAAAATGAACATTGGCAGTGTTAGCAGAAATTAAAACACATTTTGTGGATTCCACGTCGATAAATTTACATTCATGACGTACATTCGTTTTGGAAATCTCACTATGATTTCATACTTTATCTTGAAAGTAAATTTATATTATTCAACTACAATAACATACAAGTGGGGGTATCAGGGGTAGAAATATTGTGAATTGTTAGCATTTCAAATGTGATTGGTCCATTTCCCTAGAGAATCAGCATCCAAAGGAAAACGAAATAATTGATTTTCAACGGAGGCCTATAGAACGTGTGAAAAAAGCGAAACTAAACGGAAGAAAAAACGTCCTCACGGTTACCAAAGAGTGGAATCACACTGACTATATATACCTACAAAGAATCACAAAGAAAAGAATACACAAAACATTACAAAAACTGATAATTTTTTGCAAAAATATCATGCACAATATAATATATAAAACATATTTGAGGTGTACTACCATAACTGCAAGGATGAAATGTGGATCGAATTACGTAATATATATAGGGAAAAATGTATATTTCTATTGATGAGTACACACACACGCATAAACACGCACACACGCATACACACACACAATCGCACACATATATATATATATATGTATATAAATACACATATATGTAAATATATATGTGTATACATATATATAAACATATGCATACGTATATGTATATACATACGTATACACATATATGTATATATACACATATATACATATATATACTCATATGTATATGAACACATTTATATACACATATGCATGTATATATATATATATATATATATATATATATGTATATATATATACACACACACACATATATATATAAACATTTATATATACATTTGTTTGCATGTAGATATATATATACTCATATGTATAGATATAAATATATATACATATATAGATACATATACAAAGATATACATACATACGTACATATATATATATATACACATGCATATACAGACAAATATATATAAGAGTATTCATATATTCATACATGTTTCTACAAATTTACAAATATATGTATATATATATATACACACACATACAGATGCATATAAACATATAAAGAATATATATATATACATATATACATAAATATATAGATACATATATACAAATATATATATATATCCATGTCTATGTATATACGTATATATAATGTATACAGATATATACATACATATATAAAACATATACAAATATATACACATATATAAATGTATATACGAATATATATGTGCACATATATATACCTATGTATATATACATATATACTTATCTATAAACATATATATTCATGTGTATACACATACATATATACATGTATACACATACATATAAAATACACATATATATAAATATATGTATATACATAGATACAAATATATGAATATGTATATTTACATATATATATATGCAAATACACATTTATATATATATATATATATAGATATACACATATACATTCACATATATACATACATATATATATATATATATATATATATATATATATATATATACATATATAAAAACATTTATATACATACAAATATATATATATGTGTGTGTGTGTGTGTGCGTATATATATATATATATATATATATGCAATGCTCTTCTATAGGAATTGAGCACTTTGTGGATGAGGGATTTCTGTGTAATTTGAATATATCGCTTAAATTCAGCCTGTCAATTTCCAAAATCCAAAGATGGGATATTGGCCAACAGGTCTAAAGTGAATGTTTCAATTCTGACTTGCAGTACCAGATGGGATGATGGAAACTCTCTCTCTCTCACTCTCTCTCTCTCTCTCTATATATATATATATATATAATTATCGTGTCATCCACAGAAAGTTGTTTCGATGTATTACATGTCATCAGAGTGGCTATAAACTTTCCATTATCCCAAACAGTAACACGATGGAGGATTGAAACTTTAGCTTCAGACCAGGAAGCTGATATCCTATCCCTGAGATATGGAACGGGACGATCAGTAAGGCTGAATTTAAGTGATACATCAATTTACAAATAAAAATCCCGATCCACCAGAAAGCTCTATTCCTATGGAAGAGCATTGCATGAAGTTTACAATATATATATATATATATATATATATATATATATATGTACATATATGTGTATACATCTATATATACATATGCATATATATTTATATATATATATATATATATATATATACATATATATATATATATATATATATATAAACAGATATATATACATATGTATGCATATGTACACATATATATATATATACGTATCAATGTACGTATTGATATATATATATGCATATGCACATATACATATACATGTATACGTATATATATACATATATATATTTTTTTAAATGCATTTATATGTGTGTGCATTTATACATGTATATACATATATGCGTACATATGTATATATACATAAATATATGTATATATACATACATATATGTATATTTATATATACATATATATGTGTAGGTATACATATATAAATATAAATGTATACACATATGCACGTATATATATAAACATATATATACGTATATATGTGTACATATATGTACATATATGTATGTACATATGTATATACACAAACAAACATATATACATATATATAAGTATACATTTATATATGCATACACATATATCTATACATATTTACTTACATATGAACATACGTATATATATATATATGCATACTTATATAAATATATATGTACATGTATACGTATATATATATATTTATATATATACATATATATACATAGATGTGAAATATATATGTATATACATAGATACAACTCTATAGAGATATACACAAATACAAAATTAAACTCATATACATATATATTCAGACATATATGTATATATATATGTATATATATATACTCATATAATTATATGTTTATATATGTAAATAAATATACATGAATATATACATATATTCACATAAATGTACATATATATATATGTATATATGCATAATATACTTATACAAATAGATATATATATACACATATATGCACATACATACATAAAAATATATATATATAAACACACACATATATATATGCATACATAGATAAACATATATATATATATACATTACTATATATATATATATATGTATATATATATACATATACGTATATATATATACATATATATATATATATATATATAAGTACATATATTTGTAACTATATTTATGTATACAAATATATATATATACAAATATATATATACATATATATTAGTTTATATACATGGATATGCATATATTTAGATATATATATGTATACAGATAAATATATATACACATATATATATGTATATATATACACACACATTCATATAAAATATACACATACACACACACACACACACGCATATATATATATATATATATGATACAAAGTATGGAACGAGAGAGGAGAAGATCTTGTATACTTTGCGACGGCTAATGGATTGAAAATCATGAACACCCTCAAAAAAGGGACCCAATAGGATATGGACTTGGTAAAGTCTCAAATCATGAAAGAAGGAACGAAACAGACTACATCTAAACGGACAAAAACGATATTGTTAAGGACATCCAAGTCCTGAATTAAGTCAATTTAGGAAGTGACCACAGATTGGTACGATGTAAAATACAAGTAAACACCAACAAAAAATACAGGAGAATGTTCCACATAAAACTGCAGCCTCTAAATATACCAAAAGAGCACGCTCGATCTTTCAAGCTCGAACTGAAAAACAGATTCAGAATTCTTACTGAACAAGATGACACCAACATCAACGAACTGAACAACAGAATGACCGCGTCAATAATTGTTGCCACTACATCCAAACCAATGAGCACACAACCCATTAATAAAATCTTAGATGAAACCTGAAATCTCATGAAAAAACCCAGAAACCTCAAGCCACCGACAACAACAAGTGAGAAAATTGAAGAGACTGTACTTAACAAATTAATCGAGAAAAAACGAAGGGAGGACAGAAGAAAATACATGACGGCAATCATCGAATCCACTCTTGAGAGAGGTCGGGGCTTCAAAGCTATAAACAAACTCAACTCAGGACGGAAGCAAATAACTAGCATACTCGAAGAAAATGGACACCTAACGACAGACAGAGACAGGATTGTTGAACGTGCCAAAGAATTCTACCAAACTTCATTTGTCCAAACGAGGACTACAAAACAATGAGCTGGATATGCATGACGTGAGCAATCAACTCGACGACTTCCCAAAAGTAACCCCATTGGAGGTGAAAGAAGCCAT
>OY735217.1:44721701-44791701 GCA_963457665.1 Thysanoteuthis rhombus | reverse complement strand
TATATATATATACATATATATACATACATATATATATACATGTATATATATATACATATATGTACATACATACATATACATACATACTTGTATACATACATATATATACATATACATATACATATTTATACATATATATATATAGATAAATATATATATAGATACATATGTGTACCTATATATATATATATACATTTTTTGCATATATACGTACATACATAATTATACATATGTATATGTATGTACATACATTTATACATATACAAACATATATATACGTACATATATACATATACATACATATAAGTATATATCCATGTATATTTCTTTATATATACATACATATGCATATATACATTCATATATATGTACACATACATTCATATATATATATATATACATACATGTATACACATACATATATATATATGTATATATATATACAAATACATACATGTATACATGCATATTCATTTATACACATATATATACATGCATATATATATATATATATTCATATACATACATATATACATGTACATGCACATATACATATATATATGTATACATACCTATACAAACTTATATTTATATATGCATATATATATATATATATATATATATGCATATACATACATATATATACGTATACACACATAAACATATGCTTTTATATATATATATATATATATATATATATATATATATATATATATATATATATAAGCATATACAATCATTTGTATACAGATATACATATATATTCACATCATTAAGTATCCATATATTTACATGTACATATAATCATAATCGTGTCTTCCAATTCCAGTTGTTCTCTTGTATTACAACTGTTTTGCGAGGCTATCGACTATCTATTATAAGATCCGGCGTCAATATATCAGACCGAAACCTTTGTTTCAGACCCTGAGGCTTGCATCTTACTTTTGCCCTTTTCAGAACTAGATTTCCTATAAGATTAAATTCAAGCAATATATAATCAACCGAGAAATTTCCCATCCACCAGAGTGCTCTATTCCTTCGTTGGAAGAGCATTTTTTTCATATATATATATATATATATATATATATATATATATATATATATATATATATATATGTTTATGTACATATACATATACTTATATGTGTATGTATATATATATATGTATATATACGTATATCTTCATACATGCATATACATATATTTATATAAGTATTATATAGATATAAATATAAACTCATATGAACATATATATGTACAAATATGTATATATATGTATATATATATTCATATACGTATATATATACATATATGTATATAAATATATATATTCATATACATATATATGTACATATTTGTGCACATATATTCATATATGTATATATGTACATATATGTATATATATATATATGTAAATGTATGTATACATATACGCATACATATGCATGTATATATATGTTCATATATATATATATGTATACATATATCTATATATATAGATATATGTATACATATATGTCCACAAATATACATATTAGCATACATATTCTTATATATATACATACATCCATATATACACACAGATATATATATATACATATATATTTTATACACATACATATATGGAAGTAAATATATGCATGACCACATATATTGCTGAAATTCAACCTTACTGTCCGTCCAGTTCTGTGGAGCTGAGGTAGGATAACAGCCTCTGGGTCTGAAGCGAATGTTTCAATCTTACTTTGTGGTACTGGGTGGGATAATTGATAGTTTATAGCCACATTGAAGATCTGTAATACAATGAAACAGCTGTTTGTGGATTACACAAAATTAATGCTCCTCTATTTAGTGTTGAGTATTCTTCAAGTGAGGTAACTGGTTCATTATAAGCTTATGCAATGCCTCTCCATAGGAATAGATTATTATAGTGGATGGAGAACATATGCATAAAAATATATATTGCTTAAATTCAACCTTATTTACCATCCAGTTCTGTGGAGCTCAGGTAGGGTCTGAAGCCAATTTTTTAATCCTACCTCGTGGTACTCGAATCTATAATGGACTGTCTATAGCCACCCCGAAGAGTTGTAATACAATGAAACAGGTGTCTGTGGATGACACAATAATGTATACACACACACACACACACATATATATATATATATATATATATATATATATATATATATATATATATATATATATATATATATATGCACATAAGTGATGATGAGAGTGATTTACCGTCAAGTTTTTTATTCCCCTTATCTACATCAAGTTACATTCTTGGAATGTTTTCAATTAATTATGTGGAAAATTTCTGGAGTTTGGACCATTTGTGATGTCTTAAACATATCCAAGAAATTTTCACAATCAATCCATCTGCATTGTAATAATTGCCAACAGTCCAATCTATGTGTCTTTTTACCATCACAGAATTTTTTGAAGAACCTTCTTTGTTCACTGATTGTATTAGATGTGTTCAGCAATCATTTTATTTCAAGACTATAGTAATGTTCTTACCTGACTGCATATTTCATTGTTACCACCAATTTGATTAGATGTGTTAAAATTACAAGCTATTTTTCTATTAATCCTAGTTGCTCTCTCACTGGATTCAATATTTTGTAGCCAAGTGGGTTCTTTCTATTTTTTCCAATGTTATTGTCACCTATATGCGTTTTTTTTTTAGCCGCTAAGGTTTTTTAAAGAGTTATCTATGATCACGTTGTTATGTGTTTATCTTGCAGGGTATTTCAAGTGTAATCTAAGAAGTTTACCAACTGAATTAGATGTGTTTAGTTAACAGATTTTTTAAAGTAATCTCAGATATTTACCAACTGAATTAGATGTGCTTAGCTAACACAGTATATCAAGTATAATCTCAAGTGTTTTCAGAATGCATTTGTTGTATTTAGTTGAAAAAGTATTCTAGGTGTTACCTATGGCGCTTACCCTACTGGATCAGATATTTTTTACCTAATGGTGTATTGTAAGAGTTTTTTTATATGCTTATTTACTGGTTAAGACGTGTTAATCTTACAGGTTATTTCAAGAGTTTTCCAAGTTGCAGACCCTCTAGAAAAGATGTGTCTATTTAACAGGGTATATTATGAGTAATCTAAAGGTGCTTACCTACTGATGTAAATGCTAACAGGGTATTTTAAGAGTAATCTATGTGGATTAGATGATTTTAGCTAACGCTGTATTTCAAGAGTAATCTAAGGCACAATTTCGCTGGATTAGATGTGTTAAGAAAACGCTTGAAATACTCCGTCAGCTAAAGAGCTTACCAACTGTGTATAGTTGACAGTATATTCTAAGATTTGTTTTGGGTGCTAACCGACTGGATCACATTTTTTTTTGCTAACTTGTAAGAGTATTCTGTGGTACTTACATACTGAATTAGGTTTAGTTGACAAGGTGTTTTATGAGTAATCTAAGGTGCTTACCTACTCTATCATATGTGGTTAGCTAAGAAGGTATTCTAACAGTAATCTTATGGACCGGATTTGATGTGCTCAGCTATCATGGTAGTTTATGAGTAATCTAAGATGCTTACCGACTGAATTAGATGACTATCCAGTGATTAGTTTACAAGTAATCATCAGCCTGGTGCCAGATTGAGTTAATCTTAATAAATATATTAATTTTAATCATGTCATAGTTTTCCTAACATTTATGATTCTAACTCCTACTCCTGTTAGCCATTCCAACAACTTTTTATTGCTTCTAAGTCATTTCTATTCTTTTATTGCTTTTTTAGTCATCATTTCAAACAAGTCATGAGGAAGAGGGGGGAACACTGATTTTGTTTCTTTAACTGGACACAGAGGTTCTGCCATGGCCAACTGATACTCAAAATGATCAGGTGAAAAAGAGTTCAGGGTTGTTAATTAATGATTATGGCTGAGAAGCATTGTCACAGCGCATCAATCTTGTTATGTCGTATCAAGAACATCATTGTGCATCTGTACGCATGCATGAACATGCACACAAAGGTTCAGGTCTTCCATGTGAAAATATCTTAGGATAACGCTATATATATATATATATATATATATATATATATATATATATATATATATATATATATATATGAATTACATACATTGTTAAAAATAACAGAAAAGCTATTTAATTTTATGGTTAATTTTTGTTGTTTGAGTACAAACCTTTGATGTCATCGAAGTATTTTTTTTTAATTCTAACGTTGGTGGCTCAAGATCTTTTGATCTTCATCTGTTCAATTGCAGAGAGATAAATAGTGCGAACTCCACAGATGAATTTCTGCAAATGATTCATTCAAACAAGTCTAAGAACAAAATAGTAGCATCACAATAATAGTGGAAAGCCTATTCACCAATGTCCCTGTTGTACAAACCTTTGATATAATAATACAGAATATTCATAATCATCACTCTCTACCATTTCTAAAAATCAAACTTAATGTACTTTGAAAACCTTTGATCCTCTATTATGGCCACAAACGCTACATCTGCACTCAAACCGATGGCCTAGCTATGGGATCCTCTCTTGGACGTTCCTTTTCAAATCACTATATGGCCAATCTTGAAAATGAAAGTCCTTACAGATATTAGACAGCCATAATAAAGAATTTCATAAACCAAGCTTAACTAACCTTAACTTCTCTAGCACCCTTCTATGAAGAGTTGGGATTGAACAAACCCTGATTAACAACGTATTTCTAAACCATGTTGACGAACAGATTAGATCAATTTTATTGACAATTAACAAAAACAATACGAAGAATAAGTTCGATCAAAACAAAATAGCATAAACTCATTTTATTGCTACCAGAGGGACCCACACTATAGACAAGATGAAAAAGCAATAAAGAATATACACCACATCAGTTGACCAAAACAAGCATTAAAACCATCAGACATCGTTCAAATTAATTCTTCTTCATCCTATTTTACTACCTTGCTATATTATCAGTTTGCACCTCGTAGGATTATTGGTTCAATGTAATAAGAAATGATAAAAGCTGCCCTATTAATGCTCGTTTTCATGTGAAAACAACAAACATGGCACCGATAGTCAGAATTAGGGAGTAGGTTTAGAAGGGGGAAATTGACTGTGAGCCACGTAAGCCTCTATGGCAAAGTGGACATTGCAACCGAGCATTTGATTCTCACCTCGGGCTTAATCTCCATTTCTAATTGCTCTGTTTAATTGTAGTCAAAGAATAACAGTGAAAATCAAATTAAGACGAAGGGGGAAAAAGTAATTAAAACCGATAAAATAGGCCACTCCCTTTGAATGCATCACCTTAGAGCAGTTACGAAGCGTGTCTCGTAGATCGTTACTGCTGCAATATTCACTGGGTACTCTACTTAGTGGCTTCGAGTCATTACAGTACTGGATCATTCATTTAGTAAGCTTCGGGTCGGTGATGATCCGAATTTCTTGATTTTGCTTGATTTCTGAACCAAGGTTTAACATATACTTGAAATGGAAATGGAATAAACGAAAAGTGAGGGGTGAAATTGTAATCAAGATGTACAAATTAATTCATTTCAAAAACAGGGTCTCTTCAGTCTTCATTAATCCACTTGAAAATCCAAAAATATAGAAATGTAAAATATGCGGTGAAAAGTAATGAAGAAAAGTAATGAACAAAACCATTTGTAACATATGAATTAATCGATTGGGTCAGTTTAATCAATATTAATTTTGATAAACCTTCATTCAAATTCAAGCACCCTATAAAAATGAAAAGAATAGACGACAAGCGGCGTTCTGCTAGGAGGCCAACCGGATTCAAAACAAAGTTTTTCTCGTAATTCCGGTTTTCTGAAAGCCGGATACAATGGCCAAGCACTCTATAAGCCTTCTTGATTTGCACAGATTCACCATTGAGTTTTCACGTCCAACGATTTATTTTTATTCTCCGTTGATTTCAAAACGACGATTCACTTCTTTTTTTTAGTGGACACTATTTATTTAGTTGTGCTGCGTCGTCGTCGTTGTTCATCATAATAATAATATAAAGTAGAAATAGAAGAAAAAGGAGAAACAAATGCTTAAGGGCGGGGAAACAAACGAAGTGGTTCGTCAACACGTTTTGGTGACTCAAGTCACTGGCGTCAGCTGAAGATCCTGACTTGCAGGCTAAAGGACGTGTCATCAGGCGTGACAAAAATAAAGTTTTAAAAAGAGCTGTTTCTGACTTCAAAACTTGTTCTGTCCCAATGTGTTGGCAAAGTGTTTACGGGCTGGATCGTGTAATAAGGAGAGGACGCTGGATAAAATGAATGCCTCACACAAAAAAAACTTGAGCAAAGGCAATTATCCATCCAAATATATCGTTATATTTCCCCTCAAATCAATGAATAACGTCTGATAGAAGACAATTCGTGCTTTGATAAGAATGACAATTAGCAATAAGAAAAAAGAAAATTTAGTCGCAACTCTATTTCAATCGAACCATCTATTGCAAAGAACAAAGAATCTTTCAAACATACGTAGTAAAGTAAGTATAGTATTCTATCATTTGCTCAGGGCCTGTCAAAATCCTCTCACAAGCTGGATCTGACCCACATGTCGTGGGTTGACTACCCCTGGATTATCACATTCTACTGGAGGTGAGCTTCTCTCTGGATCATAGAAAAATGAACTGAAATATGGACTACACAATATAACCAGATACAGATGCTCCAGTAATAATTTCCCCTTAGGGACTGTTAATGTGTCACGTATACGGCACTCCTACCAAAACTTGCAACTCTAACTAAACCAACTAAGAAGAGAGACTGTTCAATGACTGAGATAGTTGCATACATAGCACCGACTGTTGTACTGGTGAATATCTGAGACAGGGTTAAAAAAGCAAAATAGATAAGCCTTTTCTCCTTAGACAAATTGCACAATACCATCTTACAGACAGAATACCCCACATTTCGCTTTATGCAGAACAAAGTTATGCTTAGTTTTTGCTTTACAATCAGATTACGCTGAAAGTATCAATTCTCGGATGATCACCGAAGTTGAGCATTATTGCAACTGATCAAATATTTAGATTGGTGATTATGAGTAACTCAAAGTAACCTGGTGATCTTGTGTCAGACTGAGCAAAGCTTAGTAAATAAACTGTTCCTCGGCCTCCAAAGAGTTACTTCCTTTCGCTACTCTAAGAGTTTTTCAAGTACCTTCAAGTCTATAACCAGTCGCTCCGTTGATAGTTATCATATGTACTAGTAAAAAAAATTGCATATTTACTCACATGTACATTATCCAATTATTTCTTTGTATATGACGGTTCCTGTTCGTTTCCTCCTCACCTCTCTCTCTCTATCATGACGTATACACATTCCTCCAGTTCAGATTATGTATTTTAAAATAAAAGCCGATAGTGTAAAGAAGAATTGTATAATATGAGACCACACGAACGAACCCAGATTGTAAAGCATTTTGACAATAAATAAATAAGAGAGACTAAAATCCCATAGGAATTAGTATTTACTTCCCTTGATAAAAAAAAATCGTTCGTTAAGTATAACAGACGGGGGGGGGGGTTGTAACACAGACCTAGTTTCTCACCCCCATCCCTTTTGGTTAATTTTTCAATCCGTCACCCCCACCCAGCAATATTGTCCCCATTGAGAAGAACTGCTCTATATTATCTAATGTCTTCAGCTAAATAAATTCTCCCTGCATCAAGTAACTTGAGTGAAAATCTCCCAGAAGGAAGATGGCTTTCAATTATGCAATGCCTTGGCTAAGCTTTCATGAATTGTTTAGAGTTGGACGACCGATGATGAAATAAAATGACAACGGAAATTGATAACACCTTTTTTGTTTTGAAAACATTCTGCAATTACCAATCTCTTTATTTATTGATTTTACCGACAAAAAAGGTTGCCTTTTCTTTTTCAAGAAAAGAAAGTTCATTTTCATGTGACTATTTAGGGGCGATATTGCTCTCCATTTGGAAAAAATGATTCACATGGATGGATTTTCTTGTCTGCAAGATCAAGGACGGCCCTCTTGGAACAATTTCCCTAACCAATCAAGACATTAATAATCGCTGTTTATACCAATTTCACTTCCTTAAAAACAATGATCCTATTGTCACCAGTAACAGGAATACCTGGCATGGAGTGGCTTTTTATGTAGAAACTGAAAAGAAAAAAAAAAAGGAAAGAAAAGAAAAACGCATTGAATTAAAAAAAGACCTCGAACTACTGCAATTTTAGCAGGCTTTGAACAGTACGAAATATTCTAGAACAATTTGACCGCACTATTCAAGGTATACCAGTATACCGACAAACTGAACCTTAATGAAGCATGACACTGTTTGGGCTGATTTGATAAAGATCTATAAGTAATCTTGACTATATATATATTACACTAACACATATCTATTTATGAATTTCTAAGGTAAACTAATTAAATTTACCTTTGTCTAGGTATCAACATCTGTCGAACATGCCTGGGCAGGAGAAATCATTATTCAAATTGGCTTAATGCTTGCAGTTTTTTTCCTTGAGCAGTGGGAAATAATTCAGAACTGCGAACAAGACTGTCCAATTCTCTCTCTCTCTCTCTCTCTCTCTCTTGGACGGTGGAAACATGGGAAGTGTCAACAAAGTGTATCAGACTTCTAGCTACATCGAGGAAAATTTCTGATTTTATTCTTCGTTAAGGATTATTTTGACTTACGAGAATGATGTTTGCACTGAATGCCGTAGGAGGAGGTGTTGCTAACCCATGAAATTCTGCATACCTCATATGTACTCTTCCACATACAACTCACCCCCCCCCTCTCTCTCTCTCTCTTTGTATACCCTGTACCTTGAAGTCGTGAACAGTCACGGCTCTCCACCATTTTCTTTCTTTTGTTGCTTTCAGCAATTCTTGCTCCTTTACGTTTTCTGGTCCTCGTTCAGCCATTCATTTGCTCTAACTTCCCAAGTAGGTTACCCACTGCCTACCTCTGCTTCTTTTGCCTTCCACATGTCCTGTGAGCGTAAAGTTCTCTAAGCCTATCTTCAAAAGTTCCGTCTGTTTCTGATTGTTAGCAGTGTCCTAATAGTTCAAATTCCCCTGAAAACTCCCCCCCTTATCAGACCATAGAAGAACAACATCTTGTTTGTTTCAATTTCTTCTTTTTTTTTTGTCGTTTCTGATGTTACATACAGGCAGAACGATCAAACGCTGAGGTGTAAAATCGGTTAAAAGGTTTGACACAAATTTTCCCTTCTGTAACAAGTGAGACTAAAATATTCTGCCCATTTAATACAGCTGAATGACGGAAGTTTCTGATCGTAATGTTACAGTTTAATGACCAGTTTCACACGATCGGACAACTGAATAAGATGGACATCATTTTCGAAGCTCTAAGGAAAAATGATTTTTTCAATAGATCTAATGAAAATGTGGTCATTTGTTTACTTTCGATAATTTATTTTCAGTCAATTGTGTATGACAATCGAGGTAAATGGACGTCATTTTCTAAGTTCCAACGAAAACGTAATGGATATACAAAAAAAAAAAAAAGCTTCCGTCAATGACTGTACTAAGTACGTTCTACGTTGTCGAGAAAGCCAAGATTGGGTTACTAGATAAAGATCACTCCACCCTTTGTAACAAGTCATGGGCCTTCGTAAGGCCTTTACATGCCAAAGGTAGTATGGAGATGTCAGCGGCATAAAAGAATCGACAATCCAAGTTCGAATCCCGGCGAAGGCTGTTTTATGTTCATCTTGCTCTGATGTCATTGAATAATGCATGACCCCTAACTTTGCGCTATGTTCTAGAGGCAATTGATTTTTTTACGATAGTTGACAGAGAAAAGTCCAAACACTCTACCACGATTACTTTCCCTGACGAGACATGAGTAGCCAAGCACCGTCACCCTCAAGACAAACGTGACATGGACCTACCCTAGAGACTTGGGTGAGAGAAAAGGTTGAGTCTGAAGACAAATATGAAATATTTTGAGTGTTTACCTCTCCGACCCTTTTATAACCGTTTGTGGTGTCTTGTAGATGTATTTTAGAAGTCTACGAGAACGTGTACCACAAAAGTAGTAAATTAGATTTTCCTGGATTTTACAGCTACAGATCGTATATAACTGAAGTAAAAATGTGTTAGCATTACATGTCTGAAGGGGGGGAAGACATGAGGGTGAATAGATCTACTAATTCTCAGGGGGGGGGGGTCATACAAAACATATATAATAGCTTCATGACTGATCGTCAGAGGAATAGGAAGAGTGACGGATCCATCAGAACGAAACTTGCCATCTACACATTTTGCCTATCGCTTTCTTCGGCAGCGTTTCGTGTTTGGAAAAAAAAGGGACCCTTCTCTCTGTGGACACAACTGATAAAAAAATCGTTGTTATAATCTGACTTGTTGTTCCAGCAGGTTGCATACGTGGTCTCAAAACAGGCAGTCTTCGTCTACGACCCCTCTTACTCAACTATACCGGCACCGAATTGTTACCATCTGAAGACTCGTTACTGTTCGGTCCAACTAACTCACACAATATCAGTCCTTACAATAAAACACAGATTGATATTACAACTTCCTTCTCCGAGGTCCTCTGGTTTAATCCATGTTAACCCACTGACCGTGGTAGGCAGTAAAAAGTAATAGTTATCAATTGCAAGATAAAAGCCTCCACTCACAGATGGAACAAAGTTGCCATCAATATTAAAATATTCTGAGTCTGCTATAGAACTAGAAGCACAGAATTGTCCGTCATCTGCAGTCAATGGCTTAATGATAGGCAAAAACATACTTAGAAATCCTTACCGCTGCAAAGGAAATTTTTTTTCAACATTATTAAATTGCAAAAATAAAAATGACAACATGACACAGACGTACATTGGCAGCAATGATTTATCAAGTCAATTTGATTGTCAACATGAAGTATGGGATTTTTTTTCCTTTTATTTCTGGAGTTATTTTTTGCAGAGTTTTTTCAAAACTTTTTCTTTTTTTAGTATATTTTTGGTATTTTTTTCTTGAAATTAACAAATTTACACTGTAGCTGGCAAAAAGCCTTGGCTTTTGTGTAAAAATAGAACCATTTTTTCTAGTCCTCTCAAGATATCTAAACTGCTTTATTCGATACGGACAAAAGACCATTGAAAAATGTTTGGACTTGAGTAACACGACCACGAGAGATACTGGCGGCAAGGGGAAATGAGAGACAGAATGGATGAATGAAGAAGCGATAGGAGGAGAAGAAGAAAAGTCGTACCCCTGCCATTTTAAGGGTGTGTAGAGGTCAATTAGGAAAATCGGGGTGTATTGATGGGGGAAGGCTGTATTATGAGGGGACGGCCGAAGAGCAGGGGTAAAAAAAAAATGACTGCACCAGTCGCACCAACAATGATTTTGACACACGTGATAGGGACACAAACCTTTTTGGCAATAATAATGGTATTCTACAGTACCTGATATTTTATGAATGGAACAGTAAAAAAAAAAAAAACACATTTTTAAAATGTACTTGTGCCTGAAAAAAAAATTCAATATCTCTAAAGATTTAATTATATTCCACGCATATCAAATAGCTTTTTATAGTCGGGTGTTCCAACGATGGCCCATTTAGATTTTATACGATGTCAAGTTCTAGGGTACTCGAGGCTGCACTTCCCATTGCACTCAAAAGGTAAGGTCACGTTTATTGTCAGACGTGTTTCAAAAAGCGAAGTTCCTGGGTGACTAGACAGTTTTCAGAACCACCCATATGAATGCGTAAGGGTCTTCATTTCAACTCTACTTTGCGTCACATTTCACCCTGGCGGGGAGACTATTACATGACTACTAAACTATGAAGCCCAGGATATTGATTTAAAGTTACGTGGGCCATGGCTAATACGTACGATCCTCACTAGATGACCCACTAAGGAGGTGCTGTACCAAACTGAACAAAACTTTTCAAAATAAAATATCTAACCTCTAAGTCTGATCAAAAAGTTCTTCAAACAGTTTAATTTAGTATGTTTGCAAAGTGTCAAAGAAACTGTAGCTCGAGTTTTAGGTTGCATTAATGTATATAAAACGTGAAAAAATTCGTCTGATCTATGCCGTAGAACCCTTTCAAAAGAAGGAAGAGTTTCGATTTGAATGAAAAAAATCTTCAAGTAAATAGGTAGTGCAATGTGTGTTCATAAAGTTTCATACTAAGAATCCATTTTCTCAGGAATCTTTGATTTTATGCTCGAATCTTCGGTAATGAAAATCTTGGCGTGATACAAACTATTTTGCCCTGAAGACGTCTGTCGGGACACCTTTAGAAAGTTCAATGCAAAACTTCACAAACGATTTTACTGGTTACTGGTACTAAGAGAAGCTGTGAGAGCTTTCAAAAAGCGTTCTTTTGGGTTGCACTTTCCGTCAAATGACCCATACAACAAAGAATCGAATCCTTAATCTTATCCATCTCAGCACTAAATTGAACCGGCAACGAACTTCTTGATCGCATCTAGTATAGTTCAACACAGGAGACTAATTGCTGTCAGAAGCAGCTGTGAGTTTAAAGATCCAACTAAATAAATTCTGGGTTGAAGAGACATTGGATAAATGTATTTATTACACGATGAGAAGGATCCATCAACGCTTTCTAGAATAATTCATCACATTCACTGCCACAGCCTCGCCTCTAATGCAAATGTGCGTCCATTCCACGGTTTTTACCTAATGCTACAATTCTAGATTTCTGAATAACTTCCCAGAGACTTTAAATACGCTATTAAACTTATGTAATCAGACAGTGTCTTCTAGAAAGAAAAGGAATTTTTCAGTTGAGATATGCATAAAAACTGAACATTTATTATATAAATAAAAGGAGAAAATCGAGACACCAGGAAACCAAATGATCAATAGAAAGGGAGTTGCAAAATAAAACGAGAATAAACCATATTTTAGCCCTGATACCATGCTTGGCAACTAGATTATCATTTTTTGAAGGCCTCTCAGAAAGCTGACCTTGAAGCAAACAAAAAAAAAAACTAACCCAGAAACCAGAAAGCTCCTCCCCATTGCACTAAAAGGAAGGGAGCATACCTTAATGTCTGCAGCTTGACGAAGTAAAACTATACCCTTAGCACAGGCAAAAGAAACAACCTCTCCACCCAGACAATATGTTAAAACTGCCAGCTTGGCACAGGGTGAAAGTAACATTAACATAAAGAGAAAATAAATTGACTGAAACCAGCGTTAATACTTACATGGGGCTTAAAACCATAAAGTCAGTGAATTAAACCCATTGTTGGACAGAATATCCATTGACTTGTAGAAAATGCTCACCAGCAAAGTTATAAGGGATTTTAGTTCAACAAATAATCTGAAGAGAAAAGGTATCGGTAAAATATACAACTAAAGCTCACCCTCCCTACAAGCGGTGTAAATATGCTTTTCATGCTTGTAAACTAGCTTAAACTATTTAACAAACGAAGATTGCGGAGATTTGGGATATTGGATATTTGTTGATTTTTACCATTGAGTTTTACCAAATTATCAAGGATCTCAGACTTGACAAGCAACTGAAATCTTGGTAAAACCAGCTTTGATACTCTTACTTCTGAAAATGTCAGCAATGAATCTGCAGTACTTGAACTTAAAAGTAGCAGGTGTTTCAAGCCTTTGGGTTGGAAAATGTAAGATCACCTAGCTTGAGTGAAAGTTCCCCCGATACAGATCTAGATATACATATATTAAATAACCAGTCAGTTCGTATCTAATGTAATTCCTTTGCTAGTTGAACTTGGATATCCGAAGAGAAGAAATACCCGCCTGTCATTGGTCGGATGGAAAAATACAATAGTCACAAGTTGCTCTAAGTAAGGTTCAGCTTGTAAATATCAGTGATGATCGTAGATACAATACTGATGGAATTTCTTAGATGAAGCATATTCAATTATCATAGAATAACGATCAGAGTGACAATAGAAAGCAATCGAAATAAGATGAAAGGAGTCAAAAATAGATCCCTCTATATAATGAAAAATAACATTTTCTGTTTCTTTGTCAGTAACTTGAATTATTGCTAATGAGTTTGTTCCTTACCAAGTACTCGATCACTCTGTCCTTGGAACCAAGTTGGTTCAGTTCAATAATCATTTACATTTCTATTTGAATGAATCGACTGCTTACGTGTGGGGTGGGGAATGAGTGAATAGACCGTCTTGGCCTGTGAATCCACCTGGCTAATTACTTTGTAGTCACAAGGTATTGTAATTAAGAAAATATGTTGTTAAATTAGCGGAGAAAAACAGAGAGAAAAAAGTCAAAAAACGTTTACGTTAAGTAACGTGATATTTGCAAGTCCTTAAAACTGGTTGGTTGCAGAAAATAAATTACAGGAGCAAATACGATGCTCAGAATGAGGGGGTATGACTAAATCCCGACGAACGCAAGTTGGCTGAAATGTTTCAATTAGTAAAAGACTAATTTCATGCTAATTAGCTTGTAAAAAAGCCAAAACGATTTTAAACGCGCCCGTTCCTTTCTTTAGCTACTGGAATGCTACCTATAAATATCTTTCAATTTGATATTATAAATGTTCGAAGCTAGTGGCGGTCAGGACCGGTACAAGGGTTACATACGTCTTAGGCGAGACTCACAATTTGCTCTCCAGATTGTATTCTAACGACTTTTTTTCAGTATGTAGTACGCCCAAAGGACCTACCCGCCCTAGACGATTATCAGAAACTGGTTAGGATATGTTTCAGTGAAGGTTCAAATCCCATTCCCTGTTATTCCTTTTTTGTAATCGTCAAATGCAAAATGAATAAGAATGCTTCCTAGTTAATTACTTTTTTTTACAAATATGTCACTTGGCATCATTTCCTAAGGATATAAATGACCCCTACCCAAAGTAAGGAGCTAGGGAATTCACCTGACCTCAACGTTGAAGTTGATTAATGTCTCACATTTTCAGTCGTGGGGATGCAAATTCAAGGCTGCCGAGGATGTGTGCCCTCATGAGGAAACGTGTTGAAAATGTACTCTTGGACAAACAACACTAGCATTTACGGTAGCATTTGGGAAAGACAATAGGCAAAGTTCGGAAGGAATGAAAAGACAGACCACAAACGTTCAGAAACCTCCCCAGCTCGTTTCCATTTCTTGAAGGTTTCTGGTGGAAAACTAAGTTGGTTCGTAGTGGCTCGCAAAAACGTCTGGTTTATTATGAATGACGTGAATTCTACTGACTTTTCAGACAACGAAAAAGACTGATTCTTAATCTCTACAGCCAACATACAATCGAATGATGAAAAATCAAAATTTTTCTTAAAGGTGGTGGGTAACGTTGTACATACACACGCAAGGAAAAATAACGAGAGTGCTATAGTCTTAAAAAAATTTCCAACAGAAGTATATACTTTGTTTCGAGAATTTTACAAGTTAATGACTGGATATGGAATGTGAAATATTTATCCAAGTTAGCGATCTCTGCAACAGTTAAAAGCAGCCATGTCTCCATCAGATTAGACAAGACAATCCACCCGATAAGTGACACCTGGGCAAACTCCCCCAGATTTCTCAATAGCAACGCAAAAACAAACCGTTGTGTCGTCTTTTCCTCATTGTTGTCATAGTGTAATAAATTTCGGTGGGCGTGAAAGGTAGATACCTGACTCTACAAGTGACTGTATACAATGGAAAGTATTGCTTTTGGGAAACGAATGAATATCTCAGAGCTAGGGAATAGATAGCATGGCGATTGGATCCCTCTAGCACTGAAAGGAAACACATTAATAAAAAGTGTTTCTGTGACAGGAAGAAGCCCTACAACTTGGGAGTCGCCACAGCAGACCCAAGCCTGAGTAAAAGGAGAGTGAAGGGCCAGCAATTCCAACCCCCGTAAAAACCTACTTACTTCTGAAAAAACAGAAGAATGGTTGCAGGTCTGTGCGCCACAATGAGTCTTCGGGAATAAACACTAACAGTCTTAGGTGTGCCAACAAATAACAACACTGAGGATCAAACCTACCATCAATGGCTCTGTTGACCATCGCTCTAAAGTAAGAGGTTATCTAAAAAAAACTCCTAAAGCCTAGTTGCTCATGTATAGGAGGCTTTGTATACACTTGTTATACAATGAGTGAGAAAGATGTCCTTCGACTTCGAGAATCCGGATGTTAAACTCTAATGCATCTATGTTAGTAACTTGTTTTTTCCCAAAGTATCCCCCTAATGGTCCTCCCTGATCTAAATCCGGATTCCACACGTCAGCTGTAAGAATGAGTAATCGGCAAATCATTTCCATCGTAAAATGAAACTTTCAGACAAAAAAACAAAAAACAACTGAGTTTTCAAAAACAGCGGACGACGTGAAAAAAGATATTTACTCTAAAGTTATGGTTATTTTTTAAAAAATACAATTCGTAGTGCTTGACAATTTTACAAGCACATGTCTGAGACAAAATAGTCGAGGCTAATGATTAAACAATTCATCTGCCAAAGTGGAGATAACGAGCTGTGTTCTAGAAAACTAAAGTAGAAGCTGCATCTTTTAGACTCCAAAGAGCCACAGACAATGAAAAAGGAATTGATCATGGTCAGATGAAGAGAAAGGCAATAGAAAGCGCTCAACGATGCGTAAGCATTAAATGTTATCTATAATATCAAGCTGTCAGAGACAAAAAAAGAGAGGAAGGGGGTATTGAGAACAAATGAGTACAACACCCTATTCGTGTGTGTGTGCATGTGTCAGTTATCAAAACAACTGCCACTGTTCGCCAGCTGAGATAATGAAACTTCAGCCTTTTCGTTTTTTACCCAAAATGAATACAGGAATTGTATTTACTTATCCCAATTTATTCAATAAGTAGTCGAATATCTTTGAAATTTCTTCCATCAATCTAGTATAATTAAAAGTGTGAATTTTCCTGTTTTTTAGTCCGTGACAAAGAACTCATTTACTCAAAGGTAACAATTATGCTGGTAAAAAATATTACCTCTTCACCATTTGAGAGAGTTTCCTTTAAAAAAAAATCATTCAAATCTATCTATGATTGTTTTTACGGGAACCGGTTGTTTATAGATGAAATTTATGGAATGTAATATGATGAAGAGAAGACAAAAATTCAAAAGATGACGATTGCGAAATTTACAAAACGAGTTTTGGCCCCAACTTTAGATCATCTATCCTAACACAATAAGAGAATCATTTTTATGCAACAAAGAAATGATTTCGAATCCTGAAGTTTGAGTGAGTTAGAAATTGCTTCCGGTATCAGTCATCTGGTTTTCAACGAAAACAATAACCCCAAATCTAACAGATCATCAAATCTAAGAAGGAATGAAAATAATTCTACAAATACTGAACGTAACTTGGGTTTTATGAGAACTAGATTAATCTAATGACTAAATGGTAAAGACCGAGTGTGTGTGTGTGTGTGTGTGTGTATATATATATATATATATATATATATATATATATATATATATATATATATATATATATATATATATATATATATATATAATGCGTGTGTGTATGATGGTATCACTCAGTGTCAGACTTTTCTCGTTGACTAATTCCCAAGTGTCGTGAGTTCGATCCACATGGGGGTTCAAATACTACTACTCTCAAAATGACGGTTACTTTTGGGAAACGCTGCATATAATGGAACTAGACTTTTTATATAAGTGAGACTAACGTATCCGGTCAGAATGTAGATTTTTGTAGAAAACAAAAGGGTGTTTGTAAAATCTTATCTTGTTGAACGAATTCAACATTTTTTAAATCTCCAGATAAGTACAATGTAAAAGTTTTGACAAGTCCAGCAAAAGCTTGCACAATTTATTCAAGTGTGGGTTGAGTGGAAGGGAATAGGAAAGGAGAGGGTGGACCAAAGAGTAAACCAATCCTATGTGAAGAATTTAGAGATTGCCGATAGCTAGGGTAGGGGTGGTGGAATGCTTGACACAAACACTTTTCATATTTTCATGTCACGTGATTTACACTTGATGAAGCAAAAATTTGATAGAAACTCAGCAAGTTCGTGTAAAAGTCGTTGAAAGAGATGAATGCAAAGCATACTTTGCATTTTTCTTCACTTAATTCTCGTCTCTTGCAACCAGGCAATCGGGATTTCGGAAAGGGGACCCCTAGGCGTGATATATTGAACATAGTGTAGAGATTGGACTTCTTCTTAGGAGGATTAGCGGGGTCGCCACCGGAGACTTATGGCACCTGGTATTTCCAGACGGTCACCCACCTAGGTACTGACCAGGCTTGATGTTACTCAATTCCTGTGATCATACCAAAACTGGTGTGTCCAAAGCGATATACCCGTAACTTTCAACGAAAGTGAAGGAGGAATAAACACAAAATCTGTAGAACAGATAGTCTTTTCTGTTTAACTGAGTCCTCTAAATAGACAAAATGGTGCATCGTAGCCGGAGCTATTGATTCAAGAAACTCCTGAACTGCACTAGAAGAATATACATATTTGGGGGATTTGCAATTTGTTAATAGTTCAGGGACAGCGTTCGCATTTACCCCTATATTATGGCCGATTTGTCAAAGGAGATGCTAATCATAGTTATCTACCTTATTTATTTGCAGATCTATAGAAAATCCAGCTTCATTCTGGTCACATGAGATAATCAAATTACAGCCTTAAAATCTGTCAACTGCCTAGTGAATCGCATTAAATCGTTTCTTATATAAATGGCACTTAGAATAATTAATCAAAGCAGTTCAGAACAAGGCCAGAAAAACAGTAGAAAGATTGTGTTGCACTATTCTTCTAAATGAGGAGAGTCTACCTCCAGGATCATTTATAACCTTGCTTTCACATAAGTAGAAAACTGATCACTGGGGATAAGTTTGATATACACTGCTATATAAATGATTTTCAGGGTGGGTTTTAGATAGATAGACAGAGAGAGGAATAGGGAAAGGGAGAGAGAGACAGAGAGAGGAATAGGGAAAGGGAGAGAGAGACAGAGAGAGGAATAGGGAAAGGGAGAGAGAGACAGAGAGAGGAATAGGGAAAGGGAGAGAGAGACAGAGAGAGGAATAGGGAAAGGGAGAGAGAGAGAGAGAGGAATAGGGAAAGGGAGAGAGAGAGGAATAGGAAAGAGAGAGAGAGAGAGGAATGGGAAAGAGAGAGAGAGAGAGGAATGGGAAAGAGAGAGAGAGAGAGGAATGGGAAAGAGAGAGAGAGAGAGGAATGGGAAAGAGAGAGAGAGAGAGGAATGGGAAAGAGAGAGAGAGAGAGGAATGGGAAAGAGAGAGAGAGAGAGGAATGGGAAAGAGAGAGAAAGAGAGAGGAATGGGAAAGAGAGAGAAAGAGAGAGGAATGGGAAAGAGAGAGAAAGAGAGAGGAATGGGAAAGAGAGAGAAAGAGAGAGGAATGGGAAAGAGAGAGAAAGAGAGAGGAATGGGAAAGAGAGAGAAAGAGAGAGGAATGGGAAAGAGAGAGAAAGAGAGAGGAATGGGAAAGAGAGAGAAAGAGAGAGAGTGGCGGAAAAGAGGGAGAGAGAGTGGCGGAAAAGAGGGAGAGAGAGTGGCGGAAAAGAGGGAGAGAGAGTGGCGGAAAAGAGGGAGAGAGAGTGGCGGAAAAGAGGGAGAGAGAGTGGCGGAAAAGAGGGAGAGAGAGTGGCGGAAAAGAGGGAGAGAGAGAGTGGCGGAAAAGAGGGAGAGAGAGAGTGGCGGAAAAGAGGGAGAGAGAGAGTGGCGGAAAAGAGGGAGAGAGAGAGTGGCGGAAAAGAGGGAGAGAGAGAGTGGCGGAAAAGAGGGAGAGAGAGAGAGGCGGAAAAGAGGGAGAGAGAGAGAGGCGGAAAAGAGGGAGAGAGAGAGAGGCGGAAAAGAGGGAGAGAGAGAGAGGCGGAAAAGAGGGAGAGAGAGAGGCGGAAAAGAGGGAGAGAGAGAGGCGGAAAAGAGGGAGAGAGAGAGGCGGAAAAGAGGGAGAGAGAGAGGCGGAAAAGAGGGAAGGAAAGAGAGAAAAAGGAAAAATAAAGTGGAGAGAGACAAAAAAAGAAATAGTGATGGAAAGGTGAGAAATTAAGCTAGAGGGGTAAATAAACTTACATAAAATGATCTTCTAACATCTTGAGAACCACTTTTGCTGATCATCAAAATTCAATCAGCCAGCAACAACCAGAAAGCTGGCACACACTAGACTCATAATAATTTTGCAGTTAGAACAGGTGGAATAAAAAATATAGCATTTTATCTTTAGAAATACAGCTAACAAATCATTCACTTTTTAATTTGCTCATGAAAAATCTCTGATAGTTTTTAGGGAACATAAAAAACGTGGCGTTAGAACATGTCTGTTTGTAAATAGTGCCACTACAACCATCACAAGATGTTATTTTGCCCAATTTGCAACGTATGACCATTTGAAAGAAACACGAATAAATTCACAACAGCAATTCTACTGAAATATTTCAAGAATCTAAGAGTTTGAACAACAAAAACTCCTAAATGCTTTTTAAGCAGAAAAATCAACTTTACTGAAATCAGCTCCATCTCTATCAAGTGGGCTGGGTTGTCCTAACTCATCAAAAGGGTGGGGTTAACATTGCATCAAGACACAACTACCAATATAACAGAATAATGGATATTTCACTATGGAGCAATGCTTAGTGAGCCAGTCATGCGGGTTAAAAATGTTGATTTCTGTTTCTGACCACCGAATAGCCAAAATGGTGCATTGTAGCTGACTCATTAAAATAAGCTACCGCTACAATAAAATGAACTCAACGAAGCACCCCCCCCCAAAATCCAGGTGATTTCAGCAGTTCCACTCATCCATATCTAGATTATAATAACTGATTTGTCAATGGAGATAATAATTGAATAAATGCTGATTATAAAGTATGCTTTGTTATTTATTTGCAAATATTCGAAGAACCACATTGCATACATTCGGGTCACATGAGATGGCACTAATTTTCTCTCAATTGGTCGCAGGGTCGTCTAGTTGCTACTAAAGTTTGATCCTCATTGAATTCTCCACAGACTAATTAAGCTTAGTAAATGCTACAACTAAAGAAACAGGTGAAATCAAGACATGGGGGGGTTGCATTGACTTCCTCCACACCAAGACTTCCATAGGGTTTCTGTTATTCTTCAAATAGATTAAGAATAGAAATGTTCATCTGTAGTAAACCAGACAACTAAGAGAATAAGATAGGAATATCTCAATGTTATATTTTACATCATTTTTTTTTAACAAACAGTGAATTCTAAATTTAGAGGCAAAATAAGAGATGAAATTAAGCAAATAAATAAATAGTTATAAGAAATCCTATTGACTATTTCCTAAAATCAAACCAGATCAGTGGCCTTTGTCAATGCCAGAGCCTAAATTCAATTTTTACTCATATATATTTACTTTGTGTAGAAATGGCTGCAAATGCGATATAGCAAAGGATGTACATGGGATCTTTGCTCAACATATATGATATATAATAGTGTCATCCACAAACAGCTGTTTTGTTGCATTACAACTCTTCAATGTGGCTATAGACTATCCAATATATATATATATATATATATATATATGAATAATGCACAGAGTGATTTTTTTTACCTCAGTAACACAAGACTTTTCTACAATTTTACGCATAAAAATACCTAACCATTGAAACTATGGATTCTTCAACTGAAAAGAATTCATTTTTTTTGTGGGGGGACATCTCAGAAATTCAAATATACCTGATTTTTTTCATGTAGATTAACTGAGATGATATATATAATATTTCAGAAACTATTGACAATTACAGATTAATTTTTTTTCCATCGATTAAAAAAACTAAGCTAAACTTTCCCACATCTGTACATAAAATTTCGGACGGAAGGAAGAGAGTAGTATACATAAAGAAATCAGGGTGACAGCAGGCATATCGATCAGGACCAATTGGGGTGACAGAGTTTGTTGGGGGAAAAGAAGAAAGGAAGGTTGATACTGATGTCAAAGCGGGACAAGAACTGGCTAACATAGCAAATGACAGGTGGCTGAGAATAAGGAATGAAAGAAACGAGGAAGGAAATGATAATGACAAAAGGCAGTCAAAGCAAAGAGAATATCTGACTAAAAGAAGGGAAGAAATTAAAAGATACAAGGATTTGATACATAAAAAAGTTGGGACAGGGACAAAATTAGAATTATTTTAGTGCTACCAAAATTAGGCTTCTCAGAAATCAAAGCATTACTTTGGGTAAACATCATTATAATTGCTTCCCTGGTAAGAGAGATCCAGACCACTGCACAGCAATTTATTTTAGCCCTTTCTTCCTTTCAACTTTTTAGTTATAATGAAAAGATCAATTTAGTTATGTTTATATCACTTGACTGAGAGGCCAAGTGAGAATAAAAATCAAGTTCTTTTACCCTTGCTTTCAAAATAGAGAAAAAAAAAAATTACTGAATGGTCACCCGTATGGTATTGAACAAGTAATACATAGCTCAACCTTTACTGGAAATTCCAAAGGTCAGGCAGCAGCAGATATCAGAGTTCAAGATGATTTCAGATGGGAAAAATAGTTTGTGCTATGGCCAACAATCAACAGATTATCAGGTGGATGCTAAAGTTTCAAGCTAAAAAAAAGTTTTAAATTGTTTTTAAAGAAAGAAAAAAAACAGCTTGGAACTTTTGCACACCCAATATTTTCTAAAACATTGTTTCCAAGTTGAAAGAATTGGATTGGTTCAACTCTTAATCATCCAGCTGTGGAAGGTGACAAGTGTAATAGTTATCCATTGAAAGATAAAAGCCCTGACTCATAGAGAACTGAGATGCTATCAATCACATTGTAACAGAAATTTTATTCAATTACCCATAGAACGGCATTGACAGAAATTTCTGTCCTTCACAATTAATGGGTTGAACTATTCATCTTATTTGCTTAAAACTAACAAGTCTGGATTTGAAAAAAAGGTCTCTTCACAAGTTGAGTCACTTATGTCAAAGAGATTTTGTACAATTTCAGGTATGAAAAATAAAAGGTTTTCTCCAATTTGATACATAAATAAAAATTTGAGTATAAAATTTACATGAAAAAAAAGTTGGATAATACGATATGAAAATAAAATAAACAGGTGACGAATGAGAAGTAAAAAAAAAAAAAAGAATTTTTTTTAGAATTAAATTCAAGAATCAAAATTAGAAGGACAAAAAAAAAACATCATTGTCATCACAAACGTATAAATAATAAAATATCATGTTTTACAACTTTCTTCTCATTCACAATTCAAAATAAAATGTAGTAAAGCTATTGAATCAGAAAAACATTTAGAGTTTCTAGAAATGGTTGGTTGTTGGCACGATAAGGTTGTCAGTGCAAAAAAGATGGGGGTGGAGAGAAAGAAGATAAGCCTTATAGGAAACATGGGAAGGAAAGGGTCAGAAGGGGAAAGAAATAGAAGGTCTATCAAAAGTGAAATGGCAGGTCTAGACATAATGGTAGCAGTTTGGGAGAGAGGTGATAGGTAAACAAAAAAAAAAAAAAAAAAAAAAACAATTGAGAACATTAAAACAGTGTGTAAAAAGGTGTGTGGTTTAAGGTTCATCGCTTTTTTCCTTGAAGGGTTTCAATTTTTACTGGCAGAGTTGCAGCTTGGGCAAGACTACTCCGCAAAGTTTTTTTTTCTTTTTTTTTTTTTTAAAAAGTTCTTTTTTTTCACTTGTTTCATTTTATTTAAACTGGCAAAAGTGTGGGTTCGGTGTCTCAGGCCGGAGGCAAGAAGGAGCAACACAAAAAAGGTGGTAGTCAGGTCTGCAGTCGGTCAGTCAGTCAGTAGAGTTGAGTTAATCAGCTTGTCGGTTGGTCAGTGTGATGGTCAGTCTGTAATTGGTCAAGACGGACAGAATTCTTCCATTGCTGCTCGCAATGAAGCAATCTTGGGTTACTTTCTCTTGCCTTAATCCATTGCCAGAAGAACCTCAACACCAAATTCTCCACACAGAGTTCCAAAATGGAGGGAGTTTTTACAGAGACAACAATTGTAGCTGAACAAAAGGATGATTGTCGTAGACATAAAAACAACATTTCTTTTTAAAGTTTATAAGGGCTCGGAAAAAGTCTTGGCTCCAACAGAAATCATATTCCATTAAGCCTTTTGACTTCATTATCTTTGCAGAAAAGAAAGTGTCTTATTTTTCTATGAAAATGTTTGGATTTTCATTTCTTCCTTTTTTTTGTCTGTTTTAAAAATTATCTTTTATTTTTCCGTACCCATGAAAAATTTACAAATTTCATTGAAGTTTTTCATTATATTTTTTTTAGATATAGTTTCGATATTATATATATATATATATATATATATATATATATATATATATATATATATATATACACACACACACATACATACATACATACATGCATGCATGCATACACACATACATTTCATTCCATTTCCAGCAATTTAGATTTGGAGAAAAAATATTTCTGCGAGAATAATACAACAAGTTTTCAAAACCAGAATCTGTGTTAAAAAAAAAAAATTCTTTAATCTTAAAAACTATCTAAAAAAGGGGAAGAAAAAAAAAAAATAGTAGCAGACCATTTATCTGACTTCCATAAAACTGGCAAGTTTTCAATCTGGCTAGCTTTGTAATAGTCCAACACTCAGCCATTTGAATTTTCATGGCAAGGTGAAATTGTCCTCAGTTGAATATCAGATGAATAGTGGATCAATATTAGTGAAATAGACTTGGTTTTTGAAGTGGATTCATTTTCATTCTTCACTTCCCTTTGTTTACTTTTTATCATGTATTCTGTATTTTATATTTGAAGAATTGTAAATGGATTGATGAAGTTCAAATCGACCCTGATTTAAAAATGTAGTTATTTATATCTGCAAAGTACAATTTTGTTCTTAATGTATACTTATACCAAAAAATCTGAAGTGTTAGTCCAGAAGTCGGGAAAATCCTGAAATATGGAATACTTCAGTTGCCAAACCTGCTAGATAAATGGTCTGGTAGTATATTCATTTCTTAGTTTGGATTCATTTCTTTATCTTTTGGCTGATGTATGTTCAAATCTCATCCAAAGCTCCTCCTTAATCCCCAATTCCCAGAGTTTCATTCGATGGACAAAGAATAGATCGGTTAAAACCTTGTGATAAAAAGGAACAAAAAAAAAAAAAGCCTTGAATTTATCCATACACACAACCAGACTTTGTGTTAAAAAAGGAATCAACACTTTGGCAAATAGAAGTACATTCCGGTCCATTACACTAGACTTACTAGAGACACTCATAGAGAAATTTTCAAAAGCTTAGCCTGGCACTAGAACAAAGAAGAAGAAGAAAAAAGCGGAGAAGGACGAGGTGCTTCACAGGCTGAACTTCCAAATGCTAAGAGGCTGCCTAAAATCAACAAAGATCTTCACCTTTACCTGGATTTGAACACCAACCTCGGTTACCAGTGAGAAGTACACAATCTTAGCCACTGACGAATCCCTAGAGACAGATATTTGCTCAGCATAGCTTAGTTTGACACTAAGCCAACTTAGATGGGAAGGTGGAGACGAGAGGGAAGATCACCCAAGTACATAAGGGAGTTCAACTGTCCATAAGAAGATAATATTGTATCTATCTTCCTGCTTGCCTTGAAAATCAGCAGTCCAAGTCACAGCTTTTACCCCAGCTTGAATGCCAACCACAAGTGCTGGTGGGACATATGCAACCACATTTGTCATTCTGAGAAGTTATTACTGGGCAGAATCTAAATATTGATTTTGAGAATTTAGGGTTAGGGAGGATGTTATTTTATCTGGATTGACTCCTCACATTCAATCTGGACTCCAGTGTGTCAACAGGATAAGTACGAATGATCACAAGTTATCTGAATTCTTAGATTCTTAGTATTTCTATTAATTGTGATGAGTTTTCTTCATTTCATTGTTGCTTTTTATCGAAACATTATGCGTCAGTTACCCTCCAACTTACAATAGATTTGGGTCCTGCCTATTTGGTTGTACACATAAAACAAACTCCCAGGTTTTGTGATTTTGTCACAGGGTACATCTTTGTTCAGCTTTCACGCTGCTTACTTCAACAGTCAGAAGAAATTCAATCAAAGATGAAGAAAACTAGATGAAAATCAATGAAGTAGAAATAGTAGAATATTTTAACCCTACAATACCTCATGTAAGTGCAGTATGCAAAAAAAACAAACCAAAAAAACACTTAAAGATATCTGAATTTATGAACGACTAAAAATTTGATGTATTCATTCATTGGAGATTTATTCATTGTTTCTGCAACAAATGTAGGTTTTTATGGGGCAAGATGTTGGCCCAATACCCAACCTTTTCCATTTCTCAATTCGGCTTGAGACAGCTATGGTAAATACCAAGCTGTAGATTCTCCCCGTCAGAGTAAGCCTTTCGTAGTTGGATTGTTTTACAGGACTAAAGGGCTCCAATGAGTGGAGGGAGAGAATCGGATTCATGTTTTCATTAGTGTAAAGCGGACAAAGGCAGCCTCGGATGAAACGCCATGCTAGTAACCATAACACCATTCTGCAGTTTGAATAGATTCCTTCCTCCATTCCTTTAACTATTTCATCATTGTTCCTTCCTGCTCAGTAGTTTTACCATCTTTCATGGTGCTACTTGCGCTCATTTCATTGTTGGACTTGCATTGAGAAGAGAAATACCAATATTTCGCTCTTTTATATCAGCAAGTCATCTTACCAATGTTTGTAACAATTGATAAACAGATCATCAGCCCCCATGGTCCATTGCTTTCAATACTTCAACCTTGTCTTGAGTAAATATGGGTTAGTTTGACAACACTAAAAAAACTTCTTCCCAAGATGCCAAAACCATACAGGGCAGCCAGATGTCTTTTGCCACCCAAAACCAAATTTGTTTGTTCTTGGGATCAAATTAGGTAGCTTCAGTACCAAAATAATCAGACTAAGCTAGCAGGAAATATGGATTAATAAACAATTTTTTTTCTTTTACTCATGAATACTCATGTTATATCATTCCAGCGTAATGAATTATCTTCTTCCAGACCAAATGGCCTCATTCAGTACCAAATTTTGAAGAGTTCCAAATGGTGCATGAAAACCATCAAAGAAAATCAAGAAATTAAACCACTAAATCCAATATTGATGTTCAGAAGGTCAATCCAGTACGTATGACGCATCTTTGTGATATTTACAAACATCCGCTTAGTTTGGCACACATTCAGTGCCAAACGACATCAGCTTTTACTTGATGAGTGTGGAGAGAAAAAAATTATCAAATATTTACACACGCACATACACATATATATGTAGGATGAGAGGTTGAGACAGAAAGATATTGGAGGTGTGTGTGTACGGTCAATTCACATTCATAAAGAATTCTTTTCGATTCATGGATTTATAAATGTAAAATAATCAAGATTTCTTTCTTCTTTATCCTTTAGAGAAGATACAAACAAACGAAAACAAAAATTATTATATACATATATATATATATATATATATATATAAATGAGTGAAAATATGAATTAAGAGATGCTTCCAAATATATTCTGAGATAATTTTTAAAAATAAAACTAGATAGAAAAAAATCAAGGTGTGCCTTTTTTTGGTTTGTTTTAGTTCTGAAAACTGTTGTTTGATATTCTCTACGACCCATGTAAAAAAAAAAGAAAAATTTAAAAAAATAAATTAAAGAAGGAAGAGAAAAAAAATTTCCAAAGTGAATTTGGCCTTTTCCTCTGAAGAGGGGAATCAAAGTCTGAATATCAGAAAGACAGAGTGCCATCTTTGAATTTTGAAAACAGGCTGAAGACTTGAATGGCTTGTTAGGAGTGAGGGGTTTCACAAAGATAAAAAAAAAAAAAAGAAATAAAATACAGCAATATTTTGGCTTAAGCAAAGCAGCAGTAAGAAAAATCCTCTTTTCTTTTATGTTTGCTCTTTTTTCTTCATTACCGTGTTCTTTTAACATGGACAATGTAGATGTTGGAAAGAAACAGGCTCCACCAACTGTAAAGTCTTTTCCTTTCCATTTTCTTATCATTTTTTCCATCACACATTATTGTGGGTAGATAGCTGGAGGTGTGGAGTGTTCAAGTGCAGTGTTTGAAATGTTTGTCTTAACAGCACTTCCATTCCAACACCTCTCAGAGTCCCATGATGAAGCAATAAAAACAAGATGATTGTTACCAACAGTTTTTTTTTTCTTGTCCCTTCACTCCACACATTTTCATAAAATTTCCTCAAGAACATTCAAAAAAAAGTTTTTATGAAATTTCAAAATAGCACAAAATAAAAATAAATAAAAATGCTTGGTCATTTTTATGCCCCCCCCCCAGTTTCTTAATTTTTGTCGTTTTAAAGCATATCTCTTTTCTTTTTTGGTTTGAGGTGGAAGAGGTTAGGGATGTGCAAGAAACATAGAGAGACGACCGAGGCAACTAAAAGCACAGAACATACAGAATAAAGGTGCAACTATGACATTTTCCTATACCCTGCCCCCCATTAAACTCTCTCTGGCAGCTGGGGTCTATTCTCATGTTTGGACTGCAAAAGGCATCAAACATCCCACAATGTGTCGTCCCTTAGATGTTTGCTAGGCTTTTGGGTTACAAAATAAATATAAGATGTTTTGCTACGCTTAGCTTTTAGTCAAGGACAAGGCCAAAGGTAGGAAAAAATAAGTATAGGACGATTGAATCGCACCAATCTTCTAAGTAAGGATGGCCCTCCTGCCTTGAGAATCAGTGTTTCACATCCTGATATGAACACTGACAACAAGCAAGCCTGGCACACACACATACATGCCTACATTTATATATATATATATATATATATATATAAATATGAAATCAAGTAAGCTGAACCAATTTAGTATTAACATGTTAAAAATATAGATATTCATGAACAGAAATAATCACTAATTGGATTATTTTCTTTCTTAAAAATATATTAAACAATTACGATTTGTGAAGAGATGCTATTCCCAGTATAATCTACAGGATTCTCAAATTGCAAAAAGGTCCCGCTTTCAAAGAGAGGCTGTATTTCAGTTCAGCAGATTATTAATTCACGAAAAAAATCAGAAATTAAAACAAGCTTAGATGATGGATGAGTGGGTGGGTCGGTGACTGATAAGTTTTCCTAGCTAATTATTGATCTTGGATGGAGGGTGGAGATATTAAAGAGTATTCCCAGCCAACTATCAATCTTGGTTCTATGGTTTGCCTAGAGATGAGAATCTCACTCATCCTTATTTGCAGGTTGCTGGTGGTTGTTTTAGGTTTATTAAACTCAGTATTCTTAAAAGAAGTCAGTTCAGCAGGGTGGATGATAAAGAATAAACAAAGTGGGGTATAGTTTGTGAGTCATACAACAAAATGTTGGGTTAAAAACCATCTGGCAAAGACAAACCAAGACATTATCAGGAGTTCAGATCATGAGACTCTTGTAACCCACAAGGAAAAGTCTGTAAGGAAATTCAAAATTGTTGGGGTAGTGGGAGCAAAATTGCTTTTACTGTAGAAGAACTCTTGACTTTTAAACAGGGGCAGAGAAAATATTTTTAGAAATTGGTCTTTAGCCACTCCCAGACCAGCAGCAAAAGATACTTTCCATCATGTGGGTTTTCCTGATTTTAGAGATGCTACCCTGACTAAGAGCATGAAAGACTCTATGCCCTTGTTTGTTTCTTCCCTTGAACGAGTTTATAGAAGTTAGTCCAATCCTTAGAGTAGAACCCCTTGGTAACAGAGCCCCATGATCTAACAGATCTCCAGGGGCAAAAGAAAGATGTCATACCTTTTACAGCAGTAACAGAAGGAACTAAACAGTTTTTTTAAATGCCAATAAAGAGGGTAGAAAAATGAAGAGAAGAACATACAAAACAATGAACTTCAACAGAACATACAAGTCCTGATGATGATAATGGGCTTTAAAGGATACTATCTCTACAGGACTGAATCCATCAAGAAAATGAGAGAAAAAAATAGGACCTATAATTTTTGCTAACCACACCAGTTTATGAATTTTCCCAATAAACTAAGCTTAATAAACTTCCTATTTAAAAGAAGAAAGAAAAAGAACTTGCCTAACAGGCACCAGTTTTTCCTGTTGGAAATTTCTTTTTTTCTAAGGTTTGTTGTTGAAGTGTCAGAGAAAAGAAGGTTAGCTCTTGCCAAGCAGGAGGAGCATTTTTCTCTTGGGGTGGGGTGATTGTTCTGTTTTTTTCAAAGGGTACAACTAACATCTTTGCCACTCAAGTCCTAGCCTCTTACCCCGCAGATGATTAGTTTAAAATAAAAAATAAGGATGGGGTTATTTGTTTGTGTTCTAGGAAACAAACAATTTGTCTTTGTATCCACCAGTATACATTTTGTTTTTTTGATGTGTGAATGCAAGTCCAAGTGAAGGAGTGAGTGTAAAAAGGACACTTGGTAGCCATTCTCAAGTGGTCTTCAGCATCCTCTGTAGAGTGGGACACTTACTGCCTTCACTGTCAGATGACAATGTTGGTGCCACAGCTGTCTCCGTACTCTCTTCGCAAGAAGATACAGCCTCTTCCTGCTGGGTTTCCTCCTCAACAAAAAGGTTTGAGTTCGTTGCTGACAAGCAATTGTTTGAAGCTATCGAGACACTCTTGGACTGCGGGCTTTGGACAGAGGAATCGTCACCAGTAGTGCAAGCTTCACCAGCATTGCTTGGGGTTGATATGTCATCATTACACATAGAATTAGTTTTGGGACTAGCAGTGACACTGGATGGTAATGGAGAAGAGCTTCGAGGAACTTTGGCAGAAATACCGTTAGATTCCCCAGGTGAATCGTTAGCTCTTTTTTGGTTGGAACTAGCAGGTTTTTGGTCTTTAGGGCTGTTAACTGTTGGAGGATGTTGAGGTGATGGGGATTTGGGTGATGTGCAGCATGAGCTCTGGGAACATTTGAAACCAGAGCAGGCCAAACTGTCCCCTGAAGAATGGTTGGGGTGGATACAAGGGTCAGTTTTTGAACAGACAACTTTGGCAGAGTGCTTACAAAAATGTCTCTGATCAGTCAAAGACTTAGAACACGATTCCTCGGGACTAGGACTTCCAAGTTTCTTCACTTCTTCTTTGGCAATTCTGCACAGTTCCAATTCGTTACGGACAATCCACTTATTCTTCCCAACAGAAATAATCTCAAGTTCATTATCTCCGAAAATAAGGAAATGCCTCTCGTATGGAGTTTTCAGGGTTAGTATTGAGGCTTTTGATTGGCCAACATCCTGTTTTTCCTCGGAAACGGTCGCAAGTGTTACTGGTGGTGGTGTTGGTGTGCTTGTCACTACACTGACAGAACGGGAAGAGACTGGGGTTCTGACTTCATCAACAGACTCTTCCAAAACTGGGGTGTTACGACGTACCTCGGTTACCTTTTCTGATGCTTTGGAGGACTTACGATGAGGACTAAGTACTGCAGACTCCTTGCAAGCTGATGCTGACAGATCGAGGGGAGTGGCGGCACCGGAACTGTCAAGACTTGGACTGCATGCAGTGAAATCAACAGGTGGCTTTAACGAGTGCAAACCATTTGGGTAGAAGCACACTGCAGTAGCAGCAGGGCTTATACATGAAGGTGAAATGCTCATATTACGGTTGGGGTGAGCCTGACTCAAGCCACGATCGGGCAGACTGTAGTCATAGTAGACGGCACCAAATTTGTCAAAACCAATTGGCATTGAAGATGACATTTTTGACGAACCAGCTACACTTGCAGCTCGATTAGCACCAGATAAAGGCTCCGGTGATTTTATCGAGCTGGACGCAGAGCCTTTACTGGACGATGAACGCCCATGGTCAGCTGAATTTGAGACCGACTTTGAAGAAACTGCACCCCGAAGTGGAGAGTTTGTATTACTCCTGGTGCCGATAATATTGTCAGCACTCCCAGAAGAATTTGGTTTATTTATCTCAGAGTTGGCAATTGACACACCTTTGTGTGCCAAAGAGTGAGAGATCAGAACAGATGGGTTTCCAGATGTGGAAGCTGTAGGCATGTCACATTTCTTGCTCAGAGAGCTGACGGAACTGGAGTCAGACTTATCACAAAGACCAGAAGTTTTTTCAACAACCGAAGACAGAGAAGTTGGCAGTGTGCTCTGTCCCGATGAATATGTGGCCGATGCCTGATTGAACAGGTGGGTGATGACATCTTGCAACCTCTCTGATTTGGTGGATAGTGACGGTGTGCTCTTGTGCGTGGTGTCAATGCTCCCACCCTTAGAGTTGCAAGAGTCAGAGGCATGATGGCTAGTGGAGGCGGTGTCAGAAACACCATCTGAAGACTTTGGTCTCCGTTGGGAACTAGTATGCACAGTCATACTAGGACTAGTGATAGGCTTATTGTCTCCGTTCTTTAGATCGGCCGGTGAATGCACACTGTTGCTATAAATTGATGCAGAAGCAGAGCGGGGACTGATCACATTGTAAAATGCAGACTGCGCCATTGAGGCAGCAGTCGATAAAGTTTCAGCAGAGAGCTGCGTTGGTAACTGGCCAATGTAATAAGCCCTCTGAAGGATCGTCTCTTCAATTTCATCACAGCCAGTCAACTACAAAATATAAAAAGAACAAGTTAAAAAGAGCAACAGTGAAAGAGGAAAAGGATACATAGAATTATATTCATTTAGAAATGCATGATAATGTGATATATATATATATATATATATATATATATATATATATATATATATATATATATATATATATATGTATCATTGAGAGATGGATAAATGATCTGACAGAATGATTATAAATTGCATTATATTGAAACTATATTTGAAATGATCACCCATTATTACACGGTGAATATATCATTTGGACATAAAAACGTTTATTCTATTTCTGTTGTCTAGGCCAAATAATACATTTGTCATGTAATAACGAGTGATTTCAAATATAGTTTCAATACAATATATAGCCATTTGATCATTCTGTCGGAACATATATCTATTTCACGAAAACATAATTATCTTTGATAGAAATAAAGAGCCGATATAGACTGCAAATAAACAAAATGAGAATTTAGGCAGATGTTTAGGTCAATGGCCAAAATTACTCAGTAGCAAACTGAACAGCTTCAGATCATGTAAATAAATGGAGAAATAAGTGTTGTGAACTTCTTGGACTCCTTTCTTGCCAAGGGTATCATTGGCCCAGTTGGTAAAACCAGTGCTACTTATAGGCTCTTTCCAGGTGGACACAGGTTTGATCCCCACACAACGGTCCTTTCTTTATTTGTTTACATGATCTGGGGTCCAATTGATTTGCTACTGTGCCAAGCAAAATATTGTTCCCGCAAAAATGTTTTCATAATCATCATACATTTGTATACTAACACGTGCAAAGTCAACTTTCATATTAATGGCATTATTTAATGACACAAGCTCCCCCAAGGCATGTTTGTTATGGTATTCTCACAAGACTATTGTAACAGCACAAAGATTTCAGTGTACTATTACAGAAAGAACTGAAATTAGTGAACATTTGAAATAATGCTGCCTCCTGGGCCTGTATTTTGATATATATATACATGTAACTTTCAAATTTCATACTGTATTTTACTACATTCAGAACATTATGTAACTCTATCAACTTCCAGCAATCAAATGTTTTGAACAATAATTTTTTCAAATAAAATTTCTCCTCTCACAGCTCCAGCATATTATGCACGTCACAAAAAAAGCATCCCAGAATTGCTGTAACTGAGAGTCTCATTATTGAAAAACAAGTAAAATATTTTTCTTATCGGCTATTCTTCTTTTTAATTTTATTTGATTTTTGGCATTTGATCAGAAAGGAAAAAAACAACTTGTACTTGAAATTTTCTTCAAAAAGATTCTTCATCATTTTTATGGACTGAACTGAGTTTGAGCAGTTCCTGAGCATCTCGAGGGATTTATCTTATAGATGCATAAAAATCAATGAAAACAACAAGGTACAGATAAGATAAATCATCAAAATGGTAATTATCATGAAAAAAAAAAAAAAAAAAAGAAAATCTCCCCACCCCCACCCCATACTTGAAATGAAAATATTTTTCTTTTTCAAATTCGTCCTTTAATAAATAAGAATCAAAATTTTCATTGAAATTGGATGATATGCTGATTTTGTGAGATTTCCAAATTTTTCAGCTATCAATTTTCTACTGAAAATTCAATTCATAATGTTCATAACTAAATGAATAAAAACTTGTTTTGCCATAGAGAAAAATCATGAACTTTCCTTGCTTCAAGTAAGTGTGTTACATAGTGAGGTAATAGTAAGTGTACATGCAAGTATTTTCAATGAGTTGCATTTATGTATCTTAATAAAAAGAAATTTAAAAAAAAAATTATGTACATATATATATATATATATATATATATATATATGAATGAGGAAAAAAAAAAAGAAAAAAGAAGGGTAATTTTAGTAAAACCTATGGTTTCAAAATTTCAATAATTTTATTATTTTGAAAAAGATTGAAAGAACATTTTCCATTGTAAATTACTGCCACCTGTGTCATCTGGCCAGTATGTTTTCAATATTATCAATCACCATCAGATTTCTATACAGGGCTGAAAAATACCCCACATTCATGTTTCCATACATAGATCCGGATTATTTCAGCTCCAAATTTTTGGAAAAAAGTTGCGGATTATATGTGTATTATGCGTATCAATAGTCTTGATTATCATCATTTTTCACCTTATTTCTTCCGCTTTTCATTGCAAGTCTCATATTGTCATTCTGCAATCATTAGTAAACACCATTGATTGGAAATAAAGGATTAGGGGTTTATTCTTTATTTAATATCCAAGTTACTTCAAAAATTGTGGAATGATAATCTGGGAGTTGCAACCGCAATAAGACGAAAGAAATGCTACTTAAAAATTATCAATTTCTTTAGAAAAAATAATAAGTTTGCAAATGAAATTATAAAAATAGTTTAGAATTTCTGCTTCCCTGACATAAAATGATATTTACAGAAAAAAATAAAATTGAAAAAAGTAGTTTTGTCACCTCGTCTTCCGTGATATGAGCAAAGCTTTCAAGATTCCGTCGATGCAAAATTGCTTTATCTCGAATAATTCGATTGATTGAACTGATGCTTGGGATGTTCTTCTCTGAGCAAACCCCATCTTCAAGTAATCTGCAGGAAAAAATAAATAAATACAAGCCTTGCTCCTACTGAAGATAATTACTGAAAATTTTGTATTATATACAAGATAAATTCAGCTCAGTTGATGAGAGATCTGCTTTCCTACCACCTGGTCATGATTTCAAATCATAGTAGGGAAATGTTCATTGAATCACGGTAAACCCACAAATGGCCCAAAATAAGATTACAGATTCCCCTCTTTTTGAGTATCTGTGTGTGCGTGAGTTTGTATACATCTCAGGGTGCACCTGGTCAAATTTCTCAGGCTACAACCTTACTAGCCATATCTTTTTTTATTAGAATGCCATATTTTTAAATCAATTCATTACAATGGCAAATTCAATCTAACTGCACTCCCCAAAGGTATGAACTCTTGTATGCTGTTTTGTTGTTCATGGAGGTGTATCTAGGTGTTGGTAGGTTGTCTGGGGTCTTCTGAAGGAATTTTCCAACAGAAGTCCAGAAGCTCACTAGTTTTGTTATTAAGGTAATCTCGGTGAGGATACAATTCCAAGCTCTGAGAATGAGTCAGCATACTTGGGCCTTTTTTGTAAAGACACACGGTAATGAATGATAAGTGGATTTCAAGTGTTTTGTTGAGTTTTTACAAACTGAACTAACCTTAAGACCTCTGATAACTCAATGAAAAGGCATTACACAACCCAATTTCAGAATATTAGAGATTAGACAAGATTTCTTTGAAATGCAGCTGTTAGCATTCATCATCAGAAGAGAAGTCAACTTACTTTTGTCTTATTTCCCAGGCAAACATTTGCGGGTTTTCCAATTTGTATTGACGGACTTTGTTGACCACATCAGGAGTGGTCACTTTAGGTTTGCTGCCACCAATTTGACCGGGATTAATGCTACCAGTCTTCCGATATCTGCAAAAAAGAAAGACAGTCCAATAATCAATCAGTCATGAGCGAAATCTATCAGATTCATTGTCATTTTTCAAAGAGTTATCATTCAGTTGTTCAGACTATCAACCAAAACTGACACACAGGTTTCTAGAGTTTTTAAGCAATTCAGGCTGACTAACTATGTATGTATGTCTCATGCATATAGCGGCACCAATAAAACTAGAAAACTAAAAATTAAACATTTACTCTTTATCATACATACAGAATTTTTTACCCACCCCCCCAGGTTCAATTTGCAATGTAAATTTATGATAAATGGAAGCAAATTACACAGGACCAAACCATTATGTCAAAGCAGTACGGATGACACAGACAAACCTTCAATCTATTTGCAGAGATGTTTTCCTGATCTAAACCAAGAAATCTACACTGGCCTGACTTGAACAATTTTTTTGCATACCAGTTTCTCTCAGTTTTCTTACATACCAACTTCGTCTAGATATGGTCTGCTATACCAAACTTTTCTACTTCCTCCGTGGGATGCAAATAAAAATGGCTAAAACATCTAGGTAACAAGTAAAGGAACAAGATCAATAGTCTGAAGAACTCCTAGAAAGTGTCTGTTACTCTTGCTGAAATCCTCCATTTCCTCAACATGAAATAGCAAATACAAAATTGTTACTGAAAAAAAAGTTATTCTAAAAATATTACAGTGAAAAATTTGTTAAAAATGAAAAATGAGTAAATCTGCATGGTGGCTGCGATAGTTGCATATTCCCCACCAGTGGTTGGTGTCCAGGAAGAAGCTAAGATTTTGAAGGGGGAAAAAAAAAAAGCAACAAAAAAGAATTACAGTACGTATTGGTATATAAGAACTTAATTTGGAGAGAAAAAAAAATAAAAAAGAAAATATTACACCGACACAGAAGCTCAATATGGATAGTTATGGGGCTGGGATGAGTTTCACGTGGAGTCCTCCAGATTTCTTCGTAAACTATTCGTCTCGTAGTCCAGTGTGAACAGTAACATAGGTGCATACTTTGACTAAAATGATTTTCACTTTTTGTATTTATCGGTTTTCTGAAGGAACGACTTGAATGAAACACAATCACTTTTTCACATAATTGGAAAGTACTGCAACTTTTTTCAAGGACAGAGCAATCTTTGAAATTCAACCGATAGACACACCATCTTCTGTTAAATGAAACAGAATTTTCCCTGAATTTTTTAGATAAGGAATCATCCCTGGACTGATCCGTCAGCTCCTCCCACCGGATCCGTGCCTGATTTTACAGCAATTTTGGTCACACATCAGGAGAGGCAATAAAATGCACTGAAGCTATAGGTAAGCACCATTATTAATTATGGCTGGCAGTGTTTGCAGCAAAACGGGGAGAAGAGAAATGTGAGTCCCAGGTAGGGGTGAGAAGGGAAACAGAAAACTGAAAGGAAGAAGGGATTGAGAACAACTGCAAAAGAAGGAGAAACAGGGCGGGGTCAGAAGTAAATAAATAGAAATAGGAGAAGGGAAGGTAACAGAAGGGAGGAAATAGAAGAAAAAGAGGGAGGAGGCAAAGACAGGGAGCATGATAGAAAAGAGAAGGAAAGAACAGGAGTACAACAACGGAAAAGAGGACAAAAGTGGGTAATAAGAGAGTGGAAGAAGAAAGAAGAAAAAGAAAGAAAGCGAAAGACTTCAGAGATGATGACCAGAGAGGGAAAGAGGAAAAGGATTGTAGATTCATACAAAGGTTAGCCTGGTACAAGGTCATAAACACATGGCACGCAGTCAGGATCAAATTCACTACAATCAAGTGATCCAAAGATATTAGGTTGCTATCAATGGTCCCATACTAACCACTCTTTGAACTTAGTTTAGCATAAGAATATATTAGTTGAGGTCTGCTAGAATAGTTTGCTAAGCTTTACCTCATGGCAAGGTACCTTGGGAAATGCATTATATAACCGAAGCTACACTAAATGTATACATATAAACATTTCTGAACATAGATATATTAGCATACACCTGTTTGTATTTATGTTGAATATACATATGTATGTGTATAATTCATATGCCTTTCAATAGGATGCAGAATTCTTATATCTTTCTTCTCATTGTTTAAAGTTGCCTTCCCAAACAGCATATGAAACTTCACTGAGACGTGCAAGAATGATTTGTACCGAATCAATGCGGGATTCTGGTGAATGACCGATCCTATAACAGCAAAATATCTGTCAGGACCTGAAGCAACCTTTTTACTTTCATATATAAGCCAGAACGACTTTTTTTTTTCTATTTCTAAAATGCTTTTCATACAAATTTGTTTATTTTGTTGCTGGGGATTTTTTTTGTGTTTCTTTTCAAGTTGTGTGAAGTCAACAAGTTACTGCAAATTGATTTCTTTCACTTTCTTTTCAGTGTTTTACATCAACCAGGGCACCCGGCACTGCCTGGTAAAATTACTGTTGTGATTTTCTAGAGATTCAAAATGGAGGATTAGATCAACTCTAATTTAGTTTATATATATATATATATATATATATATATATATATACACACAATAAAAACTGTCACATAACCAACATCTTTTGGGTTGGGGGCGATGAATTTAAAAATTTGGAAAAAAATGAGATCAATGAACAAGTAACTACTCTTGCCTTTTGTTGGGTGGTAGTCACTAAAAAGAGTGAATTTTTCAATCATGAGCAGAGCCAGACACTAATTGAAGGACCAATTAAGCATCTCAGTATAAATTGAAAGTCAACTAAAAACAAGGGGAGGGGAAAGGGTTAAGAAGCAAACAAATAACTTTTTCTCTACACATGAATATTGAAATTTTCAGTCCTCTACATCCATAGCTAGCTAGCTAGCTAGCTAGCCAGCCAGCTAGACTAATTCAAAAAACAAAGATCTATTTTATTCAGTGGTTTCTTTTTATATATATATATATATATATATATATATATATATATATATATATATATATACGCTCTATCTCACACACACACACACACATATATATATGTGTATATATCTGCAGCAGTATCATTTTCTACAATTGTTTATTCTATTTATGCTGTGTAGTTCGAGTGATACATAAACCGTGTAATGACCAGAGATCATTTCAAATGAAAGTTTCTATAATATAGAATGTAATTTATAATTTTATAAACATACAATCAGAAAAGGCTTTTCTATAAAATTTTTCAGAGGCCAAAATGACATAAAATGCAGTTACCATTTATTTATAGTGGAAACCTTTTTGAGTGTGCCAAGACCTAAAAAGTAACCATCTTCATGTTTCTCAGTTTTATGCTAAGCGTAACACCTTTACAATCTCTCTCTAAAGCTTCTCTGATACCTTCGGACACATCTTGCCAACAGATTAATTTGAATGAAGTACAAATGCACACAGACAGTTGTAACTGATGGAAACTTACAAAACTTTTACAAAAGACCCAAAGTGGACTTTCATAATGTGGGAGATACCTATAACTTTTTAGTTTTCATTAATTTGTATTACTACCTTCAACTTGAGAAATTTCCATGCAATATCTTAGGTCCATCTCAGTAAACACCGAAATATTAACAAATAAATCAGTTCATTTACTAAACAAAGCATAATTTTCATAGTTACCAACTATCCTTTGTTTAGAAGACGTCCAACAGAGACAGTTATCAACAGACATCTGGATGAAATCAGGCAGAGGAATAAAAGTAAGATAATGACAAATAATACGCAGTCCATCTCCTTCAAAATCTCTGCAGCACTCAAGTAGAATAATAGTTTAGCTCTTCTTGCCTGTTTGTGGCCTAAAAGCATGTAAAAACCATCACGATGGTATTTTGCCAACATATATAAGGCAGGGGATTCGATGGACGGATGTATCACCCCCTCCCGATGGTTACAAGAGCATTGGCAATTCAAGTTATTGATGAATGCAGACTTAGCTGGTTTATATGGGAGACTATCAACATCCCAACACATTAATGGCGAGGGAAAAAAAGCAATGGAGACAAAGGAATCTTTTAAAACTCATATTTATTTTCAAAATGCTTAAAAAAAATGAGGGAAAAAAATGAAGGGAATGATGGAAGGAGGAAGTAAAAAAGAAAAGATCTCACAAAGAGAGAAGAAAATCAGCTGACCGAGAATGAATGGGATGGTAAAATAATAGTTGAGTGAATTGAAAAGTTTCAACAAAAATGAAAAAAAACTAAAATGGAGACAAAACAATAATTGAATAAAAAGTGGGGTAAGCTGAAAATTGCAACAATCACACTTATTCAATTTAGTAAATGATGAAATTGCATAAGTTGTCTGGTTCAGTGCAAGTTGTGAGGATGGAACCCATTCAACGAGCAAATGGTTAGGGAGAACATCTCCATGTAGCCAAGACCCATTCTCAGATAATATCACAAGACAAGGTCTGTCCGAAGAAACAGCCTACTTATATCACACACATTCCAGCATCCTTTCAACTTTTCAGTTTGCTGCCTCATCACCTACTCGATATCAACCATAGTCTGAAATCTCAACAGCAAAAGGCTAAAAGTAGCAGGGAGCCATATTTAGACTGTAAAGGATGACAGAGGTAGATGATGTGAGCTTTCGCGAAAAACCAACATGAAACGTGAATAATGGACCTGCTTAATCATAGTGAATGTGATAGTCGCACACTACACAAACATACACAACGGTGTCTCATTGCCGACTGGATAATTCCATGAGACAGTGGCATTGTTTTTTATTGTTTTGTTTTTAACCCATGTGCCGTAAGATTCCCCCTGCTGTCAAGTTACATGTCTCCAAAAAGGCCGGAGACTCTTTCTGGACAGGGGCCTCTGTGTTGGCCATGTTACATTCGTTAATTCAGTCCTGTCTTCTCAAATAGTATTTCAGAATGGCAATGGTCAAGATTTCAAAAACATCACAGAAATTCACTTTAAACAGTTAAGGTTTACTTAAACATTGAGGTTAACTTATTTTTTGCATAAGGCCACAGGTACAGGGCACTCAGGGAGAGTGAAACTCACTAAATAAAAGTAATGAGATCCATGAGACTGGCTTAATAACCATTGCACCACAAGACAACAAACTCAGTTTTAATAAAACTTCCTTTTAACAATTTCATCTCCTACCTTCTTGTGCCATCAAGTTTACCACCAGGTAATTAGACTGGAGTATTTATCATACTCCACTTCCTGCACGTTAGGCCCAGGTAAGCTTCACCAGAAAACCATTAATCGTATCTTTCGGGAACAAGGTCCATACACAGTCTGTTAACAGTCTCTCTATATAATGCTAGAAGAATGATTGGAATACCAGTTTGAATTCAGAGGTGTCTCACTCGGACTGATTCGCTAACCAAGGCCCAGTCAGCTCAGGGGAGAAAAAATGGATGTATGCATTTCCCAAGGGGAATGATGCAAAAGGAACTCAGATTGTCTCAGCCAGAGTTGGAACTCACCGATTCCATCTGCCTTGCTGTTAATAGCTTATCCAACAGTACGTTCAATAAAACAAGGTATTTCCTTAGAATCAATACGATCCTTTTCAGAAAAACTGGCAAATCAGTAATAAAATAAAATCTAATAATAAAACAAAAGAAATGATTTCATTTCTTTTCATCATGGCCCCAGAATATATCAGACTATGACCATCTAAAATATACCTTTTTCTTGAAAACTAATTGTGCAGTGTTGAATGAACCAAGTCAAAAGATTTCATAATATAGTAGATGTAAATGCAAGTTTGACAGCAATGACAACAACTTTCTTATTGTCACCAAAACCTATCTGATCAATTCATGACAAGTTTTAAAAATGCACAAAACTGACCTCTTCCAGGTATATAGTTCTGCTTTGCACTGGGAAACAAAAATTGCTATTTCTTTTGTTTTTTTTAACTCAGAGCAATATCAAAAACTAGAGTAAAAACAAAAATCAGGGAATTTGATAATTTCAGTTTTAATCATTGTGCATGGTTCATTCAAACTAATTTCTTGGTCTTCATTATTTTACACATCTTCTCCCAAAGAACTTCATGTTCTGGTTTTGTTCTGCAATGATGAATCTAATTCAGGGAGGGGCAGGCATATCCTCTCACATACACTGATGAAATACCAATGACATGTATGGGTACAATAATTATAACCTTGAAATTCTAATTACAAAATTCTGGATTGTTTTTTGAGTTTTAAATTCCTTATACCTAGTGAATAGAATAATTTTAACATCCAGTCAGCTTATGTAACTGGTATGAGATACAATTCAATTTTTAATATTTCATATTTCTCAAATCAATTATAAACCCCAAGATTTACATATGTTCAGTTGTTGCATTTAAAATTTCAAAATCCTGGCTTCTATTTAAGCTAAAATACGGGTGCTACTTCATCCTGCTGCAGTAGATCATGCAGAGCAAAATAAATTATAAACACAGATCTCTTAAGTCACTGAATAGAAACCATCATATGACCTATGTCTCTTGACAGCATGCTGTTTTGTAGGGTGATCAGCAAAAAAATTGGAAAAAAAGGTGATCGATGAATAAGTAATTTCTCTCGTCCTCTGTTCAGCTGAGATCAATTAGAAAGTCTGAATTTTCAAAAGATAAGCATCAAAACTGCTGGACAGGGTCTCATTTAGCATAAATACTGGGCCTCTTCACAACAAGTTGCTCTGAAGAAGCTTATTTTCCCAAGGCAAAACATAAGTGATAACATTCAATAAAACATTTCAGATGTATTAATCAGTCTCTTGCGTTCTTCTTTGCTCATTGTGAACTTTCCACAACATTGTCGGATATACATTCACTCTTCTCACACACACACATATATATATATATATATAAATATAATGTAACCACGCACACAGAGAATTTACATAATGTATGATATCAGAGGAGGGGCTTATCATGACCAGCCTTCATTCATTTCAATTATTACATATGCAGTAACACAGTACATTCTAGCAGCAGCGGGGAATGGAAGAAAAGACATGACGCTTGCAATTTAGATTATTTGAACCAAGAACATTGCGACAAGGTTGGGTGATTCTGTCCACTGACTCTACTACTGATCAACTATTTCTCAAAATTTTAGAAAAGGGAAACATTTTATGATTAAACATTTTTTGCTTAAAATTTGATAGAGTTTTGGCATTCAATCAGTATGTTCTGTTGAAAATCAGAAGGAAAGGGATTGTCAGTGGTCAGGAATGATGCAAGCATTATTGTAAAAACTATTATATGTATGATGCAAATGAATTGTTAATGATTTTACAATTGAAATGCATTAAAAATCATGAAGAAATGCCTTGTTAGGTATTTCTGAAAGAATAGAGCTATTACAGATGTAATGTAATTGCACTGCTAATGATCTTTATAAATGAATGCATTGAAAATCTGAAAGAAAGGGATAGTCAGAGGTCAGGACTTGATGCAAGTATTACTTAGATAACAAGGAAATTATGTGCATAAAGTAAATGCATTGCTGATGATTTCACAATATTCTGACTCAAGAAAAAGTAACAAGTTGAAGGCAGCTGATTAAAGGTTGTGACAAGTGCATTGCAAGCAACTAGAAACTTTTCCCACAGGCTTTATGAATGGAAGAAAAAAGTTCAATCAAGCATTCCTAATAGATGTATATGTAGTCAGGTAAGTTGTGTGAATAGAGTCAATAAGTTTTTTGTGAAAGTGAAGGACCATTGAAAGCATTATGCACAACATAGATACATAGGAACCATTAATGGATCCAGGGGTAATACTAGTTACATACACATACTGTAAGTAGTTACAAACAAATGTGTGAATATAAAGATTAACATGAAAAGAGAAAGAAAGGAAAATGACCTATTGAGTATTTTGCTTACACATCCATGCGATACTTGCAGTTGCCGACTTATCTCACATGGACGGACACCTTGGAGAGCCAGTTGGAGAATCTGAACACGAAGATGGTCAGGTAGTGGACGCCCGTTTGTAAATTCACGTCCATACTGGTTAATGTTTCGGCCACCTGGACAAAGAAAACAGAAAAAAAATTTTTTTAAAAGCTTATTGGAATTAAATAATTTCTCAATAAAAGCTGAATCAAATTTTTCAACGCCGTAAGTCACAAGAAACACGCAAGAAAGGCACAATGGCACAAAATAATTGAAATTCCCAGGAAAAAAAAAAAAAAAATCCAACTACATCATGTTGCAAAAAGATCCTGCGAGAGAATGTGTCAGTCAAATGGCATCAAGACAGCAAATCATTAAAAAGAAAAGCCTTATACAAAGCATAAGTAGGTTGCTTCTTTAACGCAAGTAAAACATTTTTGCAGAACTCCTAATGGCTGTGTTATAAACAACTACGAGAATATATTGTCCTAAAAATGTCCTAAAAAGAGGAAAATCAAAATCAAAAAGAAAAACTTAAAAAGAACAAAAAAAACTGAAGATTTTTTTTCAAAATTCTAAAATACTCAATTAAAAACAATTTTTTCTAGGGAAGAAATGGAGGAACAGTAATGAGGATGGCTGGATTGAACTTTTTTTTTTTTTGGTAACTCTTCATTTTCAAAAATTTCTTTGGATTAAATAGGCTGGTCTTCTACCGAAACCTATGAATCACTTTAAGGACACCGAAAAGTCCTCTCCCCAAGTTGAATAACCATTATGATTCACAGAAAATACAGGTGTAGGGAGGAGGGATCATGATTTTATTTCATTCACTTGACCTTGATATTCAGGAATATAAATCAGTTGACATGTCTGAAAGGTGGTGAGTTGAGATTACAGGGAAGGTCAGCTAGGATAGCAACTGGCCAGAAAGGTTCACAAGGTAAAAAACTGGCTATCTATAAAGTAGATCAAAAATAAGATTTTATCAACATTACAATAACAAAGGAATCCATTGTTGTACATAGGCCTCCCCAACATGCGTTGTTGCTGTTGTTGTTGTAAGTGGTAGACACAATGCTTTCCAAGAGTAAGAGTCTAAAAAATATTCATCACTGAAAGAAAAAGAAAAAAATGAACATTTTTCCTCTCTCGACAATAACATAATCCCAAAAAAGATTCCAGCCAATTATGCTAAGATAGTCAGCAAACTGCATTCAAACCCTGAAGACTCAGATTTCATTATTACAATGCCACTAATGGAATTGGGCCAAAATTGGGACATCTTTTCCAGCTCATTTATGAGGCATTTCTGTTGACAACAATAATGATCACTCAATCTGGGTCTAAAGAGCAGATCTAAATGAAAAGAGAAGGAAATCTATTGTATCATAGATATTACTTTTCAAGCCAATAACAGTCAATTAAAAAGGCTAAAATCTTGAGGAATATCGAGATGTAGCCAAAAAACTGAAAGAAAATTGCGACAGTTCAACCCGAAATTATAGGAGCATCACTAAAAACAAAATCTCTCACAAAAGACTGAATGAATTGGGACTAAAAAGGAGAATTGAAAACCATTCAGAAAACAGCATTACTAAAATCAGCTTTGAATGCCAGAGAGAGTTCAGGAGGATTGAAAAGACTTGCTGTCACTTGATTTTGATTAGGAGCCACCAAAAAAACTACTGAGATGAAATCTCAACAAGTATAAAACAATATTATTATCATAATATCCACATGTATAAAACAATGTTTATCCATTTATATTTAGTGTGTATTTGTAACAGCAGAAATCACCCCCCCCCCCACCGGTGGAGTCGACATACTGATTCATATGTATTTCATCCAATCATTTTTGACAGGTACAATGCTGGTATAATATTGATGAACATGAAAGTATTTGATGAAATTAAAATCTCATATTCAAAATAATTGCACCTATTTACCAAAATATTGAAAAATTTAAAAGAGTAAGACTTATGTAATGAATGATTTTTTAACTCATAAATTCATTAAAAAAAAAAAGAAATATTATCAAGGGAAACAACTGATTAAAATGACTGTTAAGTGAATTTTTTTCATTTGCATAGAGTTCCACAATTATCCAATCTAATAACAAAGTGATTTCCGAACTGTGCACTACAATTCCATGCCAAGTAGAAATATGACAGAGAGGTAGAAGTTTGGGAATTACAGTACAAATGAAATAAGAAAATTTCTTCTGTGTGCATGCGTGTCCAGCCCATAATTAAGCTGATATTTGGTACACACACGTATACACATTTTGAACCCAACATTCAGGTGTATTGGAAGCATGATGAATAGCAAGAGAAGATAAAATGTACTGAGCTGAGAAGATAAAACGTACTTTCAAAATGTATTTGATGAATGAAGTTATCACCATCAAAACAAATAAAGTTACTTGCCCCATGTTTTTGACTTGATATGACTATCGGTCATAGGAAGATCGAATTATGTATGCTTAGGTTTTTGCTCTTCATATCTCTCCCTCCCAATAAATATTCGTCTGTCTCAGACAGAATCCTCTGAAAGCAGTGGAGTGGGGGCTGCAGGGGGCCATGTTGGCCATTTTCTGGCCAAATATGGCAATTTTGAAAAGCGTCTGGCCACATTAGTCTTCAATATTTTTTTTGAATGAAACGAAACCTAAATGTATTACACTTCATTATTATCATCATTATTATTATTTTTTTTTGTACATGCCTTGAGGTCAATAAGGATTCATTCATTAAGGGATCGATGGTCTGAAAATATTTTGAGGCCTTTGCTTTATGATTTTGAAAAATAGGATTGAGGTTAGACAGATTTGTATTAGAAGTATCGGACAGAGGAAGGGGGGACATGGACAGACAGAGGCTCAAAGAGAGACACGGACAGACAGAGGCTCAAAGAGAGACACGGACAGACAGAGGCTCAAAGAGAGACACGGACAGACAGAGGCTCAAAGAGAGACACGGACAGACAGAGGCTCAAAGAGAGACACGGACAGACAGAGGCTCAAAGAGAGACACGGACAGACAGAGGCTCAAAGAGAGACACGGACAGACAGAGGCTCAAAGAGAGACACGGACAGCAATTCTTACTCATTTCTCCATCAGAAGAATGTTGTTATAAGTGGTAGAGATATTTTTATATATATAGTGGTACCTATCATAATGGAGCTCTCTTATGAAAAATATTTCATTTAATGAGAGATCCAATAGCCTGAAAGAAAATCCAATTGCAAAATATTTTCAGTTAATGAGAAGAAAAAAACTACGAAATTCCGTAAAATTATCCAGAATCATCCAGATTTCCAATTTTTAACTAGTATTTAGGTGCTTTTCTCCGGACAAGCAGACAGATGGAAATTCGGTTAATAATAATAGGATTATTTACTTATTACATCATGGTTTATTTGTTTTTATACATCATTTAGAAAGTAACTATTACATCATAAATCATTTACAAAGTATTAGAGGTTGGGTATTTTTATTTGGAATGAATCTGAAATACGATTGGTTCTATCATTCACTTGATGAATTTTCATTCGCCACTTTGTGTAACGAATTGTCTTCCTGATGAGAAGTACAAAAGTGTTTATTCTCGGCAGGAAAATTTTAAGAGTTTTTACCACTGCTTGGTCTCATCAGGTAAGTAAAATTCTAAAACATTTTTTTTGTTCTTGATATTCAATGAATACAGAATGTGGTTGAAGGCTGAACTCAGCAAAGCCTTTTCTGAATGACAGCCCAGAAAACCCTGAAGTTAATGTAGCTTCTATGATGCAGCACTATCAGAGAAACCTGCAGTTAGATAAGCAGACCCAACCCATATGGAAATTCCTTAAGTTATTACTTTATTTATTAAAAGATCAGAAACTAAATAAGAGAAAAAAAAAAGGCAGGCACACTTTCTTCAACCAAACATGTTGCACAGGCCGAGATTTGGAAGATAGAAAAATGAAAACAAAAAGTAGATGAATAGAAAGACAACTAAAATAAACCAAACATTATTCTACATATTCTTTTAAATGAATGTCACCGTTGTCAAACGGAATTTCAACTGATTTTCTTTCGGACAACTGGAGGTTTATAATGCATGTGGTTATCTCAGGAGATGAAAAAAAAAAAAGGACCAAATCTCTTCTTAAGATCACAGAATGCAATGAGTGAAAAAGGAAAACCTATGAATATATCAACCAAAACGAAAATATTAAAATCTGTGAAACAGTGAGAAAACAAGATGGATGCAACAAATTTTACTGGGGTTTGAGACATTTTGGAGTTTCTACTAAAATGATACTTCAATTCTGATTCAGATTTAAAATTTTCAAATGATAAATCAAGATAATGTGGATTTTATTTTGAATACCATATCAAGAATAAAATTCTCTATCAAAGTTCATTAAATTTGAATTACAAAAAATAATACAATGGGAAATATTCTCAAATATTTAGAACTGAAGATATTCACAGAGTCCAATTGAATCAACAATTCAATAAAATCAAATAGAAATAATCTGTGTTTCTTTCCATATTGCCAACTATCAAGTTTGACTAGACCAGATAGTGGTAGGAGAATTGACTTCTTGACTTATAGCGGGGTTTCAATATCAACCAATGGTACTTATGTGAATTACCCAACTACTTCAGCCAGAAGGCAGGCCTACCCCTTCCAATGACGAAAAGGTTAAAAAAAAAACAACTCCTATTCATATTTTTTTGATTCATTGGAATGGCAATTCGAGACTGAATAACAAAAAAATAATTCAAATATAATAAAACAAGTATGTTACACATTTTTGATCCACAATTCTAATCATTTTTGCAACTCTTTCCAACCAATCAAATCATATCACAAAATTGTCAACAATACAGCACGGAATAGTCTTTCCAACCAATCAAATCATATCACAAAATTGTCAACAATACAGCACGGAATAGAGTCAGAAGAAATGGACTGAGGTAGAAAGTATTATCTTAACAGCTTTGGTAGCCCAATTAGTTAACATATGGTCCTTGAAAGACAAGCTTTTGAGGTTTGGGATGAAGGTTCATGTCTAGCCTAAAATTACTTCACAATTTCAATTTCTTGCAGTCGAGTTTAAAAATGCTGAAAAACTGATTAGTAACAAGTGTTTTTGATAGGACACAAAAAAAAGGAAAGAAAAAGAGAAGAGAAAAGAAAAAGAAAATTAGTTAAATTATAAATGGTAATACAGGGCATCTCTTACCATCTAGTTTTGAGAAATAGGGAAGATTCTAAGTGATATTGGCCTTCCCAAGTGCAAAATGCTATGTCTATATTTATAATATTACAATTGCTTCAGATATTTTATTAATGTTTTTTTCAGACCCATATCATTGATGAATGCGCAGGAATCTAGTCCCCTTAAGTTTGTTCACTAATTCGCAAATAGCTTGGTCTTTATGACCCCTTATATGAAATTTCTTGATAAACTTTCCACTAATTTCTATACATTTCATGCCTTTTATCTTGCACATTACTTTATGAGATTGTTCTTGCACATTTATCTGCAGAGAGATGGGTTGAGAAAAAAAATATAAGAATCAACAGAAAAATACATGAAGCAGTTGAATGGCTGTGAATCTAGGAATAAATGATAGAGATTTTCATTCGATCAGACCAGTATTACAATCAGTTGAAATCTTTCCCACTACTTCAAAATAGATAGGAACACCCAGTACCATAGCAAAAACAATTTCAACTAAAATGTTTATTCTGCTTGGAATATCATTTACTATTCTCTTTTTTTTCAATAAGCTTTTTCTTGTCTTCAAGAGTTCTGGAAAAACAAATAAATTCCACTAAATTCAACTAAGATCCAAAACATTTCCCACCCTCCCTCCCTCCTAACTTGCCAAGCTGGGAGTAAAGTTTGTGAAGTTTTATTCTTTACCACGGTAAAAACTAAAACAAACCAGATTAAAATAAACCAATTCAAAACATTGAGGATTTAAAGGGGAGGGGGGGTGACAAAAACAAAAAAAAACAAAAAACAAAACAACAAAGTGAAAGTAGAGGAGGGTGAAAAAAAAAGTTTCTCCCCATCCCTAATATGAGTACAAGTTCTATAATTCGCCATCCTTTCATCTGATCAAGAAATTTCATTCACATTTAGTTTCAAATGTTTCTATCACTCAATGGCACTTGAAAACACATAGGTGTATAATACATGGGTCAGAAGTGTTTTGATGAGTTACCTTGTGATCAAACCCCATGATCCTTGTGATCAAAGATATCAGGTAATCCAAACCTGGATCTAGAAACTTCAGACAATAGGACTTGGACCTGTAATAACTTAATCTTCAAATAAAGAATAAACAAAGAAAACAAAAAAAAAATGAAAAAATAAAAATAAGAGGGAAATAGAAGGAATTAAAAAAAAGAGGGGAAAAAAAAGAAAAGGTCATTTCTTGGGTTATATTTTGATTTGTCTCATATTTCTAACATATTTCAGAAGATTTGATAGCATTTGTTGTAGAAGCAACAGCTAAATAAAAATCATTATTTGCAAGCTCTCAGTCTGAGACATAATAAACAGAAAGAAATGGGGTTATGCGTAAACACAAATACAAAATAGTTACTTTGCTATATGCATCTGTGTTCATTCACTGGCTACTGAAAATATGACTACTTTTACCGATGCATCAATTTCATTTTTGATCCAAAATGAATACAAGTACTTTGACACCATGTGTTAACCTTGCAAATAACTTGGTAAACATACTGACAGAGCATACAGCTTGGGGTATACCATGAAATAAGCAAGAGACATTTACTAGTAAACTGAGGTAATGAGTGGACGGATAGTATGAGAGAGTCTAGCACTTGATTGTTTTAATGATGCATATATGTACAGAAGCGTAAGCGAAATGTGTCACCAAGATCAAAACAAACGCTGCTAATGAAAAATAAAGAAATTCCTATTTGAATGTAGGAAAGAAAAGTGCCACAAAATAGCCAAGGCAGACACCGATTTTTTGATAGGTGTCGAGTAGCCTAATGATTAGCAACACAGAAATTGGAAACTGTACACAAAGTTTGGATTCTAGCCGAGGCTGTTCATGTTCATTTATCACTGATACCTTAGGGAAAGGTATGGATCCACTGTTCCCTAGGCATTGTCCCATCACAAAATACAACCACTCTCCCATTATCACGCAACTTGGCCATTGATTTTGATTTCAAAAAGAAAAGGTTAAAATTCGCTTGATTTAAAAACAATATTTCAATGATATTGAAAAGTGGATTAATGCTATCAAATTTTATGAATAAATCTCAGTTTGAGTGGGCTATCTCCAATACCAGAGCTTTGAGAAAAGAATGAGTACAGTATCCATGACTTGAAAGTCAAGAATACTTATAGAGTAGGCTTGAAGTAATTTAATTCCAAGGAGCAACCAAAAAAAAAAAAAAAATAGATAAATAAATAAATAAAAAATCTTTAAAAAATTCTCTCCTATACCACTTATGATAAATCCAGTTCAACACATCAACTAAGTAAGAGGTAAGATTTGAAACTCTTTTCATGACCATTAAGACCTCTGCAAAATATTCAGTGTTTATCATTTCAATCAAATTTGGCATTTTATTTAGAATTTGAACCAATTCAAATAGGTTTCATCTCATTCGTCTGGTTCAGTCGAAATCTTAATAAAAAAGACTTTTTTGATAGGCCATAATATTGCAAATCCAACTCATTTGAAGCCTTGACAGCACTAACAGTCTTGTTGAAGTTGAAAAAAGTACATTAATACTTTTAATTACTTATCACAAATATATCAAAACAATAAAGAAAATATATGGGATTGGTGGCATGTCTGGTCATATGCTCCCCAGATACTTTCAATGGGGACAAAACTACTTCTTATTCAGATATATTCTGTACCATTAAAATATGTTAACATGGTTTATTGCTTCTTGAGGAAACAAAAAAATTCATGCTCTCCAACAAACTATATTTGCAAAATACAGGTAAAAAAATCATCCAAATTGATTACTTATTCCAATAAGGCACTCAACTAAGAGAGGTGAATAGAGGTAAGAAGACTGTATTGCAACACCTTTCTAAGCTGAACAAGCCAGCCTGTGTGAATTATCAGCATTCTGACTGGTAGTTGGGCTTGAAACCTAACCACTGGTGCCTATGGGAAATACACAATCATTTCAGTCAATAGACCAACTACAATTATATTTATTGAACTTAGCTTAGCTTAGTTTGGCACAAGAACATATGTTAGAAATGGGAGTTGGAAGGGCCTGCCTGTTTTGAAAATAAATTACCCAGTCCAGGCTTCTGGATGAGTTTAAATATCAACCTCTCATATCAGTGAGAAATACACAAGCACTTCAATCGAAGACAGGCCCATGATCACCTTTCATGTTTTATCAAGTACTCTTCTTTGTCATAATCAGGAAGCTATCAGTTTTTCTGTGACATAGCAAACAAAGTGGGGAAATGGGGAATATAAACACACAAACAGAAAATGGGTTGTGTGTATGTGGGTTTCTTATGCTAGCATCTGATGATATAACTACTACTAATCCGTCAATTTCATTTCCCCCCAACAAAATACAAGAATTCCAGCTGACAATACTCGGCTTTAACCATTCAAAATACTGTGTAAACATACTGACACAGAACATCGCTTGAGGTATACTGTTAGAAAAGCAACAGGCATTCACTAGTGTCTATGAAACAATGAATATGAGACAAAGCAAAAAAAAAAAAAAATGAAAAACAACCTTTTTCTTTTTCTATATTTTTAAAAACATTTTGGGTTTTTTTCCTTTTTTAGGGTTTTCCTATTTTAAACTTCAAATAAGGAATTCGAAGTCAGGTTTGCATTTGTATTTTTTTGTCTTTCCAAATGTACCTTCGTCATTTGAGATATCAATTGAGTTGTTGTTGGAACGCCCGGCCTCTAGGTAGGTGTGAGCACCCACAACTGGCACATCGTCTCTGGCATTGTCTACAGCACCTCGTCTACCCGTGGCTGTCCAGTAGCTGGAGGAGGACGAGGAGGAGGAGGAGGAAGTTGACGATGATGACGTAGAGCAGGAAGATTTCGCAGCCGTCACACTTCTCTGTCTTGAGGGGCCTCCTGCTAAAATAATTGATTACAGTAACTAAAACAGTTGGCTTTTGGGGACAAATGGGAAGGAAAGGTGTGCACAACAGGCATTGCCTTTATAAAAGGTTAGCAGGAAGGCACATGGCTGATGTAAAGGTTTCAAGTTAACAGGAGACAACACAAAAAGGGGTACTAAACAATGCTATCATTTAAAAGGAAAAAAAAAACTAATTTATTTCATGGAGATGTAAAAAAATTGATGAAATAATTAAAAGTGCTTATAAACAAATCCCTTGAAATGTATAAATGGATGTATTTTTTTTTTCACTTCAAATTCTAAACAAGACATTACTTTCAAAAAATAAAAAATCTAAAAACCATAAGATGTTTGCAATTTCATTTAAATGAAACCAGACACAAAATCTAATGTCCAATCTATACTGAATTGTCAAAATATTAGAATTAATAAAACTCTACAAGACAGGGGTGAAGGGGCACATATTTCTATAAATACAAATTCAGACTTAGTTTTCATTAAATAACTTGAAATATTTTAAATATGTTGAGATTCAATGAAAATATACAAAATCCATTTTACTGGAAACACACAGAATGTATTTGAAAAAATTGGACAAAAACTTTCAAAAGAAAATCCAAGGAAATTTTTCAATATTCTCCCTGCATCCACTTTTATGAGTTGAAACCATCTGTGAGTGTGAGGGAATCAATTCATCTGACACCAATCATTCTAAATGAATTCTGAACCTATCACAACTATATTGTTATAAGGTTGACTTAGGGTCAGGCTTCATCCAAGACCCCTGGCAGTACCAAAAAGGAGGGTAGAACACATATTCCTTGAGGGTCTGTTCTCATTACTTGATTACAAATAAAAATAGACCCTCACGAATACATTCTCTTTTTTCAAGATTCATTCAAGCTTATATAGGAAGGGGAAAAAGTACAAACTAATCATAGATTATGTAAATACAAGTAAGGATGTGTGGAATGGTATAGCTGTTACCGGCATGAAAAATAGAATTGGCAAACCCAGTTAGAGATTCAGTGGAGAAAATGGAAAATATAGAGAAAGAGACATATGAATGAATGTACAGATTTTTGCCATAAATAGCAAGGATTGTTAGCAAACTAGAGCAATATCCTTTTCTTGATTAAGATAGTCATATATTTCACACCAACACATTATTTGAGTTCAAAGCCAAATAAATGCCTGGATGCAGAACGCTGATTTTGAAAGTCGGCATGTCTTTCCAATTGGAAGATTGGGGCATTCTTATCATTATTTCCCTCCATCCCATTTGATATACCACTGTACTAAGCTAAACTCAGTAAATACACACATCCACACAAAATAAAATCACTGTTGAACAGTGTGTGTGTGTGTATGCGCGCAAGTGTTGGACCTTTCTGAGATTTACTGTATATGCCAGCCAATGAGATGTATGTTTTTCAAGTGTATTTGGGGGACAACCACTCACTGAAACGGAAATATTCTAATAGGTGGAACCCTAGTCATTCTATCAGCATATAGGATACAAAATAATATTAGCATCATTTTTTTTTCTCTCAATTCAAACGTGTATCTTCTATACTGCCATACAGGGTCCATCTTGGTGACACTGCCAAAGTGAAATTCATGGAAGTCTTAGAAGTTTGGAAATATTACCTTTATTTTAGCATTGAATTTACTTTCATTTCAGTCATCCACAGCAGCAAAAAATACAAGTCCAGGCAATTGTTAACATGTAATTGGACATTGTCGCACTATATCAAACAGAATTTTTCATATTAAAACAGGGTAAGTAAATAAAAGTTTTGCCTTATGAAAAAAAAAAAAAAAATGTAAAAAATACTGCATTGTAAATTCCACCTTCCAAGTAAATTGTTTCTCCTTCTGCATTGTAGAAAAATATCCCCAACATTGAATGACAAGAGTAAAAATACAATATAAATTATGCCTTAAACAATTACTTACAAGTATATCATGTACTGAAAACTTGACTTTTTCTGATATACTGACATAATGGGAAATAGCTTGTGTGAAAAGTTGAAAAAAAAGATGCATCATCCAAAACTATTTTTGTGTTCACTTTTCTAGAAATACAACTTAATAAAGATATCAGTCTGTTTATCTGGCAAAGACATTCAGTTACATTTCCCTTTAGATGAAAGTTCAAAGCACTATTCATCGAATATTTATTATGTTTGAAGCAGGTTAAAATCAAATGAAAAATTGTGGAAACTGAGATAAATTGGAAAAAGGGAATTGTATTTCAAGTCGATTGGTAGACATTGATAGAGACAGGAATGAATTGATAACTAGATAAAAACCACAAATCAATCGGATCTTTATTCTGACTTGAATTTTGGGGACAAAAAAAGAGAAATTGCAATTGACATCAAAACCTAATTCCGATTCACTTAAAGATAGCACAAAAATCCAAACAAATGACTCAGACAAGTTGATTGAAATATTTTCACCACTCAAGACTGAACTTTTTCCTCCTTCCTGGGTAATAAGTGTTTTTTCTGATTCATTATGTCTAAAAAGTATAGAAAATTTCAATTATTCCTACCAAAGTTTGCTTTTGTGGACATTTAAAATCGAAAATCTATTTTCTATTGTGCAACAGCCAAATTTACACATTTTTAATCACATGAGATAGGAAAAACAATCTCACATGAATATCACTATCCTGACCAAAAAGCAATTGGAAAATAACTCATTACCTAGAAACAAAAATCATGTTGTACAGTGAAATCAATTTGTTTTACTGATTTGTTTATAGCAACTTATCTTTTGTTAATTCCTTCATTGGAGAGAAAGATTTGCCGAATTCTCTAGACTTCTCATTCCCTAAGGTAGATATTCATTTTCATCCAATTAATCATTTGAGAACTACGGAACTATCAAGTCTGGTTAGTCACACAATAGAAAGCATTACATGACAAATAACTTGCGGTGGCATGTAACTTCTTATGAGTTTTGTTAGGAAAATGATCACAAAGTCTCTATCTTGAAAAACAAGTATGAATACTGCTAGGCACAAACTAAGGGACCAATCTAGCATAAACTTATATTGCAAATGACACGCCGCCACTGAAAACCTATTTGGGACGGGGTATTTTCAAACAACAACGTTTGATATATAATAAGGAGCAAACGTTGAAATTTCCAGTTCTATAGCTCCATCGGTATAGCCTGTATACAAAATACATAGCAAGTCAGCGAGCTGAACCAACTTAAAAGCTGAAGAAACCTCCCTTCATAGTTTTGGTGGATGGTCTCCAACCCTGTCCAGTGATTGAGTGAGGAGGCAGAGAAAGAGAAAAATGAATCTCGTAGTGAAACATTGTTATATTAGTTATCTCAGAAAATATTGAGGAATTCTTTCACAATTAGTATTAAACCATGCATTGCAAGAGATCAACTACTGGTAGTCGATCAAAGAAGCCTACGAAGCCGATGAATCTGGTGTTTCTACAACAGTATGACTATGACACTATTCTAGAAAAGAAAGACGTTCTGGAAAGAATTGAAATTTTTTTTTTGGAGTTATTTCAAATTGAAATTTTTTTTCAAAAATATCAAAATATCAGATGCTACTTCATGAGTAGTAAAAAGGTGGAAAGGTTATTTACATGTTTATTAGTATTTATGTTATTTACAAAGTTATCAAAGTTCTAAATATGCATTCTTTGTATTTAGAACAAATTACTAATATCCTCCAAGTTGAAGTATTCACTTGATAAATTTTTCATGTAATGAGATGTTTTGTTGAATGGATTGTCCTTAGTGAAGTGATACGACAATCAATATATTCATCACAATATATTGCAAATATCTATAAGAATTGTCATAATTAGAGAAATTTGAACTTTTTTTCTGTGGGTTCAAACCCCTCTTGAAATTACCCACCCCCACCTTCACCCGAATCCCAAAGACACACTGACTTGTAACAAGTTTGATGATAAATATATCCTATATCAACCTTTTGAAACTATAGACCCTCTCACTTAAACAAATTCAGTCACTTTTTGATGATACCTCATAAAATTGATAAGATGTAAACATCTATTTACACTATTAACAACTTGGGAGTAATGAACTATCAAGTCTTGAAGTAGTTAAACTCCACAAAAATGTCTACACATCTTCAACAAATGCATTACAGAACAGCTACCAGTGTGCATCTAGCTAATATAATGAAGTGCAATTTTCTTGGTTCTCTATCCATAACACTGAACTTTTCTGCTTACATAACAATTTTGCTACTTATGCCTCCAACCAACTGCTTGAAACTATGGACTCTTCCAGATTGACAAATTCAGCATTTTTTTTTCAGAGAAAACATCTCAGAAATCCTAATATAACAGAAATCCTAATATAACAGTGATATTTCAGTGAACAAGTATATCAAGAAAATAATGTATCAGGGTGCACATCATCTTACAATGACAAGCAAGGTAATATTGCTGGCCATTGATAAAGGGTTCAATCCTCACCGGATCATCCTCTACTGATAGTCTGAAACAAAACTATGCTAAGTTAATAAATCATGGAAAAAAAAAAAGAAAAGGAAAAACCAGATGAGGACACGGATTGTACAACTAATTTTGTTTGCAGTTGTTTGGGGGCTTAATCCTCATTGGGTCTCTCTCAGTCTTACACTAATTTCATCTAATTATATAATGAACGGAATGATTTTTACGGTTTTCGTCCATACAAAATTGACTCTTCCATTCAAAGGTTACAATTTTGCAAAGAAAAATATCTCCTACCCACCATTTAGAACTATGGACTGTTCCACGAGAGGGAATTCAGTATTTTTCTTCCTTGAAAGATCAACTCAAAAATCAAGATACATCCATGAATTTTTTCATGGGAAATAAGTAGTTCAAAAAGTGTGAACGGAAATTCAAGAGCCAATTAGTCAGAAGAAATGCCCAAATAATCATTCTTCTGAATGCGTAAGCAAAAAGATTCAGTATGAGAAGGTGGCAGGGATGATCTCTTTAAGAGTGGGATAACATCGTACAAGTTTTTTAAAAACCTTTTTCCCCTATTCTGGGGTAGTAAGTGTTATTTTCTGATTGATTAGGTCTGAAAAATATGGGAAATGTCAATTGAAATCTCTTGGTGGGAAGAATTCGCAAATATACATTAAACAGAAACCAATATCTATAACATTCAATTATGAAACAAAATAGTTCCAGAAGAACTTTTTTCTCTTCTCAGTCTGACATACTCCAGAGCATGAAATGTCAGAGGGTAATCATGAATCTTATGCGATTTTAAATCTTAAAACAATATTTTTAGTCAAATCTGAATTACTTTCAAACATTTCATCTGCTGAAGATGAAAAAAGCTTTTTTGGAACTATTTTGTTTGGTCTTTTATAAATTATATATATATATATATATATATATATATATATATATATATATATATATATATATATATAAATAAAGTTACTTCTGCTTAACCACTAATCATAGGAAGTTTGAAATGTCAATTATTCCTTTCAAACTTTGCAACCAGGACAGTAATCATTTTAAATCTACTCATTTTCAAAAGGACAATAGGCTAATTTTCATATTTATACTCACAGAGAGTAGGAGAAACAATTATATAGTCTTGGTTATCAAAGTAAGAGGGGAATAATATCCATTTTCTATACTTTTTACCCAAATACAATCAAAAAGTAACACTCATTACCTGGGAACAAAAAATCACATTGCAAAATGTTATCTAACAAAAACCAGGGATGAGCTCACATGAGCTCACAAAAAAACTAAGGCAGAATTCAATTGAGATTCGTTTTGTTTACTTGTTAGTTTTTATTAGACACACGTGATATCTTCTCAATGCTAGGTAAGTTGGTTTGTTACTTCGGTTTTTGTCTTTTGTTCAAGAAATAATTTTTTTTTTTCTCCTACGAGATGAGAAAAAGATTTAACTGATTTTCATTTCAGACAAAATAAAAGGAAGTTTTTGATAACTGGGTTCAAAGATGAGGTGGAGCACCTGTTAGTTAGGAATCACTAACCCAACCTTTATATATATATATATATATATATATATATATATATATATATATGTATGTATAAGCACAACAAATATGTATAGAAAATAGAATTATCAATGTAGGATTATTCAATGACTTCAAAGAAAATAGAAAAATACATAAGCATATAAATTACATAATATATACACACATCGCAACTCTGGTACTCACATTTAACATAGATATATCGGCACACCCACACCCATATTTGCATTATCTTATACACACTTATACGTATATGTTCAAATTTTCATCCCCTTAGCTCCATTGGTCTGTCCTGTATGTGTAATAGTGAGTTAGATAGCCAGTATGACTCACTTAAAAACTGCAGAAACCCACAATGATGTTGAATGTCCTTTTCACTGGGAAGACATAGCATTGCACAATCTTATTAGCAGTCGCCCCCCCCCCCGCACCATCACCAGTGCTGACTATCCATTATCTCATGACAGTGCTGATTATCCATTATCTCATATTACTGCTTTTCTCTCACACTCCCTTATCCCTTCCAATCTCTGATTCTCATCCATGATTCTAATTAAACATTTCACAAACACGTTTTTAGCATGTGAAACCAATCTATGTTCATGGAAAGTAAAGATAAATCATGGATTATTTCCATATGCAAAAATTTCTCATAAAAGATAACTTCTTTTTCTGCCCCCTCTCTCTTCTCAACCCTTGAACTACCTTTTACTTTTTTTTCCTACCCCAACACTATTCCTAAGCTACCCTTGTGCCCCCTTCCTTTCTTAATTAAATTCTTCAAATTTTCACGATATTCCAATTTATACAATTCATAGCGATAGAATAATATTTTTAAGAAAATAAATGAAATATCTTCATTTGATTTATTGTAAAAATACATTTTTATAAGAAATCACTATAATTTTACTTGACCGAACCTTAAAGCAAATTTTACTCCAACTGGGTTATTCTGTAAGATCACAAAGAAATGAAAAGTTCATTTTCTGCTTTACTCAAATTTTTACATTCAAAAATTGTCCATCTCATGATGGATTCATTTTTACCAATTACCAATTGACTAATTGGAATGTAACATAAATGATGATATAAAAAAATGTAACCTTCCTGGTAGATGAAATGAATTTGTGATTTTGATAGGAGCTACAGGTCTTGGTTGAAACCTCCGCTAGGAAGACATCACCCCTATTTGGCATCATGGCCATCAGGAATAACAAGAATGGTCAGATGAAGAGGTATGAAACAATTGTCATTTTAGTGATGGTCTGCCTGATTTTTTTTTTTCTTTCATTCAAGATAGAAGAACAGGTAGAAAAGTGGATTAAGTCAGCTGTTATGGAGCTAAAGAATTTATAGGACAATATCTTTGCAATGCCTGGTAGAGGAGAGCTTGTTCGTCAAAGGCAAGATGAGGGGAAAAAGAAACAATTCGAGACAATGGGAGAGAGAGAAAAAGAGAGACCCGAGAGAGAGAGAGAGAGAGAGAGAGAGAGAGAGAGAGAGAGAGAGAGAGAAGCGAGAGAGAGAGAGAGAGAGAGGAGCGAGAGAGAGAGAGAGGAGCGAGAGAGAGAGGAGCGAGAGAGAGAGAGAGAGGAGCGAGAGAGAGAGAGAGAGGAGCGAGAGAGAGAGAGAGAGGAGCGAGAGAGAGAGAGGAGCGAGCGAGAGAGAGAGGAGCGAGAGAGAGAGAGAGGAGCGAGAGAGAGAGAGAGGAGCGAGAGAGAGAGAGAGGAGCGAGAGAGAGAGAGAGAGGAGCGAGAGAGAGAGAGAGAGGAGCGAGAGAGAGAGAGAGAGGAGCGAGAGAGAGAGAGAGAGGAGCGAGAGAGAGAGAGAGAGGAGCAAGAGAGAGAGAGAGAGGAGCAAGAGAGAGAGAGAGAGGAGCAAGAGAGAGAGAGAGAGGAGCAAGAGAGAGAGAGAGAGGAGCAAGAGAGAGAGAGAGAGGAGCAAGAGAGAGAGAGGAGCAAGAGAGAGAGAGGAGCAAGAGAGAGAGAGAGAGACCGGAGCAAGAGAGAGAGAGAGAGACCGGAGCAAGAGAGAGAGAGAGAGACCGGAGCAAGAGAGAGAGAGAGAGACCGGAGCAAGAGAGAGAGAGAGAGACCGGAGCAAGAGAGAGAGAGAGAGACCGGAGCAAGAGAGAGAGAGAGAGACCGGAGCAAGAGAGAGAGAGAGAGACCGGAGCAAGAGAGAGAGAGAGAGAGAGAGAGACCGGAGCAAGAGAGAGAGAGAGAGAGAGAGAGACCGGAGCAAGAGAGAGAGAGAGAGACCGGAGCAAGAGAGAGAGAGAGAGAGAGAGAGACCGGAGCAAGAGAGAGAGAGAGAGAGAGAGACCGGAGCAAGAGAGAGAGAGAGAGAGAGACCGGAGCAAGAGAGAGAGAGAGAGAGAGAGACCGGAGCAAGAGAGAGAGAGAGAGAGAGAGACCGGAAAGTGTATTGCCCAGTCTTACATTAAGTTCCATCGAAATCAATGGAGACAGAGAGAGATGACCAAATATATACACCTCTTCAACTGTGTACGCAGGGGTAAACCTTATTCTTGTTTAGCCTTCATATTTCTCTTCCATCTTAACAGCAAATCATCAGATCCCTTCAATGACTGATACATAGAAGGCTTTACCATTTGATCCTCATGGAAAAAGTCCTTGCCCCTGGGGAGGTGGTCACAAGGTTTGAAAAAGATGGTGAGGTTGTGGTTGGATGGGCAGGGTGCAATGAAATTTTCATCTTCAAATGAATCAATTTCACTTGTGTTTATTATGCAACATGAGTGGGGAAATTGAGCAGCAAAATGACAATTTGAAAGAGATTTTTTTTTAAAACTACATTCTGTTGGGAAAAAAAGGGTTAAATTCCAAGTTTTGAAGAAAACTGGCAATTCCCTGCTGAACAACTACAAAAACAAAGGACGGTAGGAGATTTTGTAAAGGGTGAACAAAAAAGGGTGTGAAAGGAGGAGATAAGACAGTGTGGAAAGGGAAAAAGCATTCAGAGATTCATAAGAGTGAGAAAAATTAAAGGAGGCTGACTGCTGCACCCAAGACCCATACACCGACTCACAAACATCACAGACAGTACATCAATCGCATTTTTCCTGAAGTCTATGATGAACACATTAGATTTTGGGAGAGTTGCAGGAGAGGAGTGGTTGTTTCCCAAATCCTGTGAGTTGGGGTATAAATTTCCCAAATTCAATCATGAGAATCCAGCACATTTAGCCGTGGTGGTGGGAATGGAACAAATAGGTGTACTGTCTCCATCTAGCCTGATAACCAAGGATCTGTTCCATAAACAGTACCAAACCATTATACCAAGGAGGCAGGATCAATGATATAATGTGGCAAGGACTGACTTAGATATTTTCTGGCACCATCCAGTTTTAAAAAGACCTTATTCATGTTCACCAACTATGTATACAGTAGTGTTTTTCTGTACAATATCTCCAAAAGTTCTCGATGATACTTCATAGAAAGATTGATTAAATTTTTGGTTGGATTTTGGGATTCATTTGCAACGGAAACACAGAAAGAGAGGAGGGAGAGAGAAGAGGAAGACAGAGAAATATGTGCATAAGGAAGTGGAAAAAAAGAAGAATGTACTAGATCAAAAATGGAGAAAAAAGAGGGAATAGAAGTCTAAAAACAAAGACAGGTCACCCGGGGTGGCAGTGAAGGTTAAAAAAAAAAAAAAAAAAAGAAACTTATGTAGGAAGCACAAAAAATGGGGGAACTATAAATGATGATATCAAACAAGCAAAAAAAGTTTGACAGTAAAGGAGAAAGAAAGGAAAAAAATCAAGCAGAAGCTGTGAATGGAGACAGGCAAAAACTGAGAAAATAAGCCTTGATACAGAAAATGGGTTCTTAATAAATGGCTGTAGAGAAATCAAGTGATCCCATCCTCCTGGGTAAGTTGCTTTTATATGCAGCTCTAACCCTGACTAAAAACAATACCCGATGCCTATGGGATGAAGAAGCAGAAAGAGGCTACAATGCCCACTCATCTACGGAGAAAAAATGTGTAGCCATTGAAGCATGAAGCAAATCAAGGTTGTGTTTTCATCTAAAAATGACTACTTAGTTAAAATGCTTAGGACAGTCCAGGTAAGGGCGTCCACGTGCTGTTCCTTCTCTCACTTCTTTCACTGGCAGACTTAGAACCCATAATTAACGAGGTGTATTCGAGGAGGGCCAGGATTTGAGCTATCAGAGGTTTCGCAAGGCAGTGAATACCATTCCTAATTTTACCCACAAAGCACACACACAGTTGAACTTCTTAGATGTTTAATTATGAAAACATCTTTTCATTCTTTCTTCAAAGGCATTAACATGTCCAGCTGCCAGTGTCAACCCAGCACTGCAGTAGTAGTAGCAGCGGAAAACTGATAACATAAATTAAGGGGAATAATGTAATAGAGGGCAGTTATGTATGCCAAGGATGCTAATGGTGAGGGAGTGGTCATTGTTTTGCAATGGAGACGGAGCAGATGCTGGACGAAGACGTGGGAAAGTAACAACAACACTAAAGGATACTCTTTAGAAAAGGAGGTAAGAAAATCAGTTTTACACTGATCATCAAAACTCAACACTACAAGAAGATTTTTGAAGATTTTTTTCAAGGAAAGAATATGCTTAGAAATTTAAATTGTAAGAAGTTTAAATATCAGGGAATGGACAAGAGTGATGAACATAAAAATTATGAGTAACTAATAAGATTTATGGGAAGTGTACCATATTTTTTTTTGTTGAAACTAGCTTAAAATGTGAGGATATATTTGGATTTGATTTGTTTTAGAAAAGAACTTCTGAACTTGTTAACATAGAAAACTTCAGTTTCAAAAGTATCATCTCCAAGTGGAAGAGTCCATTGTTACTGATAAGAGGAAACAACAGAAGAAAATCACTTAGTTCATTGAATACATAATGAAGAAAAAATGTTATTCACACTTTCCAGTTAAAAGCATTACACACTTACAAATCAGTTTTCTTTGCCAAAATTATTCACCTCCTTTTATCCTCTACAACCATATTTTGCTATGTTGTGGTTATGGAATAGTAAGTAGTGCCCTTACATAGGCTATGACTTCAGCCAGACCCCACATCATATCACTACTAACTTGGCTTGTTTGGGATATGTGAATTAGACCTAGAAGCAAAAAGCACTAGAGGGAAATACGCATCTCATCCACCAAGCACATCCAACAAATAGAAAGAGATCTCAAGTCTGGAACAAAACAGAATAAAAAGAGAGGAACAAAGACTACAATGCACCAGTCTTTAAAGTGCAGAGGGTCTGACAGCTTAGAAAATCATCATTCAAAATTATGGCTTTTCATACAGGTTTGAACACTAATCACCAATGCTGGCTGGAAGTGAGCAACTATCACTACTATTATGAGTATGTGATGCTCAAATGTAGATGTTTGGGCCACCGTATAAACCAGCTTTGTTTCACATTCTGTCCTTGTAGGGCGGTAAATAAATAACTTGTCAGAGGGTAAAATGAATGAGCTTTCCATTGTTTAATTTCAAATTTTCAGAGAAATTTCAAGCTTCCATTTCAACATTGATTTGATGAGAAAAAAATTTCTCTACAATATAATCAGGTACGCATTTTCTCTTTATGCCCTTTGAATGAGTTTTGAGTATCATTTTCTAAACTTGGAACAAGAAAAGATTTTTCAAATGAATGAATACAAAAAAAAAAATAATAATTTTTATCAACATGTAGACAAAGTCAGCATAGAGACTGCCCCCCTAAGATGATTCCTCCAGCTTCAAAAGACCTCGATGGATTGAATCTATGATAAGATTTCCAAATATCAAATGGATTTAGAATATATTTATGCTGGAAGTAATGACAGCTTTCAAAGAAAAAGAGGAAGCAATATTTTCAAGACTGAAAGAAACTGAAAAAAGTTCTGAAACTTGTCAATTTGTAAAAGGGATTCTGGAAGTGTCTGAAGAGAACTTTCAGAAAGGAATTTCAATTTTTGTTGAATAAAAATCAAAAAAGTTTGAATTTGAAAAATGAAAGAAGTAGTCACGATTCCCAAAAAAGGTTTTTAGAAGCCATACTCAGGCACATATTTCAAAAGCAGGAGATAGAAACCTTCCCACTGCGAAATCAAAACACCTGAAAAAGTGGAAATGTTGCTGTTGGCTGCTTATGAACATGAACACGGGGAAGAAAATAAGAGAAGGGAAAAAACGGCTGATACTCCGAATGTGACCAAAGATTGAGGATATGTATAGAATAGTGGGACTTATCGAACACGGATACGACTCAGCAAGAAAAAATGAAATTGTGGAGGATGGGGGATAAACAAAACAAATTAATTTAGAAAAAAAAACCAGGCACGCGTCCTGAGTGATCAAAATCCTCATTCGGCCAGGTTAACCTAAGTAAATATCTACAGGGGACGGACATATAGACGGATGTGGATAATGATTGATAAATATATATTTTGGAGAGAAAAAATGTCTTCGTGCGCATATGTATATATTATACGGATAGGCAGAGAGGAAAAAGAGAGAGAGAGAGAGAGAGAGAGAGAGAGAGAGAGAGAGAGAGAGAGAGGAAAAAAGAGAAGAAAGAGAGAGAGAGAGGAAAAAAGAGAAGAAAGAAAGAGAGAGAGGAAAAAAGAGAAGAAAGAAAGAGAGAGAGAGAGGCAAAAAAAGAGAAGAAAGAGAGAGAGAGAGAGAGGAAAAAAGAGAAGAGAGAGAGAGAGAGAGAGGAAAAAAAGGGAAGATAGAGAGAGGAAAAAAGGGAAGATAGAGAGAGGAAAAAAGGGAAGATAGAGAGAGGAAAAAAGGGAAGATAGAGAGAGGAAAAAAAGGGAAGATAGAGAGAGGAAAAAAGGGAAGATAGAGAGAGGAAAAAAGGGAAGATAGAGAGAGGAAAAAAGGGAAGATAGAGAGAGGAAAAAAGGGAAGATAGAGAGAGGAAAAAAAGGGAAGATAGAGAGAGGAAAAAAAGGGAAGATAGAGAGAGGAAAAAAGGGAAGATAGAGAGAGGAAAAAAGGGAAGATAGAGAGAGAGAGGAAAAAAGGGAAGATAGAGAGAGAGAGGAAAAAGGGAAGATAAAGAGAGAGAGGAAAAAAGGGAAGATAAAGAGAGAGAGGAAAAAAGGGAAGATAAAGAGAGAGAGAAAAAATAAAGATACAGAGAGAGAGAAAAATGAAGATACAGAGAGAGAGAAAAATGAAGATACAGAGAGAGAGAAAAATGAAGATACAGAGAGAGAGAAAAATGAAGATACAGAGAGATAGAAAAAATGAAGATACAGAGAGAGAGAAAAATGAAGATACAGAGAGAGAGAAAAATGAAGATACAGAGAGAGAGAAAAATGAAGATACAGAGAGAGAGAAAAATGAAGATACAGAGAGAGAGAAAAATGAAGATACAGAGAGAGAGAAAAAATGAAGATACAGAGAGAGTGAAAAAAAAGGGAAGATACAGAGAGAGTGAAAAAAAGGGAAAATACGCAAAGAGTGAGAGAAAAAAAAGGGAAGATACGCAAAGAGTGAGAGAAACGCAAAGAGTGAGAGAGAGAGAAACGCAAAGAGTGAGAGAGAGAGAAACGCAAAGAGTGAGAGAGAGAGAAACGCAAAGAGTGAGAGAGAGAGAAACGCAAAGAGTGAGAGAGAGAGAAACGCAAAGAGTGAGAGAGAGAGAGAGAAACGCAAAGAGTGAGAGAGAGAGAAACGCAAAGAGTGAGAGAGAGAGAAACGCAAAGAGTGAGAGAGAGAGAGAGAAACGCAAAGAGTGAGAGAGAGAGAAACGCAAAAGAGTGAGAGAGAGAGAAACGCAAAGAGTGAGAGAGAGAGAGAAACGCAAAGAGTGAGAGAGAGAGAAACGCAAAGAGTGAGAGAGAGAGAACGCAAAGAGTGAGAGAGAGAGAAACGCAAAGAGTGAGAGAGAGAGAAACGCAAAGAGTGAGAGAGAGAGACACGCAAAGAGTCAGAGAGAGAGACACGCAAAGAGTCAGAGAGAGAGACACGCAAAGAGTCAGAGAGAGAGATAAAGAGTCAGAGAGAGAGAGAGAGATAAAGAGTCAGAGAGAGAGAGAGAGAGATAAAGAGTCAGAGAGAGAGAGAGATAAAGAGTCAGAGAGAGAGAGAGAGAGATAAAGAGTCAGAGAGAGAGAGAGAGAGAGATAAAGAGTCAGAGAGAGAGAGAGAGAGAGATAAAGAGTCAGAGAGAGAGAGAGAGAAAGAGTCAGAGAGAGAGAGAGAGAAAGAGTCAGAGAGAGAGAGAGAGAAAGAGTCAGAGAGAGAGAGAGAGAGATAAAGAGTCAGAGAGAGAGAGAGAGAGAGAGAGATAAAGAGTCAGAGAGAGAGAGAGAGAGAGAGATAAAGAGTCAGAGAGAGAGAGAGAGAGAGAGATAAAGAGTCAGAGAGAGAGGGAGAGAGACAAAGTCATATCTGCAGTTTTTTAAAGATATGATAGATTATATGAGTTTCCAATGGTATATGAGCCAAAAACTTGTCTGCCAAATGTATGCAAATTGCTCCAAGGATGCCCAATCAAAGAAGGTGTGAAGTATATTCAGGTTTCATGATATCAAGACTCAACTCTCTTTACAATGAATGAATGAAGAAGAGTAAGCCAGAATTCCCAGCCTGACAAAGAAAAAAAAAGGAAATAAAAAGTTGCATCACCTATTACCAGAATCAGACAATACAATTTCAAGTCGTATAATTTCCCCTTAAATTCAACTTTTCATTTTTTCTCCCTTTCCCTGCCCAGGTGTGACATGCTCAACATCATTCAAGTTAATTGATAAAACAGGCTTCTCTTTTTATAGTGTGGTTTGTAGTATAACACAGGTGGACACCCAAAACATCAATTCATTTGGAATAGCCGAATTGGCAACCGGTTATTGCAGTTCAGTTATAACACGGTTGGCTTCCTTGGACCCAACATTTAAGTTACAATAAGGGACACCTTGGATATAAAGACGATGGTTGTCAATTTTTCCTTTTCCTCATCAACGAAAAGAACCAACAAGTGAACGATAATCTTAGCTGTCTGGCAAAGCAGCAGAAGTTTTCTTTCAAACTTTTTTTTAATAATCAAGCTAATCTACAGTTGCAAGACTTTTAATAGACCTTGACATCAAAGAGTTCAGAAATATGACAAATTGCCACCTCTCTTTGAAGTACTCAACTAAAAGTTGCAAAAATATTTTCCAAAAAGAAAAAACATTTCAAATTGAAATCTGGTTTTTGTAAGCAGATCTGCATTTGTTTTTTTCTTATGCACATGTAAGCTTGGAAAAGGGAAGACGAGACATTAGTAATTAGATGTAAAAAAAGAAGAGACAAAAAGGGTAATGAGACGATATTTGAATATCATTAATTACTACAATTAATTACCAAAATTCCTTTCTATTATTTTCTTTGTGTAGCTTTGACGACTGGGATTTGTATTAGAGTTCCTGATGCTCCAGGCAAGCTGAACTTCAGTGCCCTACAAACTATAGAATTTCCTTATATATCCATGTTTTACAGAGAGAAAAAGAAATGTAGCATAAATATTTGTCCATACAGAATTTTTGCTTGTATGGCTTGGTTTCAAGAGTTAAAAACAGGACTTTTCATACAATAAGCATGCATTTAGGCAAAGGAGATTGAAAAGGCTATCTAGTATTATTACTTACAAGAGTAACCCAACTAAGAAGTTGAATAGCCTCACACTAGACCAAAACATTTGAATGGAAAGAACACTATCATAGGCTAGATCAAATTATCTAACTTTGAGAAGAATTAATAACATTCCAAATTCTATCAAGATTTTAAAGAGTTCAATTGTCGAATTTAGAAACATTTTGATCAAATGTTAGTCAGAATAATAGGTCGATGGGAGGGTCGGGGACGCAGGCCGATGGGAATTCGGGGGACGCAAGTCGATGGAGGGTCGATGAATGCAAGTCGAAGGAATGTCGGGAGACGCAAGTCGATGAAAGGTCAGACTAATGTGGGAAGGATTGACAGTGTGCCATATAGCAGTGATCAATTGAAATATTGGAAGAAAGGATGATCAATGAATTGTAGAAGTCTGAATTTTCAAAGAACAAGTAGAACTGCTGGACATAAAGTGAGGGATGAATTTAGCAAAGACCTAAATTACCGATTGAACCCCCTCCCCCTCCCCCCACAAACATGCATAGAAAAAAACTATTTATAGGAGTAATTTTCAAAAACATTCTTTTTTTCTTGACATGATAACAATTAATTGTGGAAATTTTCAGCCCTCTAGTTCCATTGGTGAGGCCTGTATGCATGATACATATCCGTCGAAATGAAAATGAGAACATAACAAATCCTACACTGACACTTGAGGAGAGTTTTGGTTGGAGGTTTCTCAGAAAATATTTCGATCAACTGTTGGTTTAAAAGATCAGACAAGGGGATTCATTCTTATAGAATAAATGAAAACAAAAAGTCAATAAGAAATGGAAATACCATGCTTTCATCAAACAATGGTAAGACTACAGGATTTGGATGACCAGATATAATTTGATACATATTCTTTAATTATTCTGCAGCAAAAAATCTTTATGAAGCCTCGAAAATATTTGTCACCTGAAAAGGATTGAGATTTATTGTGTAAAATTTCTCTCAATGCATTTGTAGAATCAGGAAAAATATAAGTATTTGACTTTATAGTCAATGTGGCAATGATAACTGAAATGGCGGAAAAAAACCCCAAAACTCTATTGTTGCTGAACCCAGGTAACGGAGAGTTGGTAAATTGTCCAAAAGTCAAACAATGAACTTGGTCAGAAAAGACACAATAACGGATGATAATTATAGGTGAGAAATGGTTGGGTGTACTGTGTAAACATGTCATTAGAAAGAAAAAGTTGAGACAGATAACAAAAAAAAGAAAAAGAAATAGAAAAATGTATGTTTCAGAGATGTTCATATGACCATGGCTTTTAGTC
>OY735217.1:44711701-44714201 GCA_963457665.1 Thysanoteuthis rhombus | reverse complement strand
ATATCTATATATATATATCTATATCTATATATATATATATAACTATATCTATATATATATATATAAACTATATCTATATATATATATAACTATATCTATATATATATATATATAACTATATCTATATATATATATATAACTATATCTATATATATATATATAACTATATCTATATCTATATATATATAACTATATCTATATATATATATATAACTATATCTATATCTATATCTATATATATATAACTATATCTATATCTATATATATATATCTATATCTATATCTATATATATATAACTATATAACTATATATATATATAACTATATCTATATATATATATATATATATCTATATCTATATATATATATATAACTATATCTATATATATATATATATCTATATCTATATATATATATATATAACTATATCTATATATATATATATATAACTATATCTATATATATATATATATAACTATATCTATATATATATCTATATATATATATAACTATATCTATATATATATAACTAAATCTATATATATATATATATAACTAAATCTATACATATATATATATCTATATATAACTAAATCTATATAACTAAATCTATATATATATATATATAACTAAATCTATATATATATATATATCTATATATAACTAAATCTATATATATATATATATATCTATATATATCTATAAATATAGATATATATCTATATATATCGATAAATATATATCTATGAATATATATATATATATATAAATCTACATATATATATATCTCTACATATATATATATCTCTACATATATATATATCTCTACATATATATATATATCTACATATATATATATATATCTACATATATATATATATATCTACATATATATATATATATCTACATATATATATATATATCTACATATATATATATATATCTACATATATATATATATATCTACATATCTACATATATATATATATATCTACATATATATATATATATCTACATATATATATATATATCTACATATATATATATATATCTACATATATATATATATCTACATATATATATGTATATCTACATATATATATATATATATGTATATCTACATATATATATATTATATATGTATATCTACATATATATATATATATATGTATATCTACATATATATATATATATATGTATATCTACATATATATATATATATATGTATATCTACATATATATATATATATATATCTACATATATATATATATAATATGTATATCTACATATATATATATATATATATATATATATCTACATATATATATATATATATATCTACATATATATATATATATATATATCTACATATATATATATATATATATCTACATATATATATATATATATATATCTACATATATATATATATATATGTATATCTACATATATATATATATATATATATCTACATATATATATATATAAATATATCTACATATATATATATATATCTACATATATATATATATATCTACATATATATATATATATCTACATATATATATATATATATATATCTACATATATATATCTACATATATATATATATATATATCTACATATATATATCTACATATATATATATATATATATCTACATATATATATATATATATATCTACATATATATATCTACATATATATATATATATATATATATATCTACATATATATATCTACATATATATATATATATATATATATCTACATATATATATCTACATATATATCTACATATATATATCTACATATATATATATATATATATATATCTACATATATATATCTACATATATATATCTACATATATATATATATATATATATATCTACATATATATATATATATATATATATATATCTACATATATATATATATCTACATATATATATATATCTACATATATATATATATCTACATATATATATATCTACATATATATATATATCTACATATATATATATATCTACATATATATATCTATATATCTACATATATATATATATCTACATATATATATATATCTACATATATATATATATCTATATATCTACATATATATATAAGTATATATATATATATATATATATCTACATATATATATATATATATATATAAGTATATATATATATATATATATCTACATATATATATATATATATATCAACATATATATATATATATATATATCAACATATAATATATATATATATATCAACATATATATATATATATGAATAAGTATATATATATATATGTATTATCTACATATATATATATATATATATCAACATATATATATATATCTACATATATATATATATATATATCAACATATATATATATATCTACATATATATATATATATATATATCTACATATATAATATCTATCTACATATATATATATATATATATCTACATATATATATCTACAT
>OY735217.1:44537087-44692087 GCA_963457665.1 Thysanoteuthis rhombus | reverse complement strand
AGCCTCAACGAAATCTTTTTTTAATCACTTTTGTCTTATTCAAATGTGATGTTAGTTGGTTAGGCTTAAGTAGACACATGATTGTCTTTCATTGGCATTGAAGACCTAATCAGCTTTCTTTTTTTCTTGAAATCAATGAATTTTTCCCCAGTGTCAACAGCAGAACAAAACTGTTCATCAGACATTTTGAAAGCACGAGAGATGAAAGTAACTCTAAAAACATGCATGTATAGAATGAAAAAAGAAGATGCAAAAATTGTCCACAAAATCAATCGCACTTCATTTTGTTTATCAGATATTCATTATGAGCATATCATTTAGAGTTACTTTCAACTTCATACCGATGGTAGAAGCTTGAAAAAAAGATGAAGATCTCCGAATATTAAAAAATATCCGTTGAAACTCATGGTTAATAGCCGAAATAGTCATCACCAGAGGTGCCCGAATTATGTATTGAAAAGAACTTGAAGTCAATTCAAATCAGTGAGAAAATCTAGGGGAAATAACTCAGAATATAAGTTACTTCCCTTAGATAACTGAGAAGATGACTAAATATAACTACTGTGGATCGTGTTTGTACTTCATGATAAACACGGATATCAATTTTTTTCCTTCCGTTATTTAGCTATCTTTACCTTATTTTCTCCGGCTATCTAGCTTCCATCACTCAAGTTTTGTATTAAAGTTTTTGTTCTTACGCCAACAGACAGTAACAATTTTCTTTCTTTCTGATATATATATATATATATATATATATATATATATATATATATATATATATATATATATTGTCTTTGTTATCTTATTTTGTTTTACAATGGTTTGATATATTGACTGACAATCTCGATCCTGTAGGCATTAACAATATTTTTGTGGTCCCATAGTCTTTAACAGGACAATAATTCAAGTCAGTTTTCAGGTCTTTGTAAGTATTCTTATATACAAGACTAAATCCCCAGTGTGAATCGAAATAACTAATAATTTCTAGGTGGGAATCAAACTCACAACCCAGTAATCTAAACTTATTTTCTATCTTTATCTAGAGTCATTTATGGAGCTGAAACATGGAATCTAAACAAAAGAATGACAGAGAACAATACAATGTGCTCATTATATGAAGAGACCACAAGACAGCACAGTATATTGAAGAAAAGACGTTGGTCCATGACATCAGAGAATCCATTAGGAAATTCAAATGGCAATGGGCTGGTCATGTTGCTAGAATGGCAGACAACCGATGGACAATATGGATCTCCAGAGATCAAATGCGGACCCAGGCCAGCAGAATATGGGATGGCAAAACAAACAGGACAGGTTCAGAAAGTATTGACTCTATGACACCCATGATACAGTGGTCTGGCATATCCTGGGGAGGGTCTATATCCAACGACAGACAATAAAAGACTGATGATTCTTCAAACAGTATAAGTGTGGCCTTGTGGTTAAGTCACTAATCCACTGGTTGCATGTATAAATCACAACAGGATTACTTTAATTTCATAAATACTTTGGCTTTAATGTGACAGGAAACCAACATTTGTATATACGTGCACACACATATATACTTACATGTTTACTTATATTTACCTTTTTCTTTAGCTATTTCTGTTGATTTTAAATTTGCCTCATCAAAGCTGTTTCCAAATATTTCAACTTCTGCTCCCTGGAAAGAAGAAACATATGCAACTAGACAAATGACTCATCTGAAGGAACCGTGACAGCAGTTTCCTGAATCGAAGATCATGAAATAGCATTTTTTCAGTGAAAGCACTCAGTATTCAAGTAATCAATGCCACAGTTCTACAACTGTATAGCTAAAAAAGAGTTTTTTTAGAAATTTTGGAGATTTTGTGCTGTGTATGCATAGCTATGATGAAAGAGAGGTAACTGTCAAAAATTGCTGAGTGCATCCAAAAATATGAACATTTCTTCCTTGGTACATAGCCCAGCAATCCATGAAATTTCACTGAATGTGTATATACGGTTACAATGCAGGGAGGTAACTATGAAAAGTTCATGAATCCTTTCAAAATTTAAACATATCTTCATCAGTCATTGCCCATCTTTCCACAAAATAGCACTGAAATTCATTGAGAACTTGGAGATATTGTGCCGTGTTCGTATGGCAATGGGGTAACAACGTAACTGTGAAAATCTCTGGATCCGTCCCAAAATATAAACTCTCCTTCCTAAATGCATTGCCCACCCTTCCATAAAATTTCATTGTGAACTTTTCGTGCTGGCTACGTTTAGCTAAAATGCAGAGTACATAACTATGAAAGTAAACACATCTTCCTTCTTCCATTGTCTATCATTCCACTAAATCTAACTGGAATGCATGGTGAATTTTTGCAGATATGTACGTACAGCTATAAAAACTGTGTAAATTCCTTCATCCACCTCAAAATGTAAAACACTTCTTAGAAAAACTTGGAAAATTTCATTGAAACACTCAAGATATCATGTGGACTCAAAGTACGGGTTCAGTCTACAAAGATAGAACATTGAGAACAGAACACTCCAACACCTTGATAAATTAATTTTAATTCAAAACTGAATATAAATGCAATACATAGCATTAAGATGCAACAATTGATAGTGGAATGGCATTGATATATCAAAAAGAGTAACAGAAAAGTGGCGCAAAATGACCACGATAATGATAAATGACAAATACTGATGAATATGAGAAGAAAAGAAGTAAAAAAAAACTTGAAAATTGTAAGAGAAGAAATAAGAATGAAAAATAATGAAAGCAATACATATGAGAACAATAGTTTAATTCATTTATGTGCAATCAAACTAATGAAAATAAATCCAAGAACAATAGTTTGATTGTATGTAAATTAACTAGATAAGTGCATTCCCTCAAGGAACAGCGAGTTTGATTGTGCTATTTCAGCAGTTTGCTGATCCAAAGAGTGTGGGATAAAATGATGAGAAATAGCATTTTTGGGTAAGAGCACACCATATTCTACTAATCGTAGTTGTATAACTATTACCAAGGACAATTTTTCTGTAGTTCAATTTAGGGATATTTTGTTGTTTACATTCAGCCAAGATGCTGGATTCATCCAAAAATGTTAGCACTTCTTATTCCACTGCTCGCCCTTCCACAAAAATTTATTGAGAAATTTTTGAAATATTGTGTTTGTAGGAATAGTTACAATGCAAGGGAGGTAACCGTGGAAAATTCCTGCCTAAATGTAAACACTTCTTTATTTGTCTATTGCCCATCCATCCACAAAATTTCACTGGTATTCAGAATTTTTCACACACAACCGAAACCCTATTCTAAGGCAGATGAGTAATACTTGATCTTTATTTTTTAATTATATTTTGCTAAAATTTAACTCTGGATTCCATGGGTAGAGATCTCACCCTGTCTCTCTGTCTTTCTCTCTCACTCTCTCTCTCTCCAAGTATTCCATTCTATCTTATTCATCCATATTTTCTCTTCTTTTCACATATTTCATCTCGCTATCTCCTAATCTCTTTCTCTCTCTCTCTCTCTTCCTCATGGAAATATACACTCTTTCTCACCTGAGGCATCACTAGAACTAAAATTTTTTAAATATACAACCCAAAGTTAAAAATTTTGGAAAAAAAAAAGGGAGACATATGATTAAATAAAATGTTTTTTTCTTTTTTTAAAGCAATGCAAACACCCATACTTACCTTCCAAGAATAGATGAGAAGGGTATTAAAAGCCAATGGAGCACTAAGGTCACTGAACAACATCAACAATGACCGGGCCAGCATGGCAGGGCATGGCCAAACACTCTCCATGGTTTACACAATAAAAGTTATAACAGCCGTTCCTGCTGGGTCCTCAGTCCCAAAAGGCCCAGCCACATCACTTGCTTTGGATGATGTACTCCAAAAGCAACTACCCAAACTCTTCACCAAGAAAACATCTCTTCCTGCCTGGTCATCTGTCTAACAGCAATCATCCAAACAAAGCCCCCAAACCATCATCAAATGGACAACATTATACATTGGCACCTACAATGTCAGAACACTGTCAACTGACATGCACCTGACCAATCTAGAAAGTGAAATCAAAAACATCAAATGGGACATTATAGGCATTAGCAAGATGAAAAGGCCCGGGGAAGAACTAATTGAACTGAAAGGCCAACAGCTATGGAAAAGAGAAAGTAAAACACAGCAGAGTAGGCTTTCTCATCAATAAGGACCTCAAAGACAATGAAGCAGTTTTCCAGATATTGCACAGTATACATATAGCTAAAATGCAGGGGGGTTGTTCATAAAAAATTTTGGAATAACCCTAAAATGTAAAAACTTCTTTCTTCGTGCATCACTAACCCTTCTACAAGATTGCATTGAAATCTATTCAGAAATTTCAGAGATATCCTCCTGAAATTTAGGAGATAATTTGCTGTGTACAATGTATTGGAGAGAATCGATGAAAATTTCAGGATCAACCTGAAAATGTAATCAGATTTCTGGTAGTCCATTTTCCACCTTTCCATGAAATTTCACAGATTTTCATTGAGAACATTTGGAGATATTTTATTGTGTACATTTAACCAAGATGCTGGGCGGGGATGATCAAGGAAAATCCAGGAATCCTCCCACAAATGTAAATAATTCTTTCTTAGCCCATTGCCAATGCTCCCACAAAATTTCATCCAAAAAACAGTGTTGTAATTCCATTGGAAATAGAACAAAAAGAACCACATTTCTGAAAAATCGCAGTGGTTTTCTGAATTGAAAAATATGAAATAGCATTTTTTGGTGAGAGCACTCCATATTCTAATAATAAATGCCACAATCCAACAGCTATATTTCTAAATAAAAATAAAAATGATTTCTGGATCCATCCTAAAATCGAATCACATCTTCTGTAGTCCATTGTCCATCCTTCCACTGGCATACCAATGCAGGGTTGGGGCTGCGCTATCCAGGTAACACCACTGGAGAGGTGAAATCATTATGACTGCCTAAATTTTTTATATTCTTTTAATCAATATATTTGTTAATTTGATAAATCAAAAATCACGTAGCCTCGTTAACTTTAAAGTGATGAGCAATGATTCTTTTGTCATCCACGAACCTTGAATTTAAGGTTTTCTGGATTCCTGAAAACTTTTACATATGGCCATATTGGTACTTAACCCCAACTAATGGGACATTTTATAAGTGAAATGGTCAAAATTGTAGCCAACCAAAACCTGGTGAGAAAAACAAGACACATCTGGAGCTGAAAGGTGTTCGGTCGATAAGAAGTAAGTTCATTAATTTGCTGCATTTAACATACATCATTCAGTAAATCCAACAGCAGTTTGGTTGCAACTTGTTCTTTTCCACCTTACCATGTATCATTTGAGAAGAAGAAGAAAATTTTACCAGGACCTGAATGGAGAAAGAAAACATAAAACCGAATATCACAGAGGCAAAGAACTTCTAGAACAACATATGGGGACACCCAAAAATACACAACGAAGCTCCAGAATGATAGATATCATGAAACAAAAACTCCAAGACATAGATGACAGTGAACAAATAGTATCGAAACACACTTTCAAAAAAAATAGTCAACTGGAAAGTACCAGGACCTGATCAGATCTATGGATATTGGTTTCAAGAAATTCACTACATTACACAACAGACTCATCCAGCAGCTACAAACTTGCCTAGATGGAGGAGAGGTAACAGATTGGATGACCAGAGGCAGAATGACCCTCATCCAAAAGGATACTGAGAAAAGGAAACAGGCAACCAATTATAGACCAATAACATGACTACCACTTGAGTGGAAAATTCTGGACAGATTGCTGAGAGAATATATATTTCCGTGGAGAGAAGAGGACTATTACCAGAAGAACAGAGGATGCAGGAGAGGAACCAAATGGGCAAACGACATGCTATACATTGACCAGATGATCCTAAAAGTAAGGAAAAAGAGGTTGCAATGGGATGGATCGACTATAAAAAAGCATACATGATCCCACATAATTGGATACTCGTATGCCTTGGGTTATTCAAGATCAGTGAACCAGTGATGAGATTCATAGTAAACTCTAGGAAAAACTGGGAAGTAGACTTGACAGCTACAGGTGGAAACTTAGCAGAGGTAAGTATGAAAAGGGGAATTTTTCTGGTAGACTCTCTGTCCCCACTACTTTTTTGTTTCAACCGTGATACCACTCAACAGAACCAACAGCAAAGGATGCCAGTTCCCCAATACAAAAGGAAAAGTCAACCACCTCATGTACATGGATGACATATAACTATTTTCAGAGAACTGAGAAAAACAGAAACACTTTTTCCATGTAAAATTGAATTTCATCTTTAACCAGTAAGTTCTTTCTCTATACTTTCTCTTTGTATGAAGTAATATTTATTTTATACTTAATATATGTGTATCTCATTTAATAATATTGAATTATCGAGACATTACAAATAGTTTGTACTTGTAAAATAAATCAATATAATGTTTTTTTGAAGCCCCCCCCCATTTAATCATTAGAAGAGGTTTTAGTTATGATTTATGCTATTGGGGAAATTCAGACTTTTCTAGTGATCACTGCCAAATGGTGAGAGAAGTTAGTTGTTTTTCAAATTTTTCAATTGATCACCTCCAACACAGCTTGCTATCAAAGGACATTGGTCATGTTACTGTTTCTATTCCAAATTTCCTAGAAAAGACTCCGTTGTTTCATAATTATATCATGTGAAACTGAATGGATATAGCAAATTTTTCATAGTAAAGTAGCTAGCATATTTGTCTAGCAAACCATTTCAGTGGATCCATCTTTATGAGTACTCCATTGATATGGCCTTGTAGCAAATGCTGTAGTAGTAAACAATGCTTAAAGGAGAAACTATTTTGACAACATTAAAGTAAAAAATTTCATCTTTCAGGATATTTTTTCTTCCTTCTTTTTGTCTTTCTTTCAGTTTTGCTTTTTGTTTTTTTCTCCCCTTCTTTTTGTCTTCTTTCTCTCAATTATTTTCAGTTTTTTCTCTTTTTTCCTTCACTTTTTACCCTTCTCTTTTCTTTATCTTTCTTGTTCCTTTTTATTTCTTTCCTTTCTCTTTTGAATAATTCCTATGCCTATCCTACATATATAGAAGCTGAAAATGAAGAACCAATTAATGATCAAACTAAAATCTCAAATAATTTTAATTAATTTCATAGTGTAGTAGAGAACATTCTAAATAAACAGGTAATGGAAACTTTAAAACATCTAGAAAAAAAACAAAAAAAAACTCTTCCAAACCATGTCAATCAGCCTAGATGATGATAAAAAAATTTTGAATACTCAATACCAAGAAATTAAGAGACCAATTCAATATTCCGACAGACATACTAAAATCTCTAAAAGATGATATAGCAGAACCACTCTCAAAAACCAAACTTCTCCTTGACTACAGGCATTCATCCAAACAACTTGGATGAACAACAGAAATAATCCCAATTCTTAAAAAAAGTTCCAGATTAAAATCCTCTATCAAATTTAAATAAGATCTTTGAATAACTAGTACTAACAGAGTCTATAAATTTCTGCATAAGTACAACTGTGTTAATGAGCCACCATCTGGATTTTGTCCAAAACACTCAACATACATGCACTAGTGAAGCTCACAAAAAAATCCAAGAGATGATGGATGCTAATAATACCAAATGCAGAAAATATACATGCAGCACATTCAATCATGATATACTTATAGAAAAACTTGATTGGAATTAAACTTGGAATTAAAGGACCTACTAAAAGAAGCTACTTGACCATGGAGCACCTGCATTCGATAAATCAGCTGAAAGGAAAAGCAGCTGAGTATAAACTACCACTTGCCGTAGCATTTATCGACTTCAAAAAGGCGTTTGACTCAGTAGAAATCCCTAAAGTCATGGAGGCCATCAGTCAACAAGGTGTAGATCTAGTATATGCTGAAGTGTTGAAACATATATACAATCACAGCAGCTCCTTTATCAGGTTACATAAAGTCTTGGACCCCTTTCAGCTCCAGAAAGGAGTAAGACATGGTGATACCAGCTCACCTAAACTCTTCACAGCCTGCCTCGAGATGATCTTCAGAAGACTAGAAGAGTAAAGGAATTAAAATAGATGGCGAGTATCTGAGCAACCTCAGATTTGCAGACGACATTGCCCTTTTTGCAGAGAACCTACACAACCTCCAACTAAATGAAGAGAGCAAGAAAGTCAGCCTACACATGAACTTCTACAAGACGAAGATCATGTGCAACAACCACATCAGAGATAAAATCACTAAGATCAAAATCAAGGACACAGAACTGGAGGAAGTTGATCACTACATCTACCTAGGACAATGAATATCCATGAAACCCTCAAAAGAAGAAGAAATCAAGCGAAGAATCACCCTAGGATGGCAAGTTTTTGGCAGAGCTAGCTCAACCTTCAAAAGATCCCATTAATCCTAAAGAGAAGGGTGTTTAACCAATGCATCCTCCCAATAGTCACTTATGGAGCCGAAACATGGAACCTAACCAAGAGACAGACCCGTAAATTGAGAACCATACAACATGCACATGAAAGAATAATGCTGGAGAGACCACAAGACAGCACAGTACATCCGAGAAAAGACAAGAGTCAGGGACATCATAGAATCCACTAAAAATCTCAAATGGTGGAGGGCTGGCCATGTTGCAAGAATGCCAGACAACCGATGGACATCATGACTCACGACATGGACCCCCAAGATCACATGCGCAACCGAGGCCGGCAGAATATTAGATGGAGAGACAAGCTAGACAAGTGCAGGAAGCACTGGCTCCGCAATGCCCATGATAGAGAAGTGTGGCAAATCCTGGGGAAAGTCTATGTTCAACGACGGATGTTAAAAGACTGATGATGAATGATGATAGCAACCAAAAACTTTCTGATATTTAAAGAAATTGTTTACATTTCAAATAGAAAAAAGCTCTATTACTACTAGTCCTCATGGTTTAATTCCATTTGTTTGCTCAGTTGTCAGTGTATCACTGTTGCTACCTGTCATGTTTGTTTTTATACTCTTTCTGGGCTAGTTGACTAAATTCACAGATTATGTGTTTTATAATCTCATCCTTTTCTCCACATAGGTAGCATTTGCTATTTGTTTTGCTTCTTTCGATTTTCACCTTGCCCAGATATATTTGTTTTGGGCTACCATGATGAGCAATTCAGTATCTCTCTTCAGTTTTCCTTTGCGTAGCCATGACCATGATCTCTCGTCTGCAACATCAAGTATCTGTCTTTTCTGCTCCTATTTTTCTTTCTTTGTTTGCTGTACTGCTCCTTTGTGTGCTTCTTTCCTGTTGTCTTCACTATTTGCTTCACATACTTTTCCAATCTTGTTTTGGCTCTCTGGACATAATCTTCTATGCTGATGAGTCCTCTACTGCCTTCTTTCCTCTTCCTATATAGTCTATCCATGTCATCTCTAGGCTGTAAGGCCTTGTGCATTGTCATGAACTTTCTTGTCTGTCTGTCCATTGATTGGAGTTCTTCCTTTTTCATCCAAGGAATAGTTCTGTGAATCTTATTACTGATACAGCCCATGTGTTTATTCCTTTCATCAGATTTCTGCAATTTAGTTTGGTCTAATATTTTCCTTATCATCTTAAGATATTCTCTTCATATTTTCTCTTTCATTTCTTCACGTTTTATACCATCACATTTGAGAACTACCAGTCATACATATCGGTCCTGTGTGGTCAATGCTCTGATTTATCTGTTGTCTGTTAGTTAGATTCCTTCTACTTCTGCAAGCCTTCCCACGTGCATTACCATTTATGCACATTTTTTCTTTTAACAAACTCAATAACATTCTTGTACAAAAATAATTCACAGCTCCCTGGTGCCCCTAACCCTCAGGAATACACAGAAAGTGGAGGGGTTTTTTTGTACAATCCAGTTAAATAATGATGAAACTAAATATTTTTAATGATTTCACTTCTTGGGGAAAATACTTTATTTCTAGTCAATTTTTAAATTGCAAATTTTGTTAAAGAAAACAAATTAGTCATCAATATAGCATCAGATTGTTTGTTTTGCCAATAAAATGTAAATTTCCAAACAGCTTAAATCAATATTGTAATCAATACAAATTCGTTTTTCTTTTCTTTTTTTTTTTAAATGCTTCTCTTTTTCCTTTCCAGCAAAATTAAGAAAGAATTTTAAAACAATATTTTTAACATTACAAATATGTTTTCAAAATAGGAAGTTGGATATTTTCCACAAGTTCTGAGCTGATTGCTAAAAAAATTATGTAAATTAAATTTTGAATATTACATTATGAATTAGATTTATTCACTGTGGTCAATATTTCAATAAAAATGTTGAGGTGAAGCTGATTTTAGTATCTCTCTATTTTCTACATGAGCAATGATTTTCTATATTGTAATTTTATGATTCACCAATAAAAAAAAACCTGATATCTTAAAGCTATCCAAGAGAAAAAAAGGCCAGGAAAAGGTCCAACAAAATTATGAAACCAACATTGGTGAAAAGAACATAGGTCTGGTCAGTCACTCAATAGAAACTGTCACATGACCAACACCTTTTCACAGCATTCTGTGTTGAAGGCTCTCAATTGAAAAATTGTAAAAAATAATTATCAATGAATAAATCACTTCTTACCTTTTTTTGGATGAAGATCACTAAAAAAAGTCTGAATTTTCAAAAACAAAGTGTGAACTTGGCCTGACACAAACCAATCAAGCATAAACATATTGTAATTTGAATCCTCTCACTAAAAACATATGTTGGGGGAGATTCTTAAAAAAGCAAAAAAAAATTTTTTATAGACACAATACAGTGGTTTTTTTTTTCTTGTCTTTGAGTTGAAAGATGCTTTCATCTACCCTTCCCGAAATGCTGAAGAGACAAACTACTGCCATTTTCCAGTTTCATCTCATTGTTAAATATACTAAATAATCCCACTTATATTACAATATAAGGAGGTATCTTTCAGAAAAATTTCACTTGGACACTTTCCTTTAGGTTCAAATCTTTACCAGATACCATGATGACAATATCAGACAAGAACAAGTGGTTATCACAACTATGATAATATATAAGACCTGTTAGTGTAAATGAGCTCAAATGGACACACAGTGAGGAATAGACTTTAAAAGGCACACTAGTTTACCTGAGATAAGCCACCATCCCTAGGTAGCTTCAGGTCAACCTGAAGTCACATGAGGTCAACAATTCTATTACAGAATACTACAATAAATGTAAAATCCAAAATACATAAGAACAGGTAATACTGTTTGAATCTTTGTAGAGCAAATAGGGTTTAAAACTGGAATAAATCAATTTTGAAAAAAGTGCACAATGATTTTGACAGTATTATATGTAGAAATTTTTTAATTTTCAGACACTTACCTTCATTGCTGTCAGCATACATAACACCTACATAACCACCCAGCCAGCTAGCCAATCACTTAAAAACTGAAGAAACTTATTATGACAAGTGTTGATAATTTTGGTTTTGTTGGCATTTAGTTATTTCAGTTTGATTTAATGGATAGGCTAAAAAAGCTGTGTTAAAGAACAACTTGAAGATGAAGAAACAAGTCAAAACTAACTATTTGTAACAATTTATTTGTAATACTTTATTTCAGAATCTCAAAACAATTTACTTAAGTATTACTAAAGAGGTCTTTGACTCAGTGGAAATCCTTAAGGTCATGGAGGCCATCACTCGACAAGGTGTAGATTCAGTATATATTGAAGTGCTGAAACATATACACAACCACAGCAGCTCCTTTATCAGGCTACATAAAGACTCGGAGCCCTTTCAGCTCTAAACAGGGGTAAGAAAAGATGATACCAGCTCACTCAAACTCTTCACAGCCTGCCTAGAGATGATATTCAGAAGATTACACTGGGAGTACAGGAATCAGGGTTGTCGGCGAATATCTGAGCAACCTCAGATTTGTAGACGACATTGCCCTTTCTGGAGAGAACCTACACAACATCCAACTAATGCTAGGTGAACTAAATGAAGAGAGCAAGAAAGTTGGCCTATACATAAAATTCAGTAAGACGAAGATCATGTGCATCAACCAGATCAGAGATAAAAACAATAAGATCAAAATCGAGGTCACAGAACTGGAGAAAGAAGATCACAACATCTTCCTAGGACAACGAATCTCCATGAGACCCTCAAAAGAAAAAGAAATCAAGCAAAGAATCACTAGGATGGCAAGCTTTTGGCAGAGTAAGTTCAACTTTCAAAAACAAGATCCCATCAATCCTGTAAAGAAAGGTGTACAACCAATGCATCCTCCCAATAGTCACTTATGGAGCTGAAACATGGAACCTAACCAAGAGACAGATCTGTAAATTGAGAACCATGCAATGTGCACAGGAAAGGATTATGCTCAATCTCACATGGAGAGATCACAAGACAGCCCAGTATATCAGAAAAGAAGACAGGAGTCAGGGACATCATAGAATCCACTAAAAATCTCAAATGGCAGTGGGCCAGCCAAGTTGCAAGAATGGCGGACAACCGATGGACATTGTGACTCACAAAATAGATCCCCAGAGATCACATGAGTAACAGCAGATTATTAGATGGTGAGACAAGTAAGACAAACTCAAAAAGTACTGGCCCACAATAAATGTAGCAAATCCTGGGGAACGTTTTTATCCAACAAAGGACATTGAAAGACTGATGATGTTGATGATGAATTTAATGGCAGAGGAAGAATAGATTAACTGAAAACAAAGTAATAAGCAACATGGAGAAAAAGTAAAAACTAATACTGAAATATATGCAGTGATAAAAGGTTCTTTTTCATTTTTGAAAGGGCAAATTGAGTTCAGTATATCAGAAGTTAGACTAACATGAAAGAATCTTTATTTTTTCGTCTGAAGTTATATATCATAAAAATCAATTTAAATGGAATACAAACCTCAGTCCTCAAGATATCTGCCACAAAAGATGGAGATGACTTTGGTAGCACAATCAAGATTGGCATATTGAGTTTACGAGCTGCATAAGCAGCAGCCATTCCTGCATTCCCTCCAGAGGAGCAAACAAACTTTTTGGCACCATTTTCTTTGGCCTGAAGTAGACAAAAGCATAACCAAAACTTCGTATCCAAATGAATAGAAGGGATGTAACTCACAAAAACACAGTTATTATGAGTTCTCTCCCTAGTACTTTCAGACACATATAAGAGGAGGGGAAGGAAATGAGAGGTGGTAGGAGTGTCTCAGTATGTCAGCCTGTCAGTCATCGGTACAATAGATGTTCATGCATCTAAGAACCATAAAATCAAACTAGTCTGTATTGTTTTCAATATAGCAGTTGCATACCATACCTGGTAGAGACAGGAAGATGCCTCCAGACATTTTGAACATCTGAGGAAGCTGCTCCACATATTTTACTCGAGACCAATGAACATATGAGGAGCAAAGTTGAGATCTTTGTGGGTTCATAGGAACCTCTCCTTATCATAATGAAGCGAGGGAAGCCGAGACCTATGTGGAGATATAAACGAACAGAATGATTATCACAAAACATTTTATTGTGATAAAATTTTTACCATAGGATACTCTTATCATTTTTCAACAGAAAATAATAGTTCATGGACTCAATAGAAATTAGTTTATTTGATACAACTTTGGTATGCTGTTGTATCATCAGAAATCTAATAAAATCTGTTGATAGATGATTTCTGTAAAAGGTAGCAAATGAAAGAGATGGTCAGAGGATAACCAGGTGTGGATCCGGAGGGGGGGGGACTCTTATGAAGCCTTATGATAAGATCTGTCCAAAGTAGACTGTTAAAAAGAAACGTTACCAATAAAATGTGGAATGTGGCAATTCTGATAGCTGTCCATTGCAAGATAAAAACCCTGAATCACAGAGAGAATTGAGTAGCCCTCAGTTGCAATAGAATGAAAATTTAGCCATAGAACTGCAATGATGGAAATGTCTGTCACTTGCAGATAACGGGTTAATGGCCTTGGGCCAAAGACATTCAAGTCAAGTAAAAACAAAAGGAAGATGTTGACAGGGAAGTATATAAAAGTCTTCAATAGGAGAACAAAATAAATGGAAATTTACCTTCTGACAGAAATATCCAATTCCACGGATCTTAAAAGAGCCACAAGGTTGCAGATTCTCAAGTTTCATGTAACTTTCAAATCCAGTGTATTTGCTCATTGTCTCACTTAAAAAACATGGTGTGTAATAATGCAAGGAAGTTGTCATCAGGTTTTTAGCTTCACTAGAGGCTGTGTTGCTTCCCATTTCTCTGGATAAATGACAAAATAAACATGCATCAAACAAGAATACAAATATCATTTTTCATACATTAACATTTATGGGGGTCATATATCGTTTTTTCTTTTTCAAGTTTTTGCATTGATTTGAATCAGCAAAAAAAAATATAGGGAGAAAATCATTCGTGGTCCCCTGGTAAATTTTGCAACTAAGAAGATCATGCCCATCACTGGTCATAAAGCAGTGATCCCCACTTGTAGACCAGTACCAGGCAGCAAAACATGTTCCTACTTCAAAATTATAGACATTAAGTTTTTGTTGGACCAAAAAGTCTTCTATTTGCTTCCAGATTCACAGAACTTTTTGGAAATATAGTTGATAACCTCCCCCAGTGAAATGTCAAAAGCTATAAACTATTTTCTTGGAGTAAAAAACAATTTTCATGGAGAAAACTTGCTTCAATCACTCGAGGCAAGAATCTATCACTGTAAAATTAGCCACTTAGTGACATTGTTGATGTATCACCTATATTCCTATTGTGATTAACACCCCTCCACTGGTTGGTCCACAAGAATATCAATATCAAAGCGGTCCACAGAGCAAAAAAAAAACCCATGTTCTTTTCAGTTTTAAATTTTTATTCATTTGAAATGAAAATTTATCAGTAAACGATCTAGATTAAAAAATTATTATCAATTTCCTACAGCTTTTCTGAAAATAATGATTATTGTGAAAAATATTTCTGCTTCACAATCTTTCACTGCTAAAACCTGATACTTCTTGGCCTGATGGCAGAATAATCAACATAAAATTTTTTGTGACTGGTCAAAGCAAATACTGTCCTCCTAGGTGTGTGCACAAACCTGCCTGGATCATACATGTACACTCCCAGGCAGGTCAATGCAGCTTTCAGTGTCATCATTCAATTCATCATGTAAATATACTGCTAAAATGGGCAAGCCACATTTGTATTGGCAGACACAAATCAAGGACCTAGTATTACATTAATTGATAATTCATGACCCACTTAAGAGCTAATTCACTCACATCCCCTATAAAAGTTACTTATTAAAAATGAAAAATTTCCGGAAGAAATAAAAGTCAGATTTGTTCAAAGCAGTTCATATTACATGGGAAAGGTGTTTTTTCATAATTTTTTTTATATACATTGGATGAATAGAATCCTAACCCTATAATTCCTGAGGCATAGTGGGTAAGCTCTCAAATTATGACCAATTGTGCACTATTTGATGAAAATATGAATTTTGTAACATAGCACATATCCAAATATATGTCTTCAATTGTGGAAAAAAGTCAGATTTGACCTCTGATGACTGTGAAAGGTTAAATTCAAGATAGCTGCCAGTTGACTGAGTCTAACGTTTTAGTGCTAGACAGCTTATTGATTGAATTACTAGCAATATTTGGCTGAAATATTGAAATGCAAGAATACATGTTGTTAATTTTTTCAACAATTTAATGGGGAATTCACAGACCAGAATTTATGACATCATCATTTGCAGCAATTTCTCATGCATCACATCTTCAGTTGGATTAATAAAAAGAAGAAAAAAATGAAAAGACTCTTTACCTGCACCCCCAATAAAATAAAGGGCTCCTCTGTTGTGGTATAAAGTAACATAATGAAATTCTACCACAGTCTGACCACTGGAAAGGTATAATTTTCAAGATAGCCACTACATTTTCAAAGTGCCTATCACACATTTATTATTTACCAAAGTTTTCAACAGCCTCTTGTAGTGTCAAATGTGCTTGATAACATCAAAAATCTACCACAGTTTGATCAATGTAAGGGTATAAATTTCAAGATGCCATTCAAGATGGCTACCACATTCTTAAAATGCTCATTACTCGTTTATAATTCACCCTCGATGAAACAATGAAAAATCGGCAGAGTAAGGAAAAAAATGAGATTTTTCTTTCATGTTATTTCAATACAATCTGCAATCAGGTTATTTCTATTATTATTCGGACTATCCTCATTGTACTCTACGGCCTTCATCAGGTATCATCTGGTAGGTGTGGGAAAGCAATAAACCAAACCCTTTATTTAATTGATCGCACTCCCCTCTTAGCAGTAGTAGTATTATTATTGTCACACACTGGGATTGAACCTAGAACCATTATATTACTTGGAGTAATTCTGTCTGATTCTGTAACCACTACGGGCTGTATTCAGAAGTAGATCAACGCAACACAGCTACCTCTTCCACACCAAACCACCCACTGAGTTATCGGACACCAAGAACTGTGTATACTCAATACCGTGCAGCTGTGGTCACGAATACACAGGAGAAACATGTCGCCCCTTGAAGGTTCGGGTGGAAGAACACCGAAAAGCGGTGAGCAAAGATGAAACCAACAAATTGTGTATAGCTGATCACATATGGAGGAAAAAGGGAGACCACCTACCCCTGTGGAAAGAGGTTGAAATGATTGATCGGGAAGAACACTGGAAGATTCGAAAATTGAAAGAGTCGGCCCATATGCTAGGTAAGAAAAACGGCCTCAGTAATCCTAGCATTGAAATGGATACCATATGGGAACCTCTAATAATGAAAGACAGAAAGCAGTAACATCAAATACCAAAAACTGCCACCTGAGGCTCAAGGCTCCTAAAAATTAGCACCGGTGGTCCACATGGACACATAGCGTAGTGGTTACAGAATAAGGTAATCTAATGGTTCAATCCCAGTGTGAGACAATAATAATACTACTACTGCTAAGAGGGGAGTGCGGTCAATATAACACCGTCGGTTAAATAAATGGTTCGGTTCGTTGCTTCCCCCCCACACACACACACACCTGATGAAGGCCGTAGAGTACAACGGCTGAAACGTTGTATGAAAAACAACCAAGATGAGGATAGTCCGAATAATAGAATCAATAATGAAAATTCAGAGAAACACTCTAATTGGGTCTACGCTGATAATGTTACCACTCTGCCACTCTATTAATGCGTATTCATTTGTCGACGTGAATCAATGTTCGTCTGAGAGAGAGGAAGAGGAAGAAAATAACGAACAGAAAGACCGTGATTTTTTCCACGTAGTTGTTCATTCTTTGCAAAATGTTTCTTCAAGTGAATGTATCTTGTTTTTCTCTAATTTCATAATATTTTCCGAATTGATAATCAGGCAAGATATTAATAAAATAAAACTTAAAATACATAAAAACAGAAACTCTTTTAAATTGATCTACTTTTTTTTCACTCCTGCCAACTGGATATTGAATAACACAGAAAAAAGGTGATCAATACTCATTTAATCCGACCTGTGTTTTAAAAAATGACAAGAGAAAATGAAAAAAAATTTGTGGATTTACTTCGAACGAAGTTTTATTTTTTTTTCACTGCCAGCTTTGCCCACGGGTGCAGCGCTACCTTGTGGGGTGGGGAGAAGCAAAAACGAATGAAAAAGACTAAAGGTATTGCCACACATCCGTTATAATTGCCCATCCTGTCACCATTTGTTTCCAAAATACTCATTTTACGTACTGAACAACTCCTTCGTCTCATTCATGTGGATAGATGACAACGATTTTGTCAGCTCGGGTACCTCAAAAGTTAGCACTGCACCCTTACCACATGTAAAAAGTTAACCCATTCTAAAAACGAAGTAGAAAATTGTTCAAATATTCCAATGTTCGTTCCCCCCCCCCTTTTTTTAATTGGGTTTGTTTATATTTTCTATTCATTTTTATATCAGATTACCAACCAGGGCCGCATATAGACATTGGGGGCCCGGGACCTTCAGGTTCGATGGGCCCCTCATACACAGACATTAAAGTACGTGATTCGACAAGCACAATTTTAAGAACTTTCAAACGAGTAAAAATAGCATAAAATTGAGAATATTAATAATAGGTTAATGAATAAAGGTGCAAGTTAATTAGTGCGTTACTAAGAAGAAGGGTGATCCCTCCTACAGAGCTAGCAGCATTGCTTTCTTCTCGTAACACATACTCCTATTACTGTAGACCCGAAATAACAACTACAAGCAGTGTTTTCATTGAATAACGAAAGGCGTTATAATGAAATGAATTCTGAGCAGTAATTAATAATGTATTTCTTGGCAGAGAAAATAATTGTTTATTCAAAATATTTTGTATGGAAGGGGGGGGCAATCGCCCTTTCTACCTCCTCATATAACGGGCACTGCTATCAACGATAATACGAGTTTAAGGTTTGATAACAGTAAAAAAGAAAATGAAGAACAGCCAACTTACGTGGTTGTGGTGGTGACTGCTGTTGCTGCCTGTGACAATCCACGACCACGTCTGTCGGTAGATTTAGGTGCGTGTGTTCGGTACCGGGGGTGGGGGTTGCCCGAGTATTTATGGGTGTGCATTTCGAGCAACAAAGGGAAATTATTTTCACTTTTTAAAATTTATCTCCCAGCGATTTTCACAGAAATTAAGTGTACAAAAAAATATCGTAATGCACTTATCACCAATAAAATATTTACTTCGCCCCACGTTTGATACCATTTTACCCAAGTTCGTTTAGTGTAGATTGGTTTTAATCCCACCTCATGGAGCAATTCCAATACGAACAGAGAGATCGCCACGGAGGGAAGAAGCTTATGCAATATTTTGACAAAAAAATGTTTTTTGCTGTTTTACTTACGTTTGTAAATCTACCCTAATGAGCGGCATAAATTGCTATGAAAAAATTGATGAAATCGATAGATACATTATGGAGGTTGCTACACACATACATATTATGTATAAAATAAATATGATTTTATGCTAAGAGGTGGCGTAAAGGAGGAACTTACTGGTTAAAGATAAAAATTCAGTCTTATACGGAAAAAAATGTTTTTGTTAACTTCAAGTAGTCTCCGTAATGCTTGACTTTATTGGTAGCAAGTACTTAGTTATGTATCACAGGACAGTGATATGAAGTGTCCACTTTTTTTTCGGTTGCATGTTCGACACAGATATATCAGTATGCGTGCAGGGATATATCAAGCTTAATTAGTGTTGTTGATTGACAAATAGAATGGGATATAACAGATTAAATTGCTGGCAGTCCGACACTTAGGAATACAAGTTGATTGGTAGACATGATTAAAAAATACGTGTCTCTCTGACGACACTTTAGGCAGTAACTGACCAGCTGAATATTAGCGGGAAAGTTCCTTATTTGGGCGGCTTACCAAATTAGCAAACCAAAGAACTTGTTACAAATAGATAGGTTACTAATTGAGAAAACGTGTCGAATAATATATTTCTTTATTCAGTTATTAAAAATAGCAACACCAAAGGGGTTTTGTCAAGATTGTGTGTGTGCTTTCAGCCGTCTGTAAACGTATCAGGTTTTGTGTGTATTCAAACGTATGCCCGTGCATCAAAGAGGAAAAAGAAAATTTCTTTACCGTTCATTGATGTGTATAAGTACAAGTATTTATTTATCTATTTAATCCACGTACTTGCTTGTCGGGCTCCGGTATGAATGTGAGTTATACGTGTGAGCCAGACGACGTTGTCCAGAAGCAACAAAGGTTGCAACTAACTGATGAAATCAGCAGTTTGATTTGTGTTTGTATCATCGCTTCCGTAATGATTATTAATGTTATGTAAGAAGAGGACTACAACTTTTAACAAATACTTGATTTAAAAATTCATCATTATTATTAACTTACTAGTATTACTGATTTTTTTTTTCGAATATCCTGCAACACCCCAGAGAGCTAACCATGGCTCCCAGGGGCGCCATGACACACGCTTAGGGGATCAATTTTATATACAATGAAACGAACACAACGAATTATATCAGTATACAGAGTCACAGACAAAAATTTGGCATTAGGAGAGGAAAAGTAGATTACCAGTTCAACGGGCAGCTGCTTGACAAAGAACGTGTTAGTCAAAATGGTAATATGCGAAAGTCTATGGGGAAAGGGAGCAATATCTTTGGTGAGGAGTCGTCAATCCTTTCATTTTTTTTTTTTTTTTTTCATATTTACTGTTGATTGAATTTTAGTTTCTGTTAGTAGTCTTCTTTCCTGTCTGCTTAGCCATGGTGGCTATCACTGCACATGCTAATTGCTCAGTTCTCTTTCTGCTTCTGCAAAACAAACCGCTGTATATGCTTCCAGAAATCCGTGTACGAGAGGAGTTTCCCGGGAACAATCACCACTGGAGCTGAAACATGGAACCTTACCAAAAAATTGGCACTCAAACTGTAGTCCTGAGAATCACGCTCAACATCACATGGGGATATCACAAATTTGCCCATCATATCAGAGAAAAACAGGAATTAGAATTAATTAATCAAGTCTTTACACGACTCAATCTTGAGACACTGAACGCTTTTCGCTCTTCTCACTTAAATTCTAAATGCCACCCCCTCTCTCTTCTCCTCGTTAAAATTGTGTCTATGACATCATCACATCTCCTTCTCTCTTTCCATATTTCGTTCATAAAATTATTTTTTCCAATCTTTCTCTATTCGTGCTGAATTAAAACTCATATTGCCTTTTTCTCCTTTTGTCTACTTTACTTTCGGTAAAATAAGAGCTTATAGATGGATAGGCGAAAAACAGACATCTGTAAAAGCAACATTGTTTATTTATAAACATCACGCAAGGAACGCTTCCCTGATTTCGATTCCCATTCTAATATCTCTTTCTCTCGTGATTGGTTACTGTTTTGGTGAATCAAATAAATAGTAAGTTGGGGTTGTGACAAGACAATTAAGATAGTTAATATTTGTTACCATATCGCTTGAGCTTATTTAGTATCTGATTTTCTTCGTGGTTAAACAGGCTGTTAGTAACAATAGCTCTGTTGGTATAATGGTTTCTATATTGGGAAAAGTAGTAATTGCTGTTGGTTGCGTGTGGCGATATATCTTAGTAGACGAAGGACTTTGTCTCCACGTGGTTTGGTGTTGGCACTACGCACCGACGTCACTGGAAATGCTGAAGACGGAAGGGAGAATATGCACGCCAAATGTGATTGTGGATGGGGAGATTTAACAGAGTAAAAATGACACGTGCAAATATTAAGATGAACAGATAGAACGTATATTTTATATAAATACATTTATTGTGATACAGGAGTGAAATGGAAATACATATAAGAAACATGGATGCGATCATGAAGAGAGGAGGAGAGATAAGATGAGAGATAGCTTCTACGCAAAAGATGGGAGCTTTGTATCACAGTCGTGTGTTGGAGCGGAGGTGTCTGAACATCAGTGGATCTGTAAGACTTGGAGCGTACCAAGGAATGGTTATGGACCGGGTATCAGTGCGTATGCCTAACTGCCAAGTTGTGGGCGATGTATTTTGAATTACGAGTGAGCAACTTGGAAGCCATTCTCTGACGCTCTTTGACTCACGACAGAGAGATTATCTGAGCCAGTAAACGCATGGGGTTTAATCCATGTGCACTTTCCGTAGTAAAGAGAATCAGAAGACAGATCATCATGACTCGTGTAGTAAGAAGCATTGCTATTCAGGAGAGATAGAGGTGTATAGGCGTTTCCAGCTACTAATGAGGATACGATTGAGTAGCTGTGCATATGTGAGATGCCTCGACATCGGCGAACTAAAATGGGCAACGTTTAATGCAATAATTGGTCACGGTGGGAAAACAGTGAAGTCTGGATCGGCCGGGCGACTGGCTAAATGATACAGATCCCAGAGTTGAGGAGAGAGAGAGTTACCAGCTCGAAGCACAGGAGCAAAAGAGCTATTGAACACGTGGGTTTTAAAAGGGGATCGTCATCGAAAGTGATGTTTTATATATCAAGCTAAAAGAATGGTTTCATATTAAATTCCAAACTAAAAGTATAGGGGCGTCACAGTTCCTTGGTAGTTTATGCTTTTCTTTCTTATAACCCCAGGGCAAACCCTCATTTTGGGGGAAACAGACATGGAATGTTCTAAAGGTATAAAGCCTAAGAATATGAACTCAGCGAGCAGTATACAACTCCTGATCCACGTTGTGCAAAAGTACAAAGCACCTCATATGTGTGCATACGTCTTTTATTGCATTCATAATGAATGAAACTTCCAACAACAACAATGAATAATGAAGATCAGAACCAGATTAGTAACTCGCTTGTATGATACCCCTTATTGTGTGTAAACATGTCCGAGATTCTCCTGAGTGCTTCAAGGGGCATTACTCCCACGACTGTATTTGAAGGCACAGGATCGGTCCACCGTGACCACGAGATGAACGAAAGGTGATACATGAGTATTCGTGAGACGATCATCACATCTGCGGAGATAGAGCTCTAGGCGGTGGTGAAACTCTTTTCATCATCATCATCATCATCATCATCATCATCATCATCATTATCGTGTCTATTAGCATCTGTCGCAAGACATAGACCTTCCCCATGGTCATGAATGCACAGGAGAAACATGTCGCCCCTTGAAGGTTCGGGTAGAAGAACACCGAAAAGCGGTGAACAAAGGTGAAACCAACAAACTGGGTATAGCTGATCACGTATGGAAGGAAAAGGGAGACCACCTACCCCTACCTAATTGATCGGGAAGAACACTGGAAGATTCAAAAATTGAAAGAGTCGGCCCATATGCTAGGCAAGAAAAACTGCCTTAGTAATCCTGATGAAGGCCGTAGAGTACAACGACTGAAACGTTGTATGAAAAACAAACAAGATGAGGATAGTCCGAACAATAATAGAGATAATAATACCTCATTTCAAAAATTCAGAGAAACAGATTCCATGATGTCTCGGACTCCTGTCCCTCCTCTGATATCTCTCGTGTGCATGTTGCGTTGGTTAGGTTCCACGTTTCAATTTCATAGCTGACTATCAGGAGGGTGCATTTGTTCTGTACCGTTCTTTTTAGGACTAGTGGGATTTTCTTATTCTTGAGAGTCAAGCTTGCTCTACCAAAAGCGTGCCTAGTGAGATTTCTTCTTTTGATGACTTCATGAATACTCACTGTCCTACGTAGATGTCCAGTTCTGCATTTTCGATTTCGATCGTTGTGTCTTTGTCCCCATAATGTTTGTTGCACATGACATTTGTTTTGCTGACGTTCACATGGAGGCTAACTTTCTTGCTTGCTTCATTCAGTTCGTCTAACATTATGTGGAGATTGTGAAGGTTCTTAGCAAAGAGGACGATGTTGTCAGCATATTTGATGTTACTTAGATATTCGACGTCTATCCTGATTCTTTTGTTTACCTATTCTAAGTTTCATAAGATCACCTCAAGGCATACTGAAAAGAGTTTGGGTGAGCTGATATCACATTGTCTCACTCTTTTTTCTAGCTGAAAGGGTAAAAAGTTGTCAGATGAAGGAACTGCTGTGTCAGTAGATATGTTGCAATACTCTGACATATGTGAGATCTACACCTTGTTGTACTATTGCGTCAATGACTTCGGGGATTTCCACTGAAACGGAGGCCTTTTTAAATCAACTAACGCTACAGCTAGAGGCATTCTATATTCTACTGTTTTCTCTTTTAGTTGGTTTACTGAATGGAGATGATCGGTGGTGGAGTAACTTTTTCTGGAGCCAGCTTATTCGCATGGTTGGTTTACATCTTACGTTTCAGTGATTCGGTTGGTGATCACTTTGGTGAAGAGTTTTTAAATGCAGTTGAGTTGGTTAATCGGCCAGGAGTTGCTGAGGTCCTTCGGTTTCCTTTTCTGTATGATAGCATTATGATTGTGTTAGCCTACTCCTCTGGGACTTTGTTAAAGACATAAGTTAAATAAGATGGCTAATTTTCTAGTGATAATTTTCCCAGCTTTTTTGAGTAGGTTAATGGTGGTGTCATCGGGTCCAGGGGTCTTTCCTTTCTTTGTTTGATGGCTGGCTTCATTTCCAATGGGAAATGCAGCCTCATCCCTGAACAGCAGAAGAGTGCCCCGTATCGTAGCAGGTGACTGACGTTCACTTATCACCGGTGTATGAGGAGGAACAGGTGTGAGGAGGAGAAAGAGGCATTGCAGGTGTAGTTCACAGGACTTCAGGTTGACGTCGTCACGGGACTTCAGGTTGACGATGCGACCAGTGGAGTGAAATCAGTTTGCATGCCAACGAGTATCGATAAATCAGGTGGTTGCAGTGAGGGTCAAGGACTTGCTAGGATATTCAATATACCAGTTGTGGACGTAGCTAAATGATTCTCTGAGTAGCTCGGCTGATCTGGCTGTAAAGGAGAAGGGCTTTGGTTTGAAGGACTCACATCTGACGTGGAATAGCGCTGGACGTATCTTGCGGATGATGCGACGATTGCGTAAGGCAACTCATTGCTACCATCAATCTACACATGCAACTGCCTGTAACCGAGAAATACAATACTCCCAGTTTTACTCCATATAGAGTATATCTTGAATCTGTGCCTGTACAGTATCACCAACTTGTAGCTCCTTTTGTATTGGGTGATAATGGGCATTACGTATATGTCCCTAAGCCACACCATAGGTTATTAATGTCTCTCCGCTGATGATGTTCGGTGTTTGCCACGCAGAATAGCGAGATAGTCTTTGTTAGTTCGACCGTAGAATATTATTATCATGAATGAGGAGCTGGAATGGGAGAGTAGAGCAGGAGAAGTACAATCATGGTTAAGGCGACCACCGCAATCTGTATTATCTGCAAATACACCTTTAGCTGCTTTGACAAAAAGTTCTGTTCAGCCATAACTCTGGGGATAATGAGCTAACGAGACTCGCTCCTCAAGGATTGAGTAGTATTTATGGGACTTGAACGGTGGTCCCTCACCAGACGGGGGTTTCTCAAGAGCACTATATGAGCAGAACTAAGCGTCACATTTGTAGTGACTTCCACCCAGTTGATGTAGCGATCTGCATGTATAATATAATCTTTGCTGTGCAAATAAAAAATATCAGTAACAGTTTGTTGAAATGGGAACTCATGAATTGGCGGTGGCATCTGAGGTTCCTTCGGCCATTGAATTGCATATGGTGCATTGGATTCTGGTCTGTCGAATGCTAGCATCCAAGTCGGGCCAAAACAAATGTCTGGTATTCGCAAGCATGCCATTTACACCCTGGTGTGCAGAATGAAGTGATTCGAGTATCTCTGCGCAAAGCTGTCAAGGTAGGGGGATCTTGTTTTTGATCGGCGCCCCTTCGAGGCTGTACAGTTCCTCACACAAAAGTTCCAAAAAAGGTAACGAATCACTGGTTGAAGATCATGGCGCGACTTGGGAGGATATGTTTTATATATTCTGCTTGAATCTGATATTCCTCCAGTGGTAACTCTGATAGCATTGTCGACTGCCTGAGTCGCATCCGTGGTGTCTGGTGATGAACGACAGTAATCGCCACAGACATTCTGCAAAATATCTGTAGCGATTACTGTCGTTCACGTTAAGGCAATGTTCGAAGACATTTACTCGCTCTCTCTGAAGGAGTGTCTAGGCGTGGAATTTTTATATTTTCAAGAGCCTGGTCATAGATAATTCTTGTGAATGGCTGGTGGTCAAGCCTGGACATCCCAGTACAAACGTTCGACAAGACTCTAGTCCATAGACGAGTGCAAGTGCTCCCCCTCTACCGGTGCATAACTTTACTTTGTCCTCTACGAAATTGAACTCGTAAGGATTAAAGACATTCCATTTCATCCACACTTATAGACATAATGTACAGTTTGCCAGAATGCAGATTTAATCGAGTCGTCCCAAAGGAGAGTATCATCGATGCAACGAGTTTTGCGAGCGGTACCAACTGTGTATCCGTCCCCGGAAGCATGGAATCCTTGGGGATCATCGTTATGATTATCGTTATCATCGGCCCTTTTCGATGATAAATGTAGTGGTATCATGTGTATCGAGAGAAAGAAGTAAGCAAGCTGTGGTGCATATTCTATGCATTAATAACAATCTTCTTTGTGTGAGCTGGCACTACTGAAACCTTATTTAGTAGGAATATTTGGAAAGTTAGAGGGTAGTAGGCACAGTTCTCCCAGAGTAGATTCAGAGAAGTCGAAATCTAATGTAATCTCTGATACGTAAACGACTTGCTGCGTTTCACTCGAGCCGACTTGCTGCTGTAATACACCTAGTAACTGGTATCCGGTGACTGGTTGACACAAGGTACCCATCAGGACAGATGAATAGTTCCTGAGTCTCCAGTCCGCTAAAACAGGTTTGAGCTCCATGTATAAGCATAAACAAGAATTGTATTGGCGGTCATTTTGGAAAGTGACTGCCACTACCACAATATCAATAATTTTTCTCGGGCTGTTTGAAAATATTATATATAATTACTTTAAAATTAATTACCTGGAAGTTTTGTCTTTTGTCCAGCATGTAACACTTAGCGGGAAGACTACATGTGCCTGCATTATGGTTGAACGCACTTCAGATCGATCTGTACGTGAGAACAGAATGCATATCTGCCTATGCATGAAATAGTTGTGCCACTAGGATTTCATAGTGTCATACAGTGTCATTTATCCAGTATAGTAGTGATACGACGAGTTATCAAGAAGGCATGGTCCAAGAGCAACACGAGTCTGTGCATACCTGCATTTGATGAGTTTAATGAGAACACCTCCGATGCCATAACAAAAGATGCCCTCAACCAGGTATGGTACTTCACCATAGCTGTGAACTCTACAACAGATAACTTCGAGGATTCTGATCTGGACAAACTGAGAGCGTACAAATTCGTGAACAATAGATAAAATTTACTACTACCAACAAAGAAGGTATCTCTCCTGCACCTGAAAAGGGTTGCCCTGGAAACTATCATTGACAAGAATGCACAGAATTTGAATGGTCTCTAGATGGTGGAAATGCAGTGGACATACATGATTCGGGACGTAAACGAAAAATGCAGGCAGTACTTATGAAGAATTTTATGGCTATTTACTTCTTCAATCCCTCAACTATACGAGGGAGGCAACTCTCAGAACAACAAGGAACGGAAGTAGTGGTATTTTTTTTAAAATAATAACAAAAAAAAAATTCAGGTAATGGACAATTTTCGTAGTCATGGCTATCTCCCTTGTGAAATAACCTTTTATAAAAATGAATGATCATGAAAGCAAATACTTTTCTGGAAAAAAAAAGAGCGTATTTCTGAAAAATAAATAATCATTTAAAAAAATGGAGGATAATGAAGGTGGAAACTTTTCTGGAAAAAAAAGAAGCGTGTTCCTAAAATATGAATCCTCTTTTATAAAAATGAATGATAATGAAAGCAAAAACTTTTCTGACAAAAAAAGAGCGTATTTCTAAGAAATGAAAAATCTTTGATAGAAAATGGATTATAATGAAAGCAAAAACTGAAATATAGGAGCATATCTTTAATTAATAAATTATACTTTATAAACATGAATGATTTTGAAAGTAAAAAAACTTTTCTGAAAAAGAGGAGCACATTTGAAAAAATGATATTGAAAGTGAAAACTTTCCAAAAAATGAATAATCTTCCATAAAAATGAATGGTGATGAAAGTGAAAACTTTTCTGAAAAAAAGAGCTTATTTCCAGAAAATGAATAATATTTTATAAAAATGAATGATAATGAAAGCGAAAACATTTTTGAAAAAAGGAGCATATTTCAAAAGAAAAATAAATATGAAAAAAAGAGGCGTATTTCTAATAAATAAAGAATCTTCATCGTTGGGTTACGCGGCTATTGCAAATGACCAAATGATGTTACCGGTCGAACTATTGAATGATTAATAAATTTTCTACGATTGCAAAGATAGAAATTGTTGTATTTAGGCCTGCAAAATGCAGTTGATGATTTATTGTATCATGTATGTATCCTTGGGTGCTCAGCTTGTTGTATGTTGTCTACATGTCAGACCAAATAATGCTACCATTTTTATTAAAGGTTATGAAAATTATCCATTATAAGCATTATCTGAAATTCTTTTTCATTATCATTTTTGAAAAAATACCATTACCTCCCTTCGTTGTACTTCCGAGAGTTGCCTCCCTTGTTTAGGTTCGCAGAAGTTAATAGCATCCCAAAAATTCTTCATAAGCCCTACTTGCATTTTTCGTTTATGTCCCAAATCATGTATTTTCTGAATTCTGGATTTATAATGACATCCAATGATTTTACGAATAGTGGTTGAATTTTTGTTGCACCCAACTAACTCAATTACACAGGGGGTAGGTTTCAGGCAGATTTCATAAAATAGTGAAAATCAAATGAATATACCAATTCTCTGGGAGGGTCATTTTTAAGGGGAAGCAACTCAGCAAATAAGTTCAGGGGAGTAAACTCACAATTTATTTTGACAACTGTAAATTAAAAATAGTTTACATTTTACGGTCGATTGTTCATTTTTTTTTATCAATAGTAGACATTCGGAAAAACATTGTATTGTGAGCAAAGTCACTTATTGTGTTGAGAATGAAATTTGCATAGATTTTTCACGAATTCGATAAAGCTTTTTATGAATTTTACAATTTCATGAAATTTTGTTTTGTTCTCCTAAGAAAAAGCTGGAATGTGATTCAGAGGATAAGCTAAGATGATAAGGGGATCATATAATTTTATTAATAGCAGTTTTGAAGTTCACTTATACACTAGTAACGTTTCTCAACACAAGTATATATACTGGTCACTCGCTATCAAATTGCCCCTTGCTGGCGGTAGTCAATGGCAATAGCAATAGACTGAATCTTTTATGGTCAACATTTTAATCTTATTATCATGACATACCATAAGACTCAAAAAAAAGGTTTCTTGTAGTACTACCAATCAGTTTACCACAAGGACTACTGTAGGAAATATCTTCATATTCTTTGGTGATATTTCTTTGGTGTCAATGGATTCATTCTAGATAGTCTTATAATAAACTGAACTGCTTCATTTTTTCAACTTTCAACCAAATGGATCTATTCTATGACAAATGAAAAATATTTTCGTTCAAATCAGTTATGAATAAAAAAATTTGAAAAAACTCTCTTTTGTATGGATTCTTAGAATATAATGTGACTGGGAAGATACGATTTTCGAAAATATATATATCAAAATATTTATATCTCTTGCCAGTTATTTTGAGAGGCATTTAACTGTATTTTCAGAAAAAAAGTGAGTGAATTTGTTGATAATAATAATAATAATAATAATAATAATAATAATAATAATAATAATAATAATAATAATAATAATAATAATAATAATAATAATAATAATCTGAGAAATTTTCACCTAGATGAATTGACCACTGTCACATTCTGCCAAGTGGAAAAAAAGTTTTGGACCTGCACGTGGGTAAGTGAAATTAAATTTAAAATTTAAAATTAAATTAATAATTCTCCCCATCTTGATTGAGGTGTCCGATAGAAAAGTAATGCCTAGCTACCCTCGTGTATGAATGAATGAAGCCTGTCTACCCCCCCACCCTTAAGTAGAAATAGGTTGGCATGGTGAAATCCACCATTGGAAAAAAACATAACAGATAGCGAGACTTCTACTAAGTTAAGATTTAAGGGAGACGTATGATCTTGAAGGCTTTTAATTTCACCCAGACGAAGCTTAGTGTTTTTTTTTTTAGGTCTGAAGTCAGGAGGGGATCGTCATACCACCAAATAAATATATCTGTGAAGCGGAATGGCCTGTCCTTGTAAGGTTATACCATGGGTGGTAAGAGCTGGTGGGACTCTGAAGGTGTCACTGAGCTCATTGGCTTCAACGAACCCACCAAGGTCTGGTGCTACCTTAAAAGAACCAAAAAGGGCCGGTGGGGCTCTTGGGTTATTTCTGAATCACATCGGTCTCAACCAACCCACCAAGGTCTGGCGCTACCTCAAAGAACCAAAAACCCCAATCATGACAGTACAACCAAACCATTTCACCGCGAAAAACGGGGCACAGATCCAAATTTTGTGTGTCGTAACCGGCAGGTGTTCCCTTGTTAGCCACCAGGAGGGACCCGGTCGTCATCCTGTGACTGCTGGCCCAAACTCCGGCTTGTGCACCCTTAATGGCCTTCAGGAGGGACACAGTCGTCACACAGCTACTGTTGGCCAAAACTCATATACCTCTAATGACAACCAGGAAAGGCGTTGTCCTCACCGAGTGACTGCTATAAAGAACAAGAGAAAGAAATGGTCAAGGGAGGAGAATAAACTAGCTATATATTGTTACTTTAAAAGCAAACCTCCAGTGCGATCTTATAGGGACCGTATGCTCCAAATATGGAGGGAGAAATCTGCTGTGGAAGTATCGAACCAACGCCTTGCTGACCAAGTAAAACAAATCCAAAAGAAGAAATGGCTGTCTGAGACTGAACTACAACAGATCTGCAATAACGTAGAGAGAGATTCAGGTGACACACCTGAAGAATGCCCCCCCCCCCAGCACAACTAGTACCAACAAAAAAACTGGAAGAGTTCCCCATGAGACCCCCACAGTAAACTATGCACCAGAGGATGACGTCGAGGCACCAACGAAAGAAGAGAAAACCAGAATACAAGCTTTGAAATCATGCAAGGAGAGAAAACAACACTCCCCTCCTTAAGAGACAAAGACAGAAAGAAAGTCGGAGAAGCGACCGAACAGGTCAACTGCCTCTTGAAGCACATAGAAACGAACACCCTCCTAGAACTCAACAACTTAATTTACGCTGGGGCGAAAATGGTAGCACAAAACTTCACAACACAAGATCGGACCCCGAGCAATAATAGGGAAGAGAAATCCAACTGGGAAAGAAGATTACAGAAGCAGATCTCCCAACTACAGAGAGATAAAGTACTGCTTAGAAATAGACCACACACGGACAGACCTAGAGTAAGACTTTGGAACAAATAGAAGGTAACGCAAAAAGGCATCGCAACCGTAGTTGAAGAGTTACACCTGAAGAGATTAGCCAAAGAGGCAAGACTGAAAAGATATAGACTAAGAACGGCCCAATACACACAAAACTGCACATTCCAAAACAATGAGAAAAAGTTTTACCAAGATTTAAACGGAGAAAGAAGGTAGGACATGAAACCAGATGCCACAGAGGCCAAGAACTATTGGAATAGCATATGGGGGCACCCTAAAAGACATAACGTAACACCGCAATGGTTAGGAAACATGAGAAAAGAACTAGAAGATATAGACAAGGGAGAACCAATATTACTTAATGAAACTACATTGAAACATACTCTTAGGAAAGTAGCCAACTGCAAAGCACCAGGTCCCCACGGGATCCATGGGTATTGGTTCAAGAAATTCACCACATTACACGGCAGACTCACCCACCTACTCCAAAATTGTCTAAACAAAGGCAAGGCACCAGAATGGATGACCAAAGGCAGAACCACCCTCATCCAAAAAGACCCAGAAAAGTGGAACATAGCAAGCAACTATAGACCAATCGCATGCCTATGGAAAATCCTGACCGGGCAAATAGCAGAGAGAATATACATGTCAATGGATAGTAGGATAAGAACCAAAGGGGCAAATGATTTACTCTACATAGACCAGATGATCTTAAGAGAAGTGAGGAAAAGGAGAAAGAATATCGCAATGGGATGGATAGATTACAAAAAAGCGTACAACATGATTCCACATAGCTGGGTACTCGAATGCCTTAGAATGTTCAAAATTAGCGAACCGGTGGTTAAATTCATTGGTAAATCGATGGAAGACTGGAAAGTAGATTTGACAGCCGCAGGGGACAAACTAGCAGAGGTAGGGATAAAAAGGGGAATCTTCCAAGGAGACTCGTTGTCCCCACTATTATTTGTTCTAACAATAATACCGCTCAAAAGAATCCTGAAGAACACCAAAGGATACCATTTCTCTAAAACAAAAGGAAAGGTCAACCACCTAATGTGCATGGACGATATAAAATTGTTCGCAAAAAACAGGGGAGAGCTTGAGACTCTGTTCAACGAAGTAAAAGAATATAGTGAGGACATCGGAATGGAGTTTGGAATAGAAAAATGCGCAATCATGGTGATGCACAAAGGAAGGCTTTCAATGACTGAAGGAATTGAACTCTCGGTCGACAGCAAGATTAGGGCATTGACCGCACAAGACCGATAAAAGTACCTAGGTGTCCTTGAATGTGACACGATAAAACGGGAAGAGATGAAGGAGAAAATTAAGAGAGAATACCTTAGAAGGATAAGGAAAATATTAGAGACTAAATTGAACAGCAGAAATCTAATAAAAGGAACGAACACCTGGGCTGTGTCAGTAGTTAGGTATACAGGACCATTCCTACGATGGACAAAGGAAGAGCTTCAATCAATGGATAGGCGAACAAGGAAACTTATTCCAATGCATAAAGCATTACACCCTAGAGATGATACAGATAGACAATACGTTAAGAGATAAGAAGGTGGCAGGGGGCTCATCAGTATAGAAGATTGTGTCCAGAGAGCTAAAGTAGTTCTAGAAAGGTATGTGCAAACAAATAGAGAAGAAATCATAAAGAGTGCGAGAGATAGTGCACCAAACAATAAAGTAGAAAACAATGGAACAGTACAGCAAACAAGAAAAGAAAGATGGGAAGGGAGAAAATTGTATGGCGAGTTCAAAAGACAGATACAAGATGTAGCAGACGAGAAATCATGGACGTGGTTACGAAAAGGGAACCTTAAGAGAGAAACGGAATCGCTCATCATGGCAGCCCAAAACAAAAGCATAAGGACAAACTACATAAAAACAAAAATCGACAGAACACAGACAAACAGCAAATGCCGCATGTGCGGTGAAAGAGGTGAGACAGTATACCACATAACAAGTGAATGTAGTCAACTCGCCCAGAAGGAGTATAAGCATAGACACGATAGAGTAGCAATGATGATACACTGGGAACTAAGTAAACAAATGGGATTCAGCCATGTGAAAAAGTGGTATCAGCACAAGCCAGAGGCAGTTTTGGAGAATGACAACCACAAACTACTCTGGGACTTTGACATCCAAACTGACCACCTCATCCAGGCAAGAAGACCGGACTAAGTAATAGTAGACAAAAAAAGGAAGGCCTACCAAATAGTAGACGTTGCTGTGCCTGCAGACCATAGAGTAAAAAAGAAGGAGGGTGAAAAAAGGGAAAAATACCAGGAACTAGCAAGAGAGTTAAGGAAAATGTGGAATATGAAAACCAGGGTAGTACTGGTCATAGTGGGTGCACTAGGAACTGTCCCCAAAACGCTGAGGGAGAGACTGGAGGAGATCGGGATTAGGGGAAGGATAGAGACCGTACAGACCACAGCACCACTGGGAACTACACGGATACTGAGGAAGGTGCTAGAGATATAAATACTGCAACGAATTGTAGCTCTGTCATGATAAGCGAAAGAGAGAGGAGACGTTAGCTGAGGACCTGAGGAGACTTATTGTCACTCAGCCTTCAGCGCTGGGCAACCGGTGTGAAACTGTAAATCGCAGAATTACTGCGACCTATAAGTACTAGGAGAGGAGGGCTGGAGACTTGAGGAGACTTGCTGTCACTCAAACTCCAGCGGTTACCACCTGGCAACTGGTGTGAGATTCCAAATAATAATAATAATAATAATAAAAACAATGGAACAGTACAGCAAACTAGAAAAGAAAAGTGGGAAGGGAAAAAATTGTACGGCGAGTTTAAAAGACAGATAAAAGATATAGCAGACGAGAAATCATGGACGTGGTTACGAAAGGGAAACCTTAAGAGAGAAACAGAATCGCTCATCATGGCAGCCCAAAACAAAAGCATAAGGACAAACTACATAAAAGCAAAAATCGACAGAACACAGACAAACAGCAAATGCCGCATGTGCGGTGAAAGAGATGAGACAGTAAACCACATAACTAGTGAATGTAGCCAACTCGCCCAGAAGGAGTATAAGCATAGACACAATAGAGTAGCAACTATGATACACTGGGAACTAAGTAAACAAATGGGATTCAACCATGTGGAAAAGTGGTATCAGCACAAGCCAGAGGCAGTTTTGGAGAATGACAACCACAAACTACTGTGAGACTTTGACATCCAAACTGACCACCTCATCCAGGCAAGAAGGCCGGACTTAGTAATAGTAGACAAAAAAAGGAGGGCCTGCCAAATAGTAGACGTTGCTGTACCTGCAGACCATAGAGTAAAAAAGAAGGAGGGTGAAAAAAGGGAAAAATACCAGGACCTAGCAAGGGAGTTAAAGAAAATGTGGAACATGAAAACCAGGGTAGTACCGGTCATAGTGGGAGCACTAGGAACTGTCCCCAAAACGCTGAGGGAGAGACTGGAGGAGATCGGGATTAGGGGGAGGATAGAGACCGTACAGACCACAGCACTGCTGGGAACTGCACGGATACTGAGGAAGGTGCTAGAGATAGGACTGCAACGAATCGTAGCTCTGTCATGATATGCGAAAGAGAGAGGAGACGTTAGCTGAAGACCTGAGGAGACTTATTGTCACTCAGCCTTCAGCGTTAACCACTGGGCAACCGGTGTGAAGCTGTAAATCGCAGAATTACTGCGACCTATGAGTACTAGGAGAGGAGGGCTGGAGACTTGGGGAGACTTGCTGTCACTCAAACTCTAGCGGTTACCACCAGGCAACTGGTGTGAGATTGCTAATAATAATAATAATAATAATAATAATAACTGCGCGGATACTGAGGAAAGTGCTAGAAATATAAAGACTGCAACACTAATTGTTAACAGTGACCTAACAAAAGATGGGAAATAAAAGCGGGAATGTGAACCACAGCACTAGCATGATAGGCAAAGGAGAGAAGAAATGTTGGCTGAAGACCTGGGGAGACTTATTGTCACTCAGCCTTCAGCAATGACCATTGGGCAACCGGTGTGAAACTGTAAACTTCAGTATTACTGTGGCCTATGAGAACTAAGAGAGAAGGGCTGGAGACTTGAGGAGACTTGTTGTCACTCAAACTCCAGCGGTTACCACCAGGCAACTGGTGTGAGATTGCAAATAATAATAATAAAAACAACAACAACCATCATCATCATCATTAGACGACGAAACCCAAACAAAAGAAGAGAAAACACAGATACCAACTTTGAAAGAAATCATGCAAGAAGAAAAAATGACACTCCCTACTCTTAGAGACAAGGAAAGAAAGAAACTCGAAGAAGCGACCGAACATATAAACTGCCTCTTACAACATTTCGAAACGGACAGCCTTTTGGAGCTTAACAACCTAATCTATGCTGGAGCAAAAATGGTAATACAACGCTTCATAACACAAGAAAGAACCCAAAATAATAATAATAATAGGAAGGAAAAATCCAACTGGGAAAGAAGTTAGAAAAACAGACCTCACAATTCCAGAGACATGAAATACTACTGAGAAATGCACCACATACAAACAGATCACGAGTAAGACTTTGGAACAAATACAAGATAACGCGAAAAGGTATCCCCACTTCAGTGGAAGAAGAGATACAGGCAAAGAACTGCCCAATACACACAGAACTGCACATTCCAAAACAACGAGAGAAAGTTTTACCAAGATCTGAAGGGAGAAAGAAGATAGAACATAAAGCCAGATGCCACAGAGACCAAGAACTCCTAGAACAGCATGGGGGCACCCGAAAAGACACAACGTAACCCTGCAATGGTTAGTAAACATGAAAAGAAAACTCAAAGATATAGACAATAGAGAACCAATATTATTGAATTAAACCACATTGAAATACACTCTCAGGAAAATAGCCAATTGGAAAGCACCAGGATCTGATGGGATCCATGAATATTGGTTTAAGAAATTCACCACACTACGCGACAGACTCACCTAACTACTCCAAAGTTGCATAAATGGAGGCGAGGTTCCAGAATGGATGACCAGAGGCAGAACCACCTCATCTAAAAAGCCCCTGAAAAGGGGAACGTGGCAAGCAATTATGGATCACGTGCTTACCACTCATGTGGAAAATCCTAACTGGACAAATAGCGTAGAGAATGTATATATCAATTACCAGAAGAAAAGAAAGGTAGCAGGAAAGGAACCAAGGGGACAAATGACTTACTCTACATCGACCAAATGATTTCAAAATAAGTAAGAAAAAGAAAGAAGATTGCAATGCGGTGGATAGACTATAAAAAAGCGTACGACATGATTACACGTAGCTGGATACTCGAATGACTCAGAATGTTCAAGATCAGCGAACCAGTGGTGAAATTTATCGAAAACTCTATGAAAAACTGGAAGGTAGACTTGGCAGTCACAGGAGAAAATTTATTTGTTCTAACGATGATACCACTCAATAGAATCCTAAAAAAATAGCAAAGGATACCATTTTTCCAAAACAAAAGGAAAAGTCAACTACTTATGTATATGGACGATATAAAACTATCTGCAAAAAACAGGGAAGAGCTCGAGACGCTGTTCAACAAAGTAAAAGAATACAGTGATGACATTGGGATGGAATTTGGAATACAAAAATGTGCAATTATGGTGATGCATAAAGGAAGGCTCACAATTGCTGAAGAAACTGCCTTCTTTTCTGCTCTCTCCCTTCCAACCCTCTCGATAAACTGACTGACTTTCCTTTTTTCAACACTTTCTCTCTCTCTCTCTCTCTCTCTTTCTCTCTCTCTCACTACACTACAAATTTTTTCTCTCTCCTCCTACCCCCTTCTTAACTCCCTTTTCTACAAGCCTATTAATTGCTTTTCTAATCACCCCTTTTGACTTCTCCCATTCTCATTAAAGAGACTTTTTCGTCTCTTCTTTTCCATCAGTAAGCAACCTAACAATCTTTTCCCCCTCTCTTTGCCCTTTTGATAAACTACCATACTTGAGTTTATAGTTAAAAAAATATACATTTTAATAAAGTAAGTAATATTTCCATTTATTCAATTTACGGTAGAAAAATAAATAACGCATTTTCAAAAAAAATCCTGTTTTGTTAAATCAAAATCTTTACCCAGATTTTTTACAAATTTGTTACTTCGGATATGAAGAAATGAACTTAATCATGGACCGAATCAATTTATTTACTCTGATTCCAACCCTATGCATATTTTATGGATCAGAGAGAGGCTGATTCTGAATCATGTGTATAAAGCCTAATTTCAACCTCACTGGATATACCAGGCATTGTCGAATTCAAATACCATACGTAGATTATACCTTTTTAACTCTGACCCCTACCTTGAGATCATCTTTTCTGAATATGATCCTGAACATTGCCTATATTTAGAGTAGGTATTGGAATGAGACTTGGGTTAAAATATTTTACTGGCAAATCAGATTCGTAACTTACATTAAAAAAACAACCAAGTATGACCAGATGTCTTTTGCTGCGCAGGACCAAATTCGTATGCTCTTGGGTCCAAGTGGCTCCAGTACCAAAATAAACAAGTAACTTAAAGTCCATAATCAGACTAAGCTTGCGGGGGCAAAATAGATTAAAAGCATACTTTTTTTCATTGATTTATCCTATTAGATGAAGTATTAAATATTATCATTCATATTTTCTTGCTGCTATTTACCTCCATGTCAATTGTTTTTGCTTTTGATTGCGACTAAACTCAGTCGGCTCTCTCTTCAGTTGTGAGTGTAGATTGCAATAAAGAATAATTTCCAGATGATTGTCCAGATCATGACCCTCTATACCCGAAGTTAATTGGTGACTGCTCTCGTCACTGAGTTACAGATATCGAAAGCAAACTCGCCCCTATCCCGATCTATTTTGCCACATGTGCCTCATTATTTGGTTGTCCAGTATTGGTGATCCTATTTATCTATATATTTATTTTACTAGATGAAGTAAATTGTTAACAATTTCTGGCTAGAATATATCCTTTCGACTGTAAGTAAATGAATTATCACCGTGGAACTGAATAAAGAATGGTTCCAGTCAAAAATCAAATTAAAGACCCAATGACGTAGGCTTGGTTTACACCCAACTGATCTTGCTACTGAACTACAGGAATCATTGACAAAAATCAAACTTCATCATCATCATCATCATCATCATCATCATCATCATCATCAGTCTTTTAACATCTGTCGTTGGACATAGACCTTCCCCAGGATTTGCCACACTTCTCTATCATGGGCGTCACGGAGCCAGTACTTCCTGAACTTGTCTAGCTCGTCTCTCCATCTAACATTTTGCCGGCCTCGGTTGCGCATGTGGTCTCGGGGAATCAATGTTGTGAGTCGTGATGTCCATCGATTGTCTGCCATTCTTGCAACATGGCCAGCCCACCGCCATTTAAGATTTTTTATTGATTCTATGATGTCTCTAACTCTTGTCTTTTCCCGGATGTACTGTGCTGTTTTGTGGTCTCTCCATGTGTGGCCCAGCATTATTCTTTCATGTGCACGTTGCATGGTTCTCAGCTTACGGGTCTGTCTCTTGGTTAAGTTCCATGTTTCAGCTCCATAAGTGACTGGGGAGATGCATTGGTTGTACACCCTTCTCTTTAGGATTAATGGGATCTTATTATTTTTGAAGGTTGAGCTAGCTCTGCCAAAGGCTTGCCATCCTAGTGTGATTCTTCGCTTGATTTCTTCTTCTTTTGAGGGTCTCATGGAGATTCGTTGTCCTAGGTAGATGTAGTGGTGTACTTTCTCGAGTTCTGTGTCCTCGATTTCGATCTTAGTGTTTTTATCTCCAATGTGGTTGTCGCACATGATCTTCGTCTTGCTGAAGTTCATGTGTAGGCCGACTTTCTTGCTCTCTTCATTTAGTTCATCTATCATTAGTTGGAGGTCGTGTAGGCTCTCTGCGAAAAGGGCTATGTCGTCTGCAAATCAGAGGTTGCTCAGATACTCGCCGTCTATTTTAATTCCTTTATTCTCCCAGTCTAGCCTTCTGAAGATCATCTCGAGGCAGGCTGTGAAGAGTTTAGGTGAGCTGGTATCACCTTGTCTTGCTCCTTTTTGGAGCTGGGAGGGGTCTGAGTCTTTATGTAGCCTGATAAATGAGCTGCTGTGATTGTATATATGTTTCAACACTTCAACATATACTGGATCTACACCTTGCCGACTGATGGCCTCCATGACCTTAGGGATTTCTACTGAGTCGAACGCCTTTTTGAAGTCGATAAATGCTACGGCAAGTGGTAGTTTATACTCTGCTGCTTTTTCTTTCAGTTGATTTATCGAGTGCAGGTGGTCCATGGTCGAGTAGCTTCTTCTAAAGCCAGCCTGTTCACGTGGCTGGTTTTCATCGAGTGTTTTTGTGATTCGGTTGGTGATGATCTTTGCGAAAAGTTTGTATACACAGTTGAGTAGGCTTATAGGCCTATAGTTGTTGAGGTCTTTCGGGTTTCCTTTTTTTATATAAAAGCATTATGATAGCAGTGTTCCAATCGTCTGGGACTTTGGCACGTTCGACAATCCTGTCTCTGTCTGTTGTTAGGTTTCCATTTTCCTCGAGTATGCTAGTTATTTGCCTTCGTCCCGAGTTGAGGAGTTTGTTTATAGCTTTGAAGCCCCGACCTTTTTCAAGAGTTGATTCAATGACTGCCGTCGTGTATCTCCTTCTGTCTTCCCTTCGTTTCTTCTTGATCAATTTGTTTAGTTCGGCCTCTTCAATTTTATCTCTCGTTGTTGTCGGTGGCTTGAGGTTTTTGCGTTTTTCCATGAGATTTCTAGTCTCATCCGAGATTTTGCTAATGGGTTGTTCGCTCATTGGCTTGAATGTAGAGGCTACTTCAATTATTGACGCTGTCATTTTGTTGCTTAGTTCGTTGATGTTGGTGTTGTCTTGTTCAGTGAGAATTCTGAATCTGTTTTTCAATTCGAGCTTGAAAGATTGAACGTGCTCTTTTGGTATGTTTAGAGGCTGTGGTTTTGTATGGAACATTGTCCTGCGTTCTTTATTGGTGTTTATTTGTACTTTACATCGTACCTTTCTATGGTCGCTGCCTACATTGACTTGATTTAGGACTTGAATGTCCTTGACGATATCGTTTTTGTCCGTTAGGATGTAGTCTATTTTGTTCCTTGTTTCGTGATTGGGGCTCTTCCAAGTCCATTTCCCATTGGGTCCCATCTTGAAGAAGGTGTTCATGATTTTGAATCCTTTAGCCGTTGCAAAGTTTACAAGATCTTCTCCTCTCTCGTTTCGTATTTTGTATCCAAATTTGCCGACGCAATTTTCATTTCCTTGTCCTACCTGTGCGTTGAAGTCTCCCATGATAACATTGAAGTGTTTTCTGGTGTCCCTGGAGTAGGGAGTTCAAGTCATCATAGAAGTTGTCTATTTCTTGTTGGGTTGATTGCGAAGTGGGAGCGTAGACTTGGATTATATTGAGTTTGTATCGTTTTGAAAGTTGTATGGTGACGCTAGCTACTCGATCAGAGATGGCTTTGAAGCCAGTTACATCGTCTTTCAGGTCCTTATTGATGAGAAAGCCAACTCCACTTTGTTTTACTTTCTCTTTACCATAGCTGTAAAGAAGATGTCTGCTTCTCAGTTCGATTAGTTCTTCTCCGGGTCTTCTTACCTCACTAATGCCTATCATGTCCCATTTGACATTTCTGATTTCACTTTCTAGATCAGTTAGGTGCATGTCAGTTGACAGTGTTCTGACGTTGTATATGCCTATGTATAAATTTGTCCTCTTGTTGACAGTCTTAGAGTTCTGTTTAAATGGTCGTTGTTGGAACAGTGACTCAGTAGGAACAGGTGTTCTCTTGGTGAAGGATTTGGGTAGTCGCTTTCGGAGCACATCACCCCTACCCAAAGTAAGTGATGTGGCTGAGTCTTTTGGGGCCGATGACCCAGCGGGAACTGACGCGCTCTTTGTGTAGTGTTTGGGTAGTCGCCCTTGGAGCACATCACCCCCACCCAAAGCAAGTGGTGTGGCTGGGCCTTTTGGTACCGAGGTCCCAGCAGGAATATTTGGTGTGCAAATCATGGGGAGTGATGAGCCATGCCCTGCCACGCTGGCCCAGGACGTGTTGGAAGGGGGTCTGGTGGATTGTCCACTGCGGCTCAGTGGCAAAAGAACTCCACCGTCTCTTGATACACATCCAAACTGTTCGTGTGAAACAAGAACAGATGTTCGGAGCTCTAAGGGGAAAAAAATACTCTTTAATTTTTCATAATTCGACCAATTTTCCAAATAAGTTGGATGCAAATTCCATGGGTAAGGATCTCTTTCTTTCTATCTCCAACCTGTTAGGGTCAGTGATGCAGCCTTGGAGAATACCTCTCCCTTATATATTAAGTTTTTAACTTGAATAAAGTCGACTAAGGTTAAAGTTTATAAACACAATTACAACAGCATAGTCGGTCTGGGGACTTCATTTTAGCAGTTGAAAAAGTTTCAATTTTTCCTCGTTCGTTGCTAAATATCCCATGCCCGTCTCCCAGCAATAATTCACTACTTATTTACGATTAGACAGAGCACCGACCCATCCAACACTAGATTCGTTTGTTTTTTATGGCAAGTCAAATTTAGGTCGAGGTAGTGGGGTGGGTATGGGGATGTTTTGGTTTTCAGAATTTTAGTTCTTGGCTTGTGGGGGGGGTTGTTTTTGTTTTTTGTTTTTTTTTTTAATTTTTGGTTAATTCCGCGAGGGGGTATTTAGGGGTTCATTGGAATATACGGAGATGGTGTACATTCAGAGATATCTTTTTTTTTTTGCTATTTAGACCAACGGTTCGAGGCAAAGGACATTACAATCAGGTAATACAGAGTTGGATAAGTAGGCAGGCATTGGAGAATATCACAAAACAATGAGGAAATGAATAAATAAATTCAGAAAATTCAACAATACTCATCTAAATTTGCAGCAATTTCAGTTGGTCTGGGGACTTCATAACAACCCCCCCCCCTAAGCCAAGAACTAAAACTCTGAAAATCAAAACATCCCCATACCCACCCCACTACCTCGACCTAAATTTGACTTGCCATAAAAAACAAACGAATCTAGTGTTGGATGGGTCGGTGCTCTGTCTAATCGTAAATAACTAGTGAATTCTTGCTGGGAGACGGGCATGAAATATTTAGCAACGAACGAGGAAAAATTGAAACTTTTTCAACTGCTAAAATGAAGTCCCCAGACCAACTGAAATTCAATATAGCTGCATGGACAGGCATTGCAGCTATATTGTGGTAAGACATTGCTTATTCAAACTGCCTGCATAAATTGACTAACATATGTACGTGTGATATATCATCTACCTCTGACCAAACCCGCTTTCTTATAGATCAAGTTTTGATCATTATTGATGAAGCATCGATGATACTGAACATCGCTCTTCATGCAATCGATAAATGCCTACGAGACATAACTGGTATACAGAGAATTTTTGTGGTAAAAAAAATTCTACTGGAGTGCGACTAGGCAAGTTTCACTTTTTCTTCCACTGTCAAAACAGACAGCTATCTTTCATATCTGTCTCAAGCATTCCGATCTCTGGCTGAATTTTAGACACTATCAACTGACTCAAAATATGCGAGCAACGGAAGAACAAAGGGATTCTACAAGTTGGCTTTTTCAACTTGAAAATAAAAAAAACTATAACAATTAACCAGTCATCAGCACCAGATGACGTGGAAGTACCACCAGCATCAGGTTTGGTTAACTGACTTTCAGCGCGCCAACTCAGAAAAAGAGATGATCACGCGTCATACTTTACATAAGAACTCAGACTGTCTTTTCCTGAATTAAGATGTTTTAAAGAAATCACACTAGAACGGCAAGCCTTTGGCAGAGCAAGCTAAATCTTCAAAAACAAGAAGATCCCATTAATCTTAAAAAGAAGGGTGTATAACCAATGCATCCTCTCAATAGTCACTTATGGAGCTAAAACGTGGAACCTAACCAAGAGACAGATCCGCAAATTGAGAACCATGCAACGTACACATGAAAGGAAAGAATTATGAGAGACCACAAGACAGCACAGTACATCCGGGAAAAGACAAGAGTCAGGGACATCATAGAATCCATTAAAAATCTCAAATAGCAGTGGACTGGCCATGTTGCAAGAATAGCGGACAACCGATGGGTATCGCAACTCCCGACATGGATCCCTCGAGATCACATGTGCAACCGCAGCCGGCAGAATATTAAATGGAGACACGAGCTAGACAAATTCAGAAACTACTGGCTTCGTGACGCCCATAATAGAGAAGTGTGGCGAATCCTTGGGCTATGTCTAACGACGAACGTTAAAAGACTGATGATGATGAAATCTACACCCAGGGAATGTTTATACTTATTTTTAGTGCCGGTAAAGTTGTGAGTGATGACTAAGTAGATATTGGACGTTACCCAATGAAATAATTGAATTCATTCATTCCAACTGGCATGTCACCACGCAGGCTGAATCCTAAAGTTGGGTTAGTTGTAGTACTTTTACGGAATATTTCAATTCAACGAGGTTACTGCAACCAGACTAGATTTGAAATAGTAAACCTACATAACAACCGTGTTGTTAAATGGTGAACTTGTAGGAAGGCATGTTCAAGTACTGAAAACTAGCACGCAAGGAAATGTAGAGGAAAGACAATAACAAAAAGTTTTATGCAAAGGAATTTTGTAGTTTTGAAATCGCTGTTTTCAAATTTCATTTTGAATCGTCGTCTTTACCCAACTTATTTCAATCAGCAGTTAACTTCTGTCACTGTCCTTTGCCTCTAGTGAATTTGTTTTGCATACAAAATTTTTACTAACACTTTTCCTGTGTCTTTTTTGTGAAAGCTTTCTTTCAATTAATGTCGAACACTGAACTTATTTTCAAAAAATTTTCTAATTTTCAAACCTTGCATCCTTCTCTGTTAAATAACCTTGGGTATTTTTTACGTTTTTGGAGATCGTCGAAAATATCTCCGGGGGGAAGTATTTCAGCACATTTTAATCATGTCCCTTTTCGAATTAAATTTTATACATGAGTAATTCACAAGGTAATTCACCGTTTTTTTGTTGTTGTTTTTTTAAATAAAATGTAGAGATGTTTCCCCATCCACCGAATTATATCCTGATTACCTGTGAAATATACTTATCTATCTATATCATAATCGTAGAAGCTGTTCTCTATGACAGTTAATGGATCAGTATTAATAGAAGACTACTCTAATACATCAAGCAGGTAATTTCAGTTATTTCTCTCAATGTATATTGCCTATTAACACAAGATGGATGAATGTGGTCACTATGTATTCGTGTGACGATCCTTGCATCTGCGAGGACAAAGCCCAAATTGGTCGTAATATCTGTGAACTGCAGCGTGGTATCTGAACTGCTGGCGACGAGTTGCCCCTTCCAGTTGCAGCAGGGTGTGACTGGCGTCAGTTAATCGCTGGTGTAGAAGTAATGGTGTATCAGGTATGGCTCTTAGGACTTCATACTGACGTCGTGCAACTGGTAGTATGGCCAGAGAAGTGACATGAGGATGTCCACTGATTTGATATCGGCAAGTATTCAGGTTGTTGTAGTGAAGGCCTACAGTTTACTTGGGCATCAAATGTTCCTGGCGTTGATCCAGCTGTAAGTGGGGGCAGTAGGTCGAGGGATTCTCCTATAGCATGGAATAGTATAGGGCAGTATCTTGCAGAAGAAATGACGATTCCAAGGAAATAACTCTATTGTTACTGTGGCGACCCCTCTGCTTTTAGTTGAGATTTTGTAAGGAACTCTACTCTTAGCTAATTATCTAAAACGTCACTTCCTACAATGACTACCAATAAAAGCTTTGAACCCACGCATTCACTTGCTCATTTGTCCCGGCTTTTTATCCGGATACCGTCTGCCTTTCCTCCTCTCTAAACTTGCAGCCGGCGTAGTTTCTATTTTTTGACTGTGTCAAACACTGCAACAACCTAACTTAACACATTTTGAGCGACAATACAAATGCTGCACTTACTCATCCACCCTTTTTAGCTCATTCTTGCACCTAACCAGAACTAACTTCCTTTTGATAATCTAGCCTGGTCAAACATACAACTCATTATAATAGGCGCTACTAATCAGGCTCCATTCAATAGATAAACCAATCGACATTAGACCTGTTATGCCATGTGTTCCTTAAACGCAGAGATTAAACAGAGTAAAAGGGAAACATAAAAGTATTTAGCTGAACAAATGCAATGTACATTTGATACAACATTATGACAAATAAAGAATGAAAATGAAACACATATAATGAAAACTTTACTACTATCGATCGTGTAAAGAGCTAAATATTATCATTCAGCCCCTTAAGCCCCTTGAGCACCTAATCTGCAGCGTTTGCATTGTCGCTAAAAATAATAGTTGCAGTATCTGCATTTAGTGGCTATAAGATTCTTGCAATTTTCCACATCGAGGAAGATGAGTGATAAAATATATATATATATATATATATATATATATATATATATATATAGAGAGAGAGAGAGAGAGAGAGAGAGAGAGAGAGAGATTCACGGTCAAAGAATAGAAACTACGCCGGCTGGGAGTTTAGAGAGAAGGAAGAGAAAAGGGTAACCGGCTAAAAGCCGTGGCAAATACGCAATTGAACACGTGTGTTCAAGGCTTTTTTAGGGAGTCATTGTAGGAAGTGACGTTTTAGACATCTAGCTAACAGAGGTTTCGTATTCAATTCTCAACTAGAAGTATAAGGAGCATCACAAAACTATCGGATGAAAAAACGATCATGAATCTAAAAACGAACACCCTGAATTATTTACCTAACAAGGAACACATATCTTCAAATTCTACAATGACGCCTTGGCCGACCACATGACCCATACAGACACTGAATATCAACAGTTGACACCACATGCACATGCAACAACGGTCAATTACTTGCACGATCATAGTAGACGCCATCTACACTCACATTCGCGTACATACTCTTGTATGAACACCAATACCAATAACAAAGTTTTACAACTAGTTTTAGTACATTGATATGGATAGTTACTATCGATTCTGCAACTGTACAGAATCGCCGACTTGAAACTTCTGAAATGAGCGAGAATTTGTCATTACACATACGTCTCTTCGCCATAGCTGTTTCTCTAAGTCGCTAATTTCTCTCAACTATAAGCAGATTTGGTGTTAGTCACACAAAACCGAGAGATGGTCTTTAATAGTGCTACCATAGAGCATCATTGCAAGGGACATGTCAAGGTCAAGGACGAGGTTGATGCTATGGGAGAGAAGAGCCCAATCCATCCAATCGTAGTTAAGATTTGTTATCACTGATTATACGCTTAGCTATTTTGACAGCAAGCTCTGCTTGGCATTCACTCTTGTGGTAGTAAACTGATGAAATTTGCTTTTGCATACCCTAGTTCTCGAGGAATGAGTCATACCAATAGGAATGGTAGTCCACCATCCGAAGAGAGTTCCTCAGGTATATTATATGTGCAAAACCAAGTCAGCAGTGTGTTACATACCATTGTGGCCTCCCAATATGACATGAACGCCCCTTCAACCCAGCCAGTGTACCGATCGGTATATATCAAATAGTTTCGACCATACAAATTGAGGAAGCCAAAACTGTCGGATCACCGGTGGAAGATCTTGGCGAGATCTCGGAAATTCATGCTGTATATATTCCACAAGAGTCTTACATTCGTCATTAGTGGAATATGCAGCGACTTTCCTTCTACACCTGATGTTCATACAGTGATACAATGATATAAATGCAGCTCTGATTGCACTGTTGATCGACCAGGCTGCATTGGTGTTGTCTACATTGTGGAATGTCTGCCGCTATTCCAGTTGTACAGGTTTTTGGAACGTTAGAGTGTATTTGCTCAGATTCTCTACTTGCTGGGCACCGTGAAGCAAAGTCAGGTGTGGCATTGAGTTTTCCATGCAGTTGTTTGATTCGGAATTTATCCATAATTGAGCCCTCCTTGAAGTTGGAAAGGCCAGATTTTTTTAAATAGTTTTATGAATGGCTGCTGCTTGACGGTCACTAGCAGGTCTGGACATCCTTGCACAAACATATGATACGATTCTAGTCCGTAGATGAGCTCCAGTGCTTCCCCTTCAATCAGTGCATACCGTGTCTCTGCATCTTTGATGAAGCAAGACCTATCCACGATGAGTCTCCAGTGATCATTACCACAATTAGGACTAGCTTCGACTGAATAACAGCAATATTTCTGAAAAATAAAGTAACCGATGCCTGTTTTGCTGAAGTCGACCAATAAACATGTCGCTCTGTCACCGTTGAATGTTTTAACCATATTCTCGATTTTTTGCACGATGATTCTTTGAGCCTGGGAGTCATAACTTCGACTTTGAGAAATGCATATAAAACTTGATTTACAAGCCAAAACCAGGATCTGACACCATTAGTATTTGTAGTAGGAAGGCCTCAATCATTTTTATTAAGTTTCACGCCGTCAGCCGTAATGGTGAAACCTACAAACTCCTTTGCCAATTGGAATTTCTGGATTAAACATGATGCTTTTTTTACCACATTGTTGAATGTAATCCACAGTGTGCCAGAATGCAGACTCTATTGAGCCATCCTAGCTGGCACTACTGAGATTTGGTTGAATAGGTTTCCTGCATAATGGCAGGATTTAACTTTAGCAAATCTACTGTGCATCTGAGAGCACCGTCTTTCTTAGATGCGACGACCATTCTCCAGCACCATGTTATGGGGTACCAGTTCAATCATGCCAAGTGCAACGTTTCGATCAATGTCTTGTTTTGCCCTCTTCTTCCAATAGTTGGTATCGGCATTATATCGTGTAGGGACTGGGCGAGACGATTTAATCGGGGAGCTCAGTTTGTCGAGGAAAGAGTCACTCTATCTGGCCAAGGACGCCCGTAAGTTACCGGTATTGATATGTTAGTTACTCGTATTCGGAATAAACCACGGCCTACTCTGGTTGCAATGTGAGCAAATATGAATGATAATTAATGTCCTGCCCTGCTTTCCTTACATGACCTTTAATTCCACAATTATGACACACTAAGTTGACTACTATGAACTCTCTCTGGCTCATGGACGAAGTTCTGAAACCAATGCACGAACGTACATTAGGCTAAACTGATATTGTGGTAACCAGGCCTCCAGGAATGGTACCCAATCGTTCCCGAAGACTCGGCTTCAATCACTGAGCGGTCAGACTTTTGATATTAGACCCTCTCAGTCTGTTGGAGCCCATTAGAAGCGTATCCCCTTCGAAGGGTGATATTTTTCCACTGAAAATCTACCATCTGCTGCATTAATTGTGCATGCAAAACGAAAAAAGGGGGCCTTTGCTCATTTTCTAAACTACTTTAACACAAGAAAACGACACTAATTTGGTCGAGGAAATTTTTCCGATTTCCAAGATTCTTCCCTCAAACAGTAAGTTCAAGATGCCACTAAGTTTATGTTGAATGCATGAGTGAATATAATGTTTGTCAGAGTTTATAAAATGATGTAAATTGATCACTTTAAAATAGTAATTATTAACAACATTACTTCACATTCTGACTGTTTACTCACAATCATTACACAATGCAACTTTTAAAAGTGTTTTGTTCCTGGATAAGTGTTATTTTCTGAATATAATGTCATAAAGTATTTTGCCATTGTGAACAGAACATTGATGTTTTGAAAATCACCTATTTTACCTCAGACATATCAGGTACTTGAGAGCTGTGAGCCTCTTTTAGAGTAGGGACAAATTGTTTCATAGGGCTTCATTTTATGTTCAGTGGTAGCATCAACATCTTCTGGAGGTGGCTCCCATGGAACGCTGTTCATCCCCATGTAGAAGGCAGGAAGCTGTGATCAGGCTCCCAGATAATTAGCTCCAGGTAATTAGACCGAAACATGGAATTAGGCCGAAACAAGAGACAGACTCGCAAACTGAGAAGCATGCTATGCGCACATGAGAGAATCATGATCAACCTCACATGACAAGACAGCATAGTATATAAGGAAGAAAACTGGAGTCATAGACATCGTAAAATCTATTAAAAACTTAAAAGGAAATGGGCAGGCCATGTTGCAAGAAAGACAGACAACTGATGGATATCACGACTCACAACATGGATCCCAGAGATCACATGCGAACCCGAGGCCGACAAAATACAAGATGGAGAGATGAACTGGACAAATCTAGAAAATACTAGCTCTACGACGCCCACGATAGAGGAGTGTGGCAAATCCTGGGGAAGGTCTATGTCCAACGACGGGTGTTAAAAGACTGATGATGATTAGGGTGAAATACCTCACAGATATTTTTGTTGGCAGTTTTAGGCGATTGAGAGGTTATCAAGCGAAGAATCAGCCTAGGATGGCAAGCCTTCAGCAGAACAAGTTCAACATTCAAAAACAAAGCAGATCCCCTTTTAACGATCACGCTGGGTGGAAGGGTATCTTGAATATCGACAGCTGTTTTCTCAATGGCCATCCGTCTGTGGCAAACTGCTGCAAGATGACTGCTTCCCCAGCATAGCCGATACATCGATCTTTTACCATTAACGATTACGGATATCTTTTTCCAACTGTCTATATAGACAAATTGAAATGGAGAGGCCTCTCTATGGATCATAAGGTTTAAGCTCCCTCGTTTCTTTTTGTCCCCCTCCCAATTAAATGACAGAATGAAAAGTTTTCTGGAGGGTGTGGGATATTTTGAATAATTTCTTTTCTTCCCCCACCTCTCCTTCTGCCCGGTCAACTTATTTCTCTGCCATGTTAGACAGTTATGAGGGTTACATAATACCGTATATTTTTTTGTAAATATTTTCGAAAAATTTCTGTATATTTGTTACATTTTTCACCATATTGAAAAAAATACGCCCCATAAGAGTCAACAGAAGACCACTCTAATACACAAGTTAGGCAATGATCCGATTTATGTACGTATGTTACCACAACGTATCAAAAACAGTATATTGTAGCCCGATTTTGATTTTTCAATCTTTTTGTCTGTCCCATGTGGTCAAATGACATGCACGGGGGATCACGTTTTTTTCAATTCTCCTCTGAGTATTTGATGGTTAGTCCTTTAGTTCTTTAAACTTTGGTTGGCGCAGATTGATCAAAACTTTCGGTTGTGACGGAACTAAACTACTGGGTTCAAGGTGATCCTTGATTTCTATGCTGGATGGAGGCAAGTCCTTTAAACTATTTATGCCTGTTGACCATTAGGGGCACTATCATTAGATTTTTTTTTCTTTAAAAGCTCCTTGCAGTTAATCTCCCTAACTACCTTCGCCATTTGAATTGGTTTAACTTGCGGATATCTTCTGTTGACATTTTAAAAAAATCATAAATTTCGGTAGTTTTCAACAATACTGCAAATCCTTCTAATCCCAACAAATTGTGAAAGTAGACTGATAATGCGATCTGGATGATTCGAAAGTCTGTGTAAGTATGTATGTGTAGAAGTGGGTTCGGTTATTAATGAATATTTATGGACTTTTACTCTTGTTTCCTAAAAGACTACTTCTTCCTTGGAAAATTCACAGGTAAAATTCATTTTTGATTTGTGAAAAAAATCTTTTGGCAAAAAAATACGATATCAAAAAAAATATTTTAAAACTTTATTAATCTCCTTTCCATGTGAAAATATATCATCAATGTACCTTATCCATGATAATGATTCCATTTCATGATCTTCTCGGAAGGTTTCTAATAGTTCCGTTCCAAATTTAGACATAGAGAGAATAGCCTAATTGACTGCCATCGGAGTTCCCATAGCAGTTCCTTTTCCAAATTAAGGGTATTGCTTGAAAGAATGAACAAAATCATGTTAGAAATGTGGCATTAGAAAATCCTTCCGTTCATCAAGGGCTTCTTTACAAGCACAGATACCTTCTTCGTGGTCAATGTTCGGGTGTAAATAAGAAACGTCCATGGTGATAAGATGAAATTCTTTTTCATAAAAATAGAAGCAATGTAGCTGACAAAATCTGTAGTATCTTACAAATAAGAAAAGTTTTCTTTTTGCTTCTGATTTGCTTGAAAATAAAACATAGTTTTGATAATGACCTCCGGTTGCATGTGCTAGAGAAGGAGGGGGGCTTTGATGCTTTAGCATACCAGGAGAGTAAGGAGATGCTAAGGCTAAAAACTCACGAACCAGATGGCTCAAATAACAAAACTGTGTCATACCCAGCATGAACTGTACGGTAACTGTTCAATAAAGATTTAAAATGCACCACGCTTACCACATTAATGTGTATTTTTCTGTTTCCTTTACCGAACACATCATTTACCTCTTCAACTTTTTAGAATTATTTGTTTTTCAAAAAGGTAAAACGTTATTGGATCTTTGATGTACGACGTTCAATTCTATCCGAGTTTTTATGGCAGAATGTACGATTCAAGTTTTTATTCATTGTGAATTGTGTTGGCAGTTCACTGCGTACAGAAATCAATTTCTTTCCTTCCGCCGTATAGCTTTCTTTACATCATTTTCTCCTCTGAGTTAGCTTTCATACTAATTTTCTACTCTGGATAAGCTTTCATTACTTGAATTCTGTCTTCAAGTTTTCGTTCTATTTTTACACCGGTTGATAATAACATTTTTTTTTCTTCAGTCAAGATCCTTGTACTTGATTAGTTTCACAAGCTCTTTTACTGATCTGTTTCGATACTACACACAGGAAGCACAATGATATCAATTAAAAGTCAACTTCTTTCATGGTGGTCCTTGATTACTATATCAGATCTATATTTGCAAAGTCCCATATTAACGTGGCGTTCTGTCCTTCAATAACTGTTGATATCACTTATTGTTGGAATTCCGTTATGCTTGCAAATTTTTCAATGTAGATGTTGGCCCACTTTGTGATGTTTGGACATATTCTGTTGGTGTCAAAAAGGGACAGGCAGACACGGGGCGGTCTATTGTTTCTACATGTAAATCTCTCTCTCTCTCTCTCTCTCTCTCTCTGTTCCGACGGCCACGAGGTAAGCTTGTCTCTTCTCCTTTCTCTCTCTTTAGTTAGAATAGTTAGTATGGTTTTTATACACGCTTTCTTTTTACACATGCATCATCACATATTCATCTCAAGAACACATCCTATCTAAGTTAAGCACTCTCATCGTAGTTAAGTCGGACTTCCTAAGATAACTTCATAGTGGCTACAACTAGGATGACCAAACTGACAGACAGTCTATAGACTCTATCCCACATTTACTTAGTGACATTCCTTTCCTTTCATCCTTCCTATCTCTACATCTTCATCCTGGTAGATCCCTCCACATATCCGTGTCAGCATAAACTCCGGTCCTTGTTTATTTTAATTTACTCATGAATTAAACCTGGCACTGTTGTTAAACTCTGTGTTTGTTCTTATTTCTGCGTTTTGTTAACAATCCAACTATGTACTAACCTCGTTTTTGTGCTTGAGCAGTGAACACGCTTCTTACCTCGATTCATCTCCTAAGATCAATTCTGGTAATTTATATTTTAGGGGGCTAATATAATTAGCAGCCCTAAATCTTGCACTCTCGACTCTAAAAAATCATTGGACAAAGAGGTCAATATGATAGATATATCTTTTTATTCAATGATAACAACAAAAGATAGTTTGTCTGTGTGGATTATTATGTCCCTTTCATGTTAATGGAAAAAGTATGAATGTTAAAAGGGTAAAGGTAAAGAAATCCTTTTGGTTGTGTAAGAGAGCATGTGTGCTATTAGTAGCAAATACTCGTGTGGCGTATGTATGCAAGCTTATGCATGTGTGTTGGAATGTCGAGAAGGATTCATTGAGGGAAAAAAGTTAGTTACAGTTTATTGATGTGTATGTGAGTGAATGTGCGTTATATTAACGTATACACGTCCATCTTGTTTATCGTTAACACGTGAATGCGTGAATTCTGGGCGGCGGTGAATTGTGTGCGAGCCAGACGACGTTGACCAAGGAAAGTTGCAACTGACAAGTGAAATTGGATGTCAGTGGTTTTTATAGAATTTTGCCAGGCTCCAAGATGGACGCTAAATGCTGGCCTGTGATTGGTCGAATAATTAGAAATTTTATTCATTTCAATTTTTTCAATCTTTTCATTTAATACTTCTCAATTTGCACGTATTAGGAAGTTCAAGTCACTTCAGGCCTACCCACCTTGATTTCATAAATAACTGACACCACCGGCGATGATTTACGAAAAATGCCCCAAAAACGTCTAATTGAAGTCCAAACACGAGCATATCCGGGATTGTTTTCACTGGGATTAACCAGTAGATCACATGAAAAATGTAGGGAAAAAGAACCAGGTCACATATCATATAGCAATCACCAGCAAGTTAATCTTTCGATCTTCCTGTACTGATAGTTCAAAACCAAATCATGCCAAGTTGATAAATTACATGAAAAAGTATACAATGGATCACGACTACAATATATATTTTATGCAATACGACGTGCATTGTGATCCGTTGTTTTTATACAATGTGACAATTTATTTTATATTTTACTTATTTCTGACTAGCTGGAAGGCATCAATACTGAAAGGTTATATTTAGATATCATTAGTTTAGATTTATTACTACTTAATAATATTTAGATTTCATTTTTAAAGGGATACTTATGTTTCATTAAAAAATTAAATTCATAAAAAATATTATCAGTAAAAATTTAACCGAAAAGAAACTGCCCAGCAATGAAATAAAAATTCATATCTATAACAGTGCTAGTGCTGTTCGCCACAATCTGAGTTATTTAGTTTAGCATAGGGTCAAATAAAGTGAAATAATGGGTTTAAAAGATAGTGTAGTGTCAACCTTACAAGGGGAAACCTCTCCGTCAAATCCATAATCTGATCTTCGATGAGAAAATAGTATTTTTTCAAAAATTGATTTTTCCTCCTGTCATAAAGAAGTGATTAAAAAGTCATAAACATAAGAAATACACATTTTTCTTTTCATTTTTTCTGTTTAAACAAAGCGTTCAAATCCTTGAGAGAAGGATGGGGGGACAGAAAGAGAGAGAGAGAGAGAGAGAAATAATCCTGTTTGAATTGATATCAGCAATGTTTTCTCACTGCAGATGGAACTATCGGATTCTTTTTTATGGCTCATATTTCAAGTAGATAAAGGCCAATATTTGCTTATTGAACTTACTTTTCTTTCTATAAACAACCTTATTTTGCGATTGATAAGTTGGTCCTTTGTCTAGCTTTTGCAAGCTATTGACAGAATGATGAACGTATTCCTGAAATGTACGGCTAACGAGGCACTGTTGGAGTGTTGATAGCCTATTAAGCCGGAAGTGGAAACTCGTGATATCCATGGAAATCCCACTGTTATTTTGAAAACTATAAGATATACAGGACTGGATAGTCACTCAATAGAAACCATTACGTAACAAAGCATGACGGTGATCAATAGAAAAATTGGAAGAAAAAAAGGGGTGAGAAATGAATAAATTACTTCTCCCTCGTTTTGTTTTTACCGGCCATTAGGCTCAATGACCGTGTAATATCAGGGCACACCTGATCCAATACATTATGTATTTAATGTCCTTGATTCATAAAATATATATATACATATATATATATATATATATATATATATATATATATATATATAATGCAGCATATATATATATATATATATATATATATATATATATATATATATATATCGCAAATAGAAATCTTTTCTCAAAATAAAGTAAAAATAAATAAGTAATCGAAATACTTTGGAGACATATTCAAGCACGATTTACGTAATGTTTTGAAATAATGATTTCACAAAGAAGTCAATGAAACTGATCACAATACTTCGAAGCTGTAGGAATGTAGCTATGATTCAAGGAGGATGATGGTGAAAAAATCCTGGACCTGTCCTAAAATGTGAATACTCTTCCTTTGTCCAATTTCCCATCCTTCTGCCAAGTTCACTGAATTTCATTGATAATTTTAAGAGATATTGTGTTGTGTACATACAGCTGAGTAATTCTTGGGAATCACCTCAAAGTTTCAACACTTCTAATTTTACCCGTCTACAAAATTTAATTGAAATTCATCCAGAAATTTCAAAGATAAGATGCGGACCGGAAGATTGACACGGTATCTGTATAGTAAATTGAACCCACTTCCTAAAAGTTCGAGCATCCCCAAAGATTCAGGGCAAAAAATGTTTCTCCGTACAATGTGCCGTTTTTGCTAGGTTACAATTACATACATGCTGACAGACAGAAAAACCTTAGGCGAAAAAGGTATTACAAATTTTAATAAATCCATAGTTGTCTCTCCATTTGAAAGAACCTCACCACAAAATCAGGTTATTTTTATAAAGAAACATGAATAATTCATGGAGCGAACACATTTATTATTGTGCATGAAAAAAGTACCCCCAATTCTCTCACTGCTCTATTTTTAAATTTATTAGGAATGCGATTTGCATCATATTTACATCATTTTTAAATGGACACTAAAGATGTGGTGTAGGTTTTCATTGTAAACAGAGCATCCCTTACAAATCTACTAAAAAGGCACTGAATCGAAAAATTTATATAGCGGTCGTTTTGCAGATGAAAAACAACATTAGCCAGATAAACTATATTGATTTTGCCGAAGGCTGCAAAACTCATGAGTTCATTAGCATATATCATCTTAATAAAAGTAGATGCAGATGGAAACAGTTATTTCGATGAGTATGAAATGTTATACTTCTTCAAAAATGAATCCAAAAACACAGTTATATGATTATTTCAATTGTTTCACTTTTCAATTCAAGCGAGTTGAACGATAACGATATAGTTTTACTTCACCTATTCCTTTCCCAGTTTATGTATTGGATAAACACGGAGTTGCTGTGACGTTGGGGGTAGGAGTCTCGCTAATTCCCTAACCACCTTTTACACTGAGTGGTTAGAAGTTTGGTAGAGTGGGATGATGATGATGATGATGATGATGATGATGATGATGATGATGATGCTGATTACTCAGGTCTAATAAAGTAAAAAAACGAACTGACGGAATAATGCAACCGTTGTTTTCACCTCCTAACCACACCTCGACAACAAGTTGTAGAGTTGTAAAAACATTGAAGAAAAAAGTAAAACCAAAACTATGTCATATGCAAATGATTTACTGGCCTTTTGAAATCATGAAGTATAGATCCTTATCTAAGGCTTTAGGATTGATATAATGATGATTTAAAGTAAATGAGATGATGACCTACATAATTCTATTTCTACTGTTTTATGACTGATAACTATCTTGTTACCATCTTGTTACCCTGACAATAAAACAAACGGGATTGGGTGGGAGCTGATCACTGAACAAAGAAGAGGGTTTGCCGAACGGGGCCAGATGCATATGATGTACATAATGTGAGTCTTAATTTGGAGTTTCTGATTAAAATTAAACTTCTTTAAAGCTATATTCTCTCATTTTGATAACTTTACATGTAAAGGTACTTTTTATCAACATTATCACACGTTTTACCGAGTGTTGATACATACATGTACTGACGGGAGTCTTACTTGGGGTTCTAATAGAGTTGCACTTTTTAAAAAATGTACTCTTCTATTCCACTTTTGATCGGCTTATGTGATAATACTTCATTTTAGTAGGCAAAAAAAACTCGCTAAATGAAATTGCTAAAATCAGCTAGTATCACCAAAGCCTATGTACATTATGCATCTTCGTCCTGGGAATCCTCGCCATCTGGTAAATTTTTTGCCAATAAAATTAAACATTCGCTCAAAAAGATTCAAATTGCGTTATAATTAATGATTTTTTCAACGCAGAAATTTATGATATTTCTTTCTAGCAAAAGTAAGAAAAAGCTTAAAAACAATTTGGTTTCAAAATCATTACGTTTTTAAAATAGGGAATCGGAGATTTTTCACATGTGCATAGATATCAATCAATTTATGTATCTCCTCGCTGCAAATCTTCGCTCAATGATTCTACCACAGGAGATCTTTTATCGGGCTACATGGAGACAGAGCCCTTTCAACTCCAAAAAGGGGTAAGGCAAGGTGATACCAGCTCTCCCAAACTCATCACAGCCCGCCTTGAGATGATCTTCCGAAACTTAGCCTGGGAAAATAGAGGAATCTGAACAGACGGCAAAACCGAAGCAACCTCAGATTTGCAGACGATATAATAATAGTACTGAATAGAGAGAGCAAAAAAATCGGCCTTCCGATGTGCAACAAACACGTCCAACAAACACAACAAACAAAATCGAAAACGCAAAACTAGAGAAAGTAAATCACTATGTCAACGTAGAACAATGAATCTCCATGAAATCCTCAAAAGAAAAATCACTCCGGGATGGCAAACCTTCGGCAGAGCAAGTTCTAACTTCAAAAACAAGAAAATTCTATCAGTCCTAAAAAGAAGAGTATACAATCAATGCATCCTCCCAATAGTCACCTATGGAGCTGAAACATGGAACCTAACCAAGAAACCATGCAACGTGCACATGAAAGAACCACATGGAGAGATCACAAAACAGCACAATATATTAGGGGGAAAATAGGAGTCTGAGACATCATAGAATCCATCAGAAAACTCAAATGGCAATGGGCTGGTCATGTTGCAAAAATGGCAGACCAGTAGTGGACATAACGACTCACAACATGTATCCCCAGTTATCACATGAGAAGCCAAAGCTGGCAGGATACAAGCTGGAGTGACGAATTAGATGAGTTCAGAAAGTGTTGGCTCCGCGACGCCCATGATAGAGTGTTGTAGCAATTTTGAGGATGTCCAACAACGGATGCTAAAAGACTGGTGATGGTTATGATAATGATATCGTCCCTGCAACTATATTTCTTCAGATTTCCAGAAAGATTTTAGAAGAAAGTGTATTATCAAAATTGGTGCATCTCAGTTGAAGTAATATTTGAAGTTCATACCTTTTATGCAAATAGCTGAGTATTTTGACGTTTTCCCATTACAAGCTTACTTTCAGCTACTGCACCTTGCAACGGAAAGGACCCCTCCATTTGCCCCTCTGTCAAGATCAAGGACGACATTACAATCGTCGGCTGAAACTACCTGCCTTGACGATAACACGAACAGATCAATTCGCCGAAGGAAATTGACTTGCTCATTCTGGTGGTTGAGTGCATAAACCCCAATTTGACGAGATGTGTCACCATTTATAGTAACGTCCATGACGCACTATCTGCCCACCAGGTCGGAATATACAAGGAAGCACGTTGCATTTAAGGCATGGCTAATTAGCTGAGAGCCACCCCCGATTAACAATCAAAGTATGTTGTGGAGAGATGAAAATCCTAGTCAGCACACTCTCATTGTCACTTGAAATAATGTCCCTTGTAAACAACACATGCTCACGTCAAGATGCTGAAGAGTGCAACTCGCCCCTCAGCCCTCGACCATTCAGACTAGCTGAATAGAGTGCTATTATCAGTTCATTAGTGTTGGGTACCGGAAAGTCCGTCACATTGTCATTTGTTATTAAAGAGGAGAATTCAAAATATTGGGAGAACCCTCGCTTGTCTCTTCCTCCTCCTGCCCCGCTGGAATGGTTTAAAATCTCCCCCTTCCCCTTCACGGTCAGATTTTTCTTTTTCATTTTTTTTTCTATTCATTTTTTCTATCTTCATTTTTTCCTTTCTTATTTTTTTCAGTTTTTCTTCAGTTCGTTAGAGGGGTGTTTTGTTTGGGGTTTTTTTAGTCTTTTTTTATTTTGCATTAGGGGCATTTCCACCACCCCATTGTCTAGGGAATTAAATAAGATAAGACGAGCAAGGAAAGTCTCAAAACTTTTGTACTGGCGTATTCGGGTGATCTTAGCAAGTCCAGGATCATTTCTTGAGTTTTCACAGGTTTGTACGTAATTTATTATGCAAAAACGGCCTTGAACAGACTACCGTGCTTTTTTCCTTTCTTATATGCATCCATGAAACGAAACCATAACTCTTCTAACTGGTAATAACACGTCATGAGCTATTGCATAAATATGCTTAGGCGATTTGTTACTTGACGTCGCATGTTCAATCTCCTACCCACCTATCTACCTATCAGTCGGACTAATGGGCCATAGTTAAATGTTTTCCCCTTTCCCTGGTTCTGGTCAATACAACGATCTTTCGAACTGACAGAGTCAAAATGCATCTCCTTTCGTGAACTAATTTAATACAAATCTATTTAATTTAATACACATTATTTATCTATTCGATACTTATTTTCTCATCAACATACTCTTTAATTTTCGTTAGTATTTTATTCTGGTCAAGGTGATAAGTTTTAAGGGATTCAAAATGTCTAGTCATGGCTTTTCTAAATTGTCTTAAAATCTAACTAATTTCGCCGTCTTAATTGACCATTCTCACAACTGAAGAAAAAATTTTGCCGTATACAAGTGAGAATCTACGTGAACTCCGTGGTGTTATTAAATATTCTGAGGATATAGTTCACTGAGATGGTCAAATATATATGAGATATATAAAATGTGGTGGTTGGGCTATGGATGTGTTGTTATATCATGTTTGTTGTAAGATTAGTCATGAAATGTATGCTGAAACGTTATGGAAAAAACAACCGATGGAATCTTGTTCGCCTGTCAAAGTTCATTTAGAAAATATAAAACTTATATATATGAACACACACACACCACACACACACACACACACACAAGCACACACACACGCACACATATATATATATATATATATATATATATATATATATATATATATATTGGCATATATACGCACATATGCATAGGTATATGTATTCATATTTACATATACATGTATACCTTATGATGTCAGCATGTGTGTATGCATATATAAACATGTATATGAACATAAACATATGTATATGCCTATATATAATGTTGTTTATACACATATAAATATGTATGTATACATCATCACATATGTATGAATTTATATATGTATGTATAGATACATATATATGCATACACATATATTTCTCTATATATATACATATATATGCATATGAATACACATATTTATGTATATTCATATGCATATATACACACATATACATACATAAACGTATACATACATACTCATATACAAGTGTATATTTGAATGTACATAAACGGCCCGATATATATATATATATATATATATATATATATATATATATATATATATATATATATATATATGTATATATATATATATATATACATATATATATATATATATATATATGCATACATATATACGTGCATTTACATATATGTATGTATACATAAACACGAAGGTATATATACAAACGCAAACATATACATGTATATATACAAATATATAGGTATGCACATATATATGTTTATCAATACAGTCAAATATACATGTATTTACATACACGTATATATGTATATATGAATATATATATAAACAAATACCATATATACACCTATATTCATGTATATTCACATACATTTATACACTTGTATGTGTGTACACAAATGCATATATGTATACATATGTGTATCTAGATAAACATGCACATGTATACATACAAAAGCACATAAACACACATATACATATATGCTTCTTTACAACGGAAGAAGGAACTGCTTCAACGTACAGCTGCTCATACATACTCATACATATATGCTCATACATACGTTTATATGTATATAAACAAACATATATTTGTATATATAAACACATAAACACATACATGCACACACAATTTTATACGAATATATAAATGTATGTATGTGTGAGTGTGTATGTATTGAGAAATGAATGTATATGATCTGATTATGAATTGCGTTATATTGTATTAAAAACCTCGTTTGAAATTATTTCCTGTCATTTAGCGGTGAACAAATCAGTTGGTTTGGACGACTTGAATAAAATTAGAGAAAAATAAATTGCTCATAAAATTTGACCCATATGAATAGACACATACATGTATATATACATGCACACATATGTAAATACATATATACACACATACATATAAAAAAACATATATATTCACGTACGAGCACATGCATATACGCAAATACATATATACACACTTGTATAAATCATACACGTATACATATACATATATACATGCATATATATGCAAAAACACATAGGTGTATATAGACGTATTTGTATGTATATACAACACATATATACATACATGCACACATATATACACACAAACACATATATGCGCGCATATATGCATAGAAGCATATGTATACATATACACATCGATATATATATATATATATATATATATATATACATAAATATATGTGCATACAGGTATATACATTCACAAATATATACTCATATATAACTACATATATATATATATACATATATACAGACTTATCAATACATTCATATATACATTTATTCATTTATATACACATTCTTACATAAATACAGATATATATTTATGCACATATATATATGCAGACATATATAAACGTATATACACACATATATATATATATATATATATATATATATATACAAAGGTATGCATTAAGAAATGGATATACACGATCCAATTGAATGATGATGAATTGCATTATATTGTATTGAAACCTTTTTTGGAATATTCTGTCGTTATGTTAATATATCACTTGCCCTAGACAACATGAAAAGAAAAAACAATCGAAGAAAATCGGATTGTTTCAGGAATCAAACCTGCGACTGATGGGTAGTTGCTCTAACTTGAATTATACAGCCACGGTATATATGTGTATATGTGTGTGGGTGGGGAGTACATGCGTGAGTGTATGCATTTATAAAATATGCATACACATACATATATATGTGTGTATATATATATATGTGTATACATACATGTATATACACATATATATACATAAACATACACATATATTTCAAATATATAGATACATAAATATTTATATATGCACCTACATATATAAATATATATGTTCATTCATATACACATATATATACATGCATATATGCATATAAACGCATATGTACATACACATATATGTATACATGTATTGAGAGAGTGACATAGAAGACATAAAAGCCCACGTTAACAACTACAATCACCAATCCTCGCCACACGACAATTTCACCACTAAAGAATGAAAGTCCCTGAACAAACTTGGAAACAATACTGACTTGATAATCACCAGAGTAGATAAGGGGGGACTATAGTCAATTAGAATTTAGATGAATACCTCTTATAAGCAAACACACAATTAAGCAACGCTGAATTTTACAAAGAACTCCCTAACGATCCCTTCAACGAATACAAAAACATAATGATAACTCAATCTCTGACGGAATTAAACAACATGATAAATAAAGAAAAAAAAATATACTTGAACCCACCTCCACAAAACCTGCTACGTTCTACCTACTTCCCAAAATCCACAAATCAAATAACCCAGGTAGACCAGTCATCTCTTCAACTAACTACCACACTACCAAACTATCTAAATATGTAGATCACCACTTCCAACTCTTAGCAAAGCAAATTAAATCCTACATACAAGACACCACAGACCTTCTAAACAAAATCAAGCACACTATGAGAATCCCAAACAAAGCACTTCTGGTCATTGTGAACGTCAAATGTCAATACTCCAACATTAAGCACGATGAAGGCATTTTAGCCCTTAAAGGAGCCCTCAACAATAGAACAAAAGAACCCAGTACTAAAACAGTCACTACCCTTATGCAAAATATTTTAACACTTAATAGCTTCATCTTTAATAATAGGCAATTCCTCCAAGTGAAAGGCTGCACCATGGGCACAGTGGCGGCCCCATCCTATGCTAACATTTTCATGGGTAAATTCGAAGAAGCCCACATGTAGTCGGAGATAAACAGCGACTTCATCTTCTTTGTAAGATTTAAAGATTACATTTTTTATATACATTGAAGATAGAACCAAACTTGAGAATTCTTTTGCACATGTAAACTCTACACACGATCCAATTAAGTTTGATTTTGTGAAATCCACTGTTTTCATAGCCTTCCTAGACACCTGCGCCCACGTAGATAGTAACAGAAACCTCCAAACTACCCTCTAAATTAAATCCACAGACATTCACAATTACTTACACTCTAAATCAGCCTATTTCAACACATAAAAAAAGCCAACCATTTTCACAAACCCTTAGAATGAGAAGAATTTGCTCTACAGATAGCAAACTTCATTGACACAAGCATAACCTATTACAACAATTCACTCAACGAGGATACTCAGTAGATGATACAAAAAAAAACAATATACTGTAGCACTAACTGTTGTAGCAAAAACATTAAGTACCTCTTAGAATGTAATAGGTGCAATTTACAATATAGAGGCAAATCGGAGTCACAATTTAACATTAGACTAAACAGCTGCAGACACAGAATCAAATCACAAAACCATCCCTGTCCACTTCCCGTAGAACTACATTTTTGCGCACCCGGTCACAATTTTACCACGGACGCTAGCTTCACAATCATTGAAAAAATGAAAAAATACTCCCAATGGCATAACTAAAATTCTCCAACACTAAACCACTTCCTTTCGACCCTGACACCCTATGTCGTCTCCAAGACTTACTACTGCTGCTAACACCATAGACTTCATCATAGACTAAACTTAGTCCCACACAACAGGATGACCCTAGCAGGTGGGATGCCATTTTTTGTTCACAAAGCAAAGCTGCTGATGGGGACTTACTTTCCACAGTAAACTTATAACCATTTGATGCTATACACAAAATGCACACACTACTGAAGATGGGACTACGACCCGAAACATGTCTAGACCATCGATGATAACATTTACGGAATAATAAAATTTGTTTCGATACACTTACACTCTTTAGTCTGTTCCACTTCAATAGTTCAAATCATATATATATATATATATATATATATATATATATATATATATATATATATATATATATATATATATGAGTATAAAGAAATGAAAGAAATCTATTGTGAATTGGACATATTTGGTCCAACAGAATTGATTGTAAATTGAGTTATATGATATGGAAACTTATTTGAGATGATCCCCCGTCGTGACCACGGTTAATGTATCACTTGCCCGAGAAAACATACATAAGGAGTAAAGAAAATTGGGCTATTGCAGGAATCGAACCTACCACCGAAAGGTAGCTGCTTCACCTTGACAATGCAATTACCATTTTCTTTGTCCCATTTTTTTCAATTGTTCATTCTATTTACGTTGTCTATAGTGAGTTAGACATTAAACTGTTAACGACGGGAGTTCATTTCAAATGTTTCTATATAATTCAACGCAACTTACAATCAATTCATACACACATACATATACATGTATAAATACACAGATATATATACACATATATATGTACATACATATGTACACATGTATAAATACACATATATACTCATTAATATGTGTATATACTCACATATATACATATATACCCAAGTATATATGCACACATATATACATTTTATATACACATATATACATATTTATGTGAATAAATGCATATATACATATACACATGTATACATGTATATACACACATATTTATATATATATACACGCATATAAACATGCATATATACACATTCATATATATGTACACACACATATATATACATATATACACACATATGTACACACATATACATACACATTAATATATATATACACATACACACATTTTCTATTTAATTCATATATATATATATATATATATATACTTGTACATACACACACACACATATATTGATATGTATGCATACACTTGTAGGTATATATATTCACATATATTCCCGATTTATATTGTGTGAATATGTATGTGAATAGATACCTGTGTGTGTACATATACATATATATGTGTAAATATATACATATATATATATATATATATATATATATATATATATGCACACACACACACATTCACACACACACACACACATATATATATATATATATATATATATATATGTATGTATAAATATGATTAGATAATTGTGTCATCCACAGACAGCTGTTTAGTTGTGTTACAACACTTCAGTGTGGCTGTAGACTATCCATTATCTCATCCAGTACTACGAGGTAGGATCGAAACCTTCACTTCCATTTTCACAAGCCCTTAGAATTAGCTTCATATATAGTGAACTTAATAGACACAATTATAACCTACTACAACATTTAACTAAATCAGGATATTTACCAGATACAAATAACCAAATAAAAAAGACCACTACAATACCCAGAGAAGAAACTTTTACACTCTCAAACAAGAATCAACTTAGTGTTTCTCTGGATTTTTGAGATGAAGTATTATTATTATTTCTATTATTATTCGGCCTATCTTGGTTGTTTTACATACAACATTGTTTTACATACAACATTTCGGCCGTCTACGGCCTTCAGGTATCATCTGGTTGGTGTGGAGAAGTAACGAACCGACGGTGGTATATTGACTGCACTCCCCTCTTAGCAGTTGTAGTATTTTCGAATTATTATTGTCTCACACTGGGATTGAATCTAGAAACATTAGATTAGTTGCAGTAATTCTGTCTGATTTTGTAACCACCACGCTATGTGTCTATGTGGACAACCGGTGCTAATTTTTAGGAGCCTGGCAGTTTTTTGGTATTTTATGTTACTGTTTTCTGTCTTTCATTATTAGAGGTTCCCATATGGTATCCATTTCAATGCTAGGATTACTGAGGCAGTTTTTCTTGCCTAGCATGTGGGCCGACTCTTTCAATTTTCGAATCTTCCAGTGTTCGTCCCGATCAATTATTTCAACCTCGTTCCACAGGGGTAGGCGGTCTCCCTTTTCCCTCCATACGTGATCAGCTATACCCGATTTGTTATTTTCACCTTTGCTCACCGCTTTTTAGTGTTCTTCCACCCGAACCTTCAAGGGGTGACATGTTTCTCCTGTGTATTCGTGACCAGAGCCGCACGGTATTGAGTATACACAGTTCTTAGTGTTCGATAACTCAGTGGGTGGTTTGGTGCGGGAGAGGTAGCTGCGTAGCGTTGATCTGCTTCTGAATACGGCCCAGATATCATATGGGGCGCAGATCTTCTGGATCTTCTCAGACACATTCTTAAGGTAGGGGAGACAGACTGTGGTTGGTATATGATCGTCATCCTCCTCCTCCGTCACTCTCCTTTCTCTAGTTATGACAGTTAAACCTTTGGGGTAACCATTGTTCTGGAGATTCTTGCTTATGGTACGCATCTCACAGAGGTATGTGTCAGTGTCACTACTTATTAGCTTTGCTCGGTGCAATAAGCATCGGACGATCCCTTTCTTAACGCTGTATGGATGGTTAGAGGCGAAGTTGAGATATTGACCAGAGAACGTTGGCTTACGATACACAGATGTATTGAAACCTTGTTCCGATCTTGTTACCAGTACATCCAGGAAGGCTAATTTATTGTTACTCTCCTTTTCTAGAACCGCATGAAAATGTGTGGATTAACAAAGTTAAAACTCTCTCCCCTAATGGACTCAACACAAAACTTAACAACCCTAACCATACCGATCTCTAACACCATAATCCTCTGACACCTAATTTCTATGTACTCACCGACTCATTATTCTTTAGACCACACTTCTACCGAGGCCCGAACACCATTTAATATTCATATACTCTTATTCTCTGCAGCAACCCTACATCCACATCCAATCCCCCATTATAAATATATGTATATCCAACATTGAGAACTTCACTCAGTCACACCGAACCCTACTTATATAAACCTAAGAACCAGCACAACAAATAACAGAACATCTAAGAATAACACCACAGATTTCTCCACGGACGAAATACAGTCCAGACTCGTCATTATGACTCACAAAGAATCTTCTTTCTTGAATTCTATTTTTATTTCCAAAGCAAATAATCTCTTGCTGAATTTGCTTTTCACGGAAATCTTTTAACCATCGAAGAGTACGCACATACTACTGAAGATGGGACCCCTCCGCCGAATCCTGTATGGCATACTAAGTAATTCATTCACTAATAAATTTTCCATGTATCTCTACGACTGAGTCCGTCTCATTCTCAATTGTACACATATACATTCACACATATATATACACACACATATGTACATACATATATGCATAAATATACATACGTATATACACGTATATATGTACACAAGCATACATACTTATATATACATACGTATACACGCATAAATGCATATGTATGTACATGCATATATAAGAACACATGTATATGCACATACTTGTATAAGCATATATATATATATATATATATATATATATACATCCATACACACATATATAGAAATATATACACGCAATTATGCACATATATTCATATACAAATATATATATTCATATACACTCATATATATATATACATATCTATGCACCTACATATATACACATATATATACATATATATACTTTCATATATGCATACATGTATGCTCATACACACATATATACACATATATGCATATATATAGAGAGAGACATATATATGTATATGTATATACATACACACATACACACACATATAAACGTATATACATATACACACGTATACACATATATATACACTCATATGTACATATACACACAAGTATATCTACACGCACATAAATATATACACACGCATATATATGCACACACATGTATCTATACACACTAACACTTTCATACATGTATATATTTATGAGTATATATTTGTGTATATATCTGTACATATATATGCGTATATATGTATATGTATATGTGTGTGTGTCTCATATATATATATATATATATATATATATATATATATATATATATATATATATATATATATATATATATATATATATCGACCATGAGTATTCATTCTTTAAACATAACGAGCCCCACTAGCTTTTGGTACAATGCTACATTTTCTCAGCCTGTCGCTTACCAGTGATGCTCATTGGCACTGATCGATTATTTTATTTCCAAATGAGTTGTTTTTTTATGTAAAAAAGGTAGTTTCTTTGTGCCAGATGGTCACTCACTGACATTGGATTTAGGAATAAAATTTGTTCTTGCTATACCAAAACAAATTGCTGGAAGTGACTGTAAATCAAAAAATATATATTTGTAACAGCTGTTAGTAATGAATTTATGGCATTTTCCTTTAGTTTTAAGCTTTATAACAAATCAGTTGGATTTTCTGGGGTGGGGGGTCTGCTTTTTTCAATTAAGTTGAAAATTAAGGATATCAGTGAATAAAGATGTCTATTTTCTTGTCATTTTCAAGTATTCTATTATTTTTCATCGTACATTATGATATTAATACAAATGGTTTGGTGGCTGATATAATCAATACAAACTTGTGTGATTTTGGATATTGGAGGAAAGGAATTGGAATCATTTAACAGTGGATGATGAGATTAGCTTGCATACATGCAAATAATGATAATACAAGTGCTTAATTAACTAGTACATGGATTATTCACTGTTAGAATATAATTATATGATATATATATATATATATATATATATATATATATATATATATATATATATATATATATATATATATATATATATATATATAATCACCTCTGCAAACCCCATTGCCACTAAAAACTGAATGAAAACGAGCTTATAAATAGTTATGATGCCAGGGAGGTGACTGATAAAATTCCTGGATCCATCACAAAATTTTAACAATTTTCCACGGCCCATGACTTACTCTTCGACAAAATGATACTGTAATTCATTGACAGGTTTCAGAGATATTGTATGTATGAACATAAGTGAATATATAAATGTATGAATAAAATTTCTCAATGGGAAAAAATCCTGGATCTACCCCAAATGTGAACCAATTATTCCTCAACCCATGACCTATCGTTCCAGAAAACTTGATTAAAATTCATTGGGAGCTTTTCGAGATATTGTGTGATCAAATAACCATGCAGTTGCAGTGGAAGTAACCGTACAATATACCTAGATCCTACTCAAAATTTAATCACTTTTTAGAAGTCCGTAAGGAAATGTCGACAAGCAGAAATGAATACATACCTCTCCCAACTTTATTGGCAAAACTGAAAAATTCAAGACAAATCACTATAATTCAGCAAAAGGATCCTAATTTCGTGGGCGGTCAAAAGCAGTCAGGGCAGAAGCCATCCACCTAAAAGCAAGCAGTGTGGTGCAGACTACTGCAAAATTTTAGACAATTCAATTTTCAAAGATCGATAAACCGAAATCAAACGGAAACTTAATCTTGGCATTGAAGTGCATAAAGGCGTTGTGTCAAAAATAAGAATTAAAGTTTTTTTGTCCTCGTGGGACAGAACGCGATTGTAACTACTGTAACTAATATGTCCGTACTACACTGCTTGCTTTTTGACAGTTGCCCTGATGCCTCTTTGCCTAGATTCAATAATTGTCGGACAAATCAAGCCCCCTGGCTCTCTTAATGAACGAGTTTCTTATACGCCAATGCACTTATGATCCAACTCCAAATTTTGACGCACTAGGAAGAAAATCAATCCTATCTTCTACCGCTCAAAAGGAAACAGGACAAAAACTAACAGTGTACTATAGACTACAACGAGTTACAATCGCATTCAGTCAACAGGCATCAGTCGATAATGTCAACTCAACTGTATAGTGAGAATATTTCAAATGAATTTGAACTAATAAGGAAATTTAATTTTGTATTTTTTTTGTGAATTTGAATGAATAAAGGTTTTTATTGTGATTTCATTTCTTATTTTGAACCATAAGTCAATTATTTTTTTCAAATTCAAGTAATAAAATTATACTTTTAAACGAAATAAGTAATATTTCAAGACAACTTTTTTTACAACTAAACTTAGTAATATTTGTTAGCGTTCGCTTTGACGTGACACCTTAAGTCATGTCATGTCTCTAAAAAGTATTAATTTCAATCAGAAAGCATAATAATTTTTTCATCAGACCCAAGCCTCATGGAATTATTTTTGTCAATGTTTTAAATTTATCATTGCATTAATATCAGATGAATTAAGATGCAGGACTTTACAACCTATATGTCCTTATTGGTGCTGCTCATGTGCAGTGGCGGATTAACCAGTAGGCTTAAGCCTCGGGGCCCACACAGAATCCGGTCCGATATAGAAAAAAATGATTAGAGTATACACGTGAGTATTTCGGATGGTATTTTAGGGTATTTGCATGCATGTGGCACATTATATATAGTGCAGCAATATAAGTTACAAATTTGTTGCTGACGTCAACTTAGAGTTTACCCGTCTAATTAACTAATTTACCCTAAGAAAGCTATGGTACCCGGCGTTGCCCAGGGAGAAAAACTGCTCAATACCGAAAGGTTATGTAGTAAATTCTAATACAGTACTCCTCGAAGTAGAGATCGCGACCCTTCAGGTGGGTCGAAATGCAAAAAATTACTTTTTTTGAAAATGTCATTGACTTGACCTTGAATTGATTATCATCAGTCATAAGAGGCCAGTGTCACTTACCTTATGTTCATCTAGGGGTCAAGTTACCCCTGAACCCAAATATGCTGCCTGTATAGAGAAGCCGTTTCCTTTACACTGGAAAATACTTAAATTTACCCTTAAAAGTCATCCTCTACTCAAAGTGTTATCATTGTATTCAAATCTAGAGCCCAACGGGTGCAGCTGTCTCCGTTTAATGTCAAAATTTTCATTACCTTAAATTTTCCTTTCGATGTCACAAGAGGTCAACACCACCTATCCTATGTTCATCACGGGGTCAAGTTATAATTTGAAGCCATCTGCATTAAATGTCTGAAAAACGACTTGACCACGAATTCAAACTCAGAAGTCTCCAGGTCAGTGTCACCTATCCTATTTTCACCTAGGGGTGAAGTTACCCTTGTACACTTATCTGCAACTTTTAAGGTACAGCCATCTCATATCAAATTTGAAAATGCTAAAATTGATCTGACTTTAAATTGACCCTTAGATATCACAAAAGATCAGCACCACATATTCTATATACATCCTTTGTACACAAATTTGCTGCTTTTATGGTACAGCCGTATCCGTTAGATTTGAAAATGCTCCAAATTGAGCTGATCCCAAATTAAGCTTAAAAGGTTAAACGAGGTCATCGTCACCAATCCTATGTTCATCTCTTGGTCAAGTTAACCCCATACACAAATCTCCAGCTCATATGGTGCAACCGTTCAGGAGTCTATAAAAACGTAGTTAGACAAAAAAGCAGTGATTTTGGCCCCTAAAAGTGGAAAACATCTTTCCCTTCAACGTCAACCCCTAAAACTAAATCTCCCCTCGATTTTGCCTTGCCAAATGAAAAACTCTTTACCCCCGATTTTGACCCCTAACGGAAAAATTATACCCTTGATTTTGACTGCTGAAATTGAAAAAAATCACCCCAATTGATTTTGACTGCTAAAAGGAGAAAATCGTTCCGGTCCCATTTTCACTCTTTAAAGTGAAAAAAAAAAAGAAAAAAACCCTTGATTTCGACCCCTAAAGGTTGAAAAAAAATTACCCCTCCATTTTGAGAGAAAAATCTCCTCCCTCAAAAAAAGAGAAAGAGAAAAAGAAAAAATCTTCCTCTCTGATTTGGACCCTCAAAAAAGAAATGAAAAAAATGCCCAAGATTTTTACTCCTCAAAGTGAAAAATGAAAGTTCGTTATTGATTTCGGCCCCTAAAAGTGAAAAATAAAAGTTCCCTCAATGTGACCCACGTACCTCTGATCCCCCAATCTCGTATTTGGGAAAACTGAACCTTTTCCTTGACTACAAACATGCATTAAAGAAAACACCATTATTCATAGATATCCATGCATATCATACCTCGCGATAAGTTGAAAAACGTTTTCGATTCTTTCTTATTGAAGAACACATTTTAATTCTTTTGTCACGTCACATTTTTATCGCTAGGGATTGAGTTGATAAAAGAAAATAAATAGTATTCTTTTATTACGCCATCTAAAAGTATTCTAACCATTGATGAATTATCATATGAATAGACTCCCCTGATTTGAATCCCCCTAAAAACGTTTTTGATGGGTCATAAAACTAATTTGCTAAAAAAACACTCACAGAAAATTTTATGGGTTTATATCAAGTAGTTTTCGTGGTAGGTGAGTTTACACATACATACATACATACATTCATACATACATACATACATACATACAGACGGACGGACGGACGGACGGACTTTTTGCGAAGTATAATAAGATGTAGTATATTTCCTGATAAATCTCAAGTTATTTTTTCTTTAGAATTTTGATATTTTGAGATAAGAATTGTTTTGTACATAAAAATCTGAAATGATTTGGCATAGTGCTTTGAGGTCCAGCCGGATGATCATAGACTTATACACTGTGCTGTTGATTTAGCGCTTTTTGCGCTCAATTCAGAGCGTTCCTTGTTTAGTCAGTCAAACTAGCGCGAAAGTTGGCAACACTATTCGTATACTGTGTACAGCGTAATGGTAACTAAACAGCATCTGCATTGATTTGTCTGTCACTCAAGTGACGTGGTGCGAGTCGAATAATCGTGCTGTTCTTTAAATGATAAGCATGAAAGGTAAGCGCTTTTTTGCTTTCTGATTTTCATCAATTTCTATTTTATTACTGGATTTTATATTTCTAAGATTTAAAAAAAACTATGTTAGTAGTACTCTTTTTGTTTAATATTGTTTCTAAGTTTGAAAGAGAAATATAAAACGCAGTAACACTAATTTTTTTCACGTCGAACTATTGCCCTGAAAATCAGAGTTCAAACTAATGACTAGAAAAATTAAAATAGATCTATTTTTTACAAATAAACAGGAAAATTGGTCAGCTTTCAAAATGTAGGTAATATATCTATAGTTAATCTTCACTAAGTTTGGCAATACGAGGCTATTCAAGGTACCAAGTTAGGATGAAATTCGTTACTCTAATAATGGTCTGCAAGGCAAACTTATTTGTTTTCTTGCCAGAAAATGATCTCAGAGGTTTTAATGTTTAAAATATGTGAAAATGATTTGATAGTTTGTCTGTTTCAGAACAATTTAAAAAATTACATTTTTTCTTCCTTTTTATTTGTAAAAGTTTGTGACTATGTTGTTTTTCTCCGGCTATCTATGTATTGCAACCATATGTAATGATTGTAAGTACCCCTAAAATGTTCAAGATTAGAGAGTGCAAAAAGCCCTGAGTGATTTGTAACACTTTAAGGGTTTTAAATGGATTGCAGGGTCTATTTACAATTTGACTATAATGCGGAAATAGACTCCAGTTTTTTGTAATGTGAAAAAACGCAATGATATCGTAATTATGTCATAGTATAACATTTATTCTGAGCACATTTATTCTGTAAAAATTTTTTTACATGACTTCATATTCTGACGACACTATTTTTCGTGACTGTAAAAAAGAATTACATGTAAATCATTTTTCCAGAATATGAAATCGGAGTGGGGGCTTTTTTACGATATAACTATACTACTAAACCCTTTACTCCATTGATAAATTCTTTTCTATAAATTTAGATTGAATGGAAAGAAATTTTATTTTCCCTTCCAGAGTCGAAATCGTGAGGGACTCACATTTTTTTACTTTTAAGAGCCAAAATCTAGAGGAATCTTTTTTAATTCTATTACCAAGACATTCTTTGATTTTCATTGAAACGTTCAAAAGAGATACCCATAAATGAAAAAAATGTTTTCTTATTGAAAAGAAAAGTAGTTCTTCATGTGATTCTCCTAACAAATCGCAAAAAAAATCTCTTATGTATCTTTTTTCAATTTAATTAATTTCATTCATTTATTATTCATTTATTTATCTAAAAAAATTACTTTGTGGGTATCTCAGCATTCAATTTACATTAAAATACGTATTCAACATTGTATGAGTATAAAGGTCGTTGGCAGAAAATAGTTGAAAATGGGAGAGAAAGTGGCAACTAGTTCTTCATAAGAGAACGTTAACTACGTGATAACCAATTTTTTAAAAATTCAACTCATATTCATTTAGGAACTTGGTTTGGAGTTTTTTAAAATATGTTTTCAGTAATTTTGCGTCCAATAACCTGTACAACAATTTTCATTCCAATCGGTTCAGCAGTTCCAAATATTTTTGGCAAGTTGACATAGGGCTATTTATTTACATGTGAAATGTAAACAAACTATCAGATCAACCATTTTTCTTGTTGTTTTTCAACGTTACAGCCACATTTCAGTAAATTTTAGCAAAATTATACAAACAATTGGATTGGTCAAAACTCAACATCCCCCGGGCAGAATCTCTCCGCAAACCTCGGTACAACATTTCATTGAAATATATTCAGGAATAACGAAGTTATCCAATTGAGGAAATTACACAACGACAGACGCCCATAGCAAATCGTAGAACACGACTTTTTTTCGCCTGCACAGTAAAAAATAACAAACATATCACAGCAGGCAAACATATTTTTCTACTACATATATCAGCTAATAACCCTCAAAATTGCCCTGATTTCTATCCAAGATGCCGATTACAAACACTGATCGGGGATGTTCACTTCGCACTTATGTCCTTCGGGAAGGCATGAATCCATTTCTTCTCCTACCTCACTAGCTATGGTGAAATATTGAGATAGCAACCAGTCTAGGAGGAGGATAACTCCAAACCAGGGAATAGAGCCCTTTTTAAGTAGTTCGACATCCAATTTGCCGTCCTCCTGGCAGATAAGCTGATGCCAGAGGTGTCACTTTTTGTTTTTTTCTGGACTACGTCAGTAGGGCTGAGAGAGGAAGTCTGGCGACTGAGCTTCCAAGGATCTCTCATGCCATGTGTCATTCTAGTAAATTTCCTTTGTTCTGTCTCCTATTTCAAAATTAAATTCCAATTACCATGTCTAGCGCATGGGACTCAAGTCTGTAGACAATACTCCAAATATTGTCGTATTTTTGTTTTTTAATTTTTCTGTATAACATATGGATCTTTTGATAGAATATTTCTGCTAAGCCAACCAATTTGGGAGAAGGGGTTGGATACGATTCGATGCGACCGAGTCAATGTCAGAAGGACTCAAAATCAAGCCTAATCGATGACAGGTTTAAGTCAATGTTAAACAGATAAAAATATTAGGAAGATAGTTTTGAGAATTAAAAAATATATCTTTATATTTCAACTAGAAAAACGTTAATTCGGAAGCAATCATTTATCTATAAAAATATTGGTATACATTTTATATTTATATAAAAATTGAATTTATTTATGATTATGAGCAATTCTTTGTAAATATTCCAGAGGGTTTCTTTCTTCAACGTCTAAAACTAAATTACCGTGAAATTATTGTGTGAACAAGCTATAAAACTATCTATTGCAATTAAAATCATTTTTCAGTTAGCATTAAATTATATTGCTGAATGAATTTGTAAACAAACTATAAAATTATCCCTTTCAAAAAATAATCAATATTATAAAGTACTAAAGTATGTGTGTATGATTGAACTCATTAGAATTACGCATCTCTGTAATCAGCAGGTCTCAAATTCCCTATCGCACACATCTTTAGGTCGAATTTTGCAGAAAAAGAATCGTCGATTTCTATGGGAATTCATGCTCTCAGAAAACAAGTCAGATGAAAAATATTTTTCTTTGTGTATTTTTTTCTAGGATTTTCACATAAACAGTTTAAGTTAGCTCTATAAAATCAAACTATGCGTATATTTTGAATAGGCATCATCTCGGGAAGGTTTTTTAATTATTTATTTGAACGTACTTACACATGAAGGTAGGGAATTTTTTTAATCCTTTTTGGACAGTAATTCACCGTTTCAAGTTATAGCAGTTCAATAGCCTAGTAAAAAAGAAGAGGCAGACTTCGCTCAGGCTCCGACAGAGGAAGTTTTTTCCTTCCAATGCTATATGCTTCGAACTCTTTACCCTTCAAACCTCACAGAACTTTTGTCAATTTTGATAAACTATGTTTTTACAGGTTTTTGAAATATGGTGATAATTCTACAGTGGACCCTCACTTTCCATTCATCAATCGAAAACTGCGTTGTGATCAGTGCTGATCCAATTATTGCTATGTTTATATCATATAAATTACTAAATTTTATTTTTTTCCCTTTAATTTCATGTGCTTCCAATTCATCAGACTTTCTGGGAATCTGTCAAGCTTGAGAAAGGAAATATTGATAGGTTTTATAAGAGCGAGTTCTATTTACCATGAAGCTATAATGCTAAACTACAGTCTTAATTTCCATTCATCATATGTAATGCGAATTTCTCTTTCTCTCGGTGCTTATGTCAGTTTGCCTGAGTTTGCAACGTTAACATGCATTAAATTTTACTGAATGTACCATCCCAAACCGGTGGAGGTATCAGAAGAGATATAAAGGCATATCCGATATCAACAAGACACGATTTGCCCACAACACACACTAAAGAAATCAGTGAGGGCAACAATCTACCGGCATTCAGAAACGTGGTAAATACGATCGATTGACCGACTTCAAACCGCGAAGATGAAAAAAAAATTTTCTCTCAATTTCAAGTCCTCTCAATTGATGAGACCTTCAAATCTCCCGGATATCTTCCAGAAAAGAAATATCTAAATGTCTCCTAAGGGGGAATTCTATTCACAATGTAGCCATAATGCTAAACTGTACCCTTACTTTCCATTCGTCATTAGAGACCATGAACGTGAATCTCTTTCTCTTAGTGCTTATGTAAGTTTGACTGGATTTTAAGGAATCTAACCCTAAACTTACTATAAAACATCTTTTTCTGTGAGCGAAAACATTGAATTTACCTCTATCCTTTATCCAAAGGCAACAATAAAATTTAGGCAGAATTCAATTCCGATTGTCCGCTTTCACATGCGAACTGCTAACGCCAGAGAGATCAAATGAATTCTCAGTTGTCAGAAGAATTAATTTTAAAAGTTTTAAGAGGGGTTATGCATGCCTGTCCAGAGTTTTTCTCATAAAATCTATATAAAATATAATTTGTGTCCCAGCAGTGTCAGATCTAGAGGCTTTCTTTTTCATGGGCAACGATGGGTACTAATTATGTTTTGATTTACTTTATTTTCTCAAGAAATCATGAAAAGATAATGAAATACAATATGCATCGAATTGTCCATGCATCGAGACTGTTACATCGAAATGTCCCTTCCCCTGCTGAAAAGATGTGTTTTCCAAAATTAAATTGTTCATTAGATTCAATGCCTAAGTGTCTCTCTTCCAATATCATTAGTATTAGTTGATTATCCAGTGTGTATGTGTAACTTGTATTTGATGTGCCCTAGTACATTATTTTTTATTTATTTTTTACTTATCCTCATTTCATTTTAATTTTCACATAGACTCTCATAAATCTAACTTTTTTCAGTCTTCCTGTACTATTTTACATTCAATTGATCCAACTAATGGATTAACATCACCCACAAACATTCTAGTCTCTCTGGAAGATCTTTTAAAAACGATCAAGAATAATTAAAGAATACTCCTGCTGTACCCCAAATATAACTAGCTTTGACTCCCATTCTCTTATCTTAAAAAAAACCATCTACAATGCCTATTAATCGAAATTCACTCACTGGTATCATAGGATTAGTGTCACCATGGGCGTTAAATTATGGTGCCACCCCAATGTTGCCAACTCAAAGATTTTCCAGCTGAATCGACCTAATAAAGCGTTATTAAACGCCAAAACGCACTGGAAGATACTGCTCGCTTTTTATCGCCATTTCTAATAGTTAAAACTGGCTAGATTCAGTTAAACTGACTGTAAGATAGCTGTAAAATGGCTAAAATAGCTGGAAAATATTGCTAAAGGTAGAATTTTTGTAAGTAGGTACGTCTTTGCCACATTATGCATGGGAAGTTACTAACATTTCTTAACAAACTCTAAACCATATCCTTTCCAGTAAATAGTAATTAAATACAGTTTCAAATGTTCATAGCTTTTTGCTTTCTTTTCTTCAGTAAAATTTCTTGAAAATCCAGCAATTTTTAGAAATTTCTATAATTTTCCCCAAAAGTAGAAGCAGTCATTGCGTCTCCGAACATCGGCATTTTGTTAAATCGTTTTTTGTTAATTTTCTTAAATTTTCTCAAAAATCTTTTTCAAGGTGTAACAAATGTAGTTGGTGTGGAAAAAATCCTGCAAAAGAGAAGCAACTCACACGGATGCTGCATTCATTCCTTTAGCACTGACCTTTACCGGGGTTGGGGTTCCTGGACTTCATGTACGATGTATCAATGGGAAAACGAAATCCCATCTGGCTCCTATCAGCTGAACCAAGCTTGCTGCAATCTTTCTTTGAATTCTATGCGATGCAATCTTTTCTCATCACATCTAATTCTCACCATCAACTGATGGATAAAGGAGTCAATCAGATTCCGATGAGAAAAAGATTTGTTCTCATTGATCTGTTGTATCGTCCATATTACCATTCTTGACACGACCAGCCGCATGAGAAATACAATCAATATATATATATATATATATATATATATATATATATATATATATATATATATATATATATGTGTGTGTGTGTGTGTGTGTGTATGTGTGTGTGTGTGTGTGTGTGTGTGTGTGTGTGTGTGTGTGTGTGTGTGTGTGCTATCACACACGTAGTGACGACCAGTATAATCCTCAGATAGTTGATGCGAATCATGGCGTAGCTCTAGAGCGAGCGAACCTGGCCACTGAAGAAAGCGTGAAAAGCCGTTTCTCTATGCCATTGTTACAATGGGAGAAACCAGGCAAGCCTGTCGAGACCACTCTGAAATCTGAATCATTAAGGAATGACGCATTTCGAACCAATCCCAGATGAGAGAAAACCTAGGGTCATTTGGGATAATCTGCACCTGGCGCTTTACACCAGAGAACGGAACTCCCACTTCGACAAGCCGAGTCCTTCTCCAAGGGGATCTAAAGCAGCCCCCTCCTCTGAAAGAAAATGAAAGCAAATGAATCAAACCTTTATTTTTTCTTCGAATTATTCTCTTTTGCACGCGTTACTGATCACGTCTCGTTTTAAAAGTCATTTTAACGTTCAATGTAAACAATCCGAACAGTATGAAAGTTGAAGGTACTTGTACGTAAAGGAGATGAGCAGACTGGTAACGGCTGCTGATGTTATGGCTCGACTCCATAGGATGAGCCTATATTTCATATTACGAACCTCTTTCTTGTGTATCTGGCGTTGGTGAAACCTAACAACTTATTCCGAATAAAAAAAATATGGACAAATATGAGACAAGGTCAATGAAGGTTGGGATCGGCTGGTCTTAACAATAACTTGGCTAATCTCATTTGCTGACCACTCGAACTTCCTTATTTCTTTAACCATATCAATTCATTTATTCTGAATATTCCTTTTATTGTGCCTCCACAAAAAGACCTCTGTTTCTCTATGAAAATTCTTACTAACCCCATATTTACAGGTCTATGTTGGGGGGGGGGTAATTGCAAGATGATATTTATATACATTTGGAAATTCTCCAATAAATGGAATATACTTACTAATTGAATTTATTTGTATGAGTCTGCCCCAATGGTCTTAGTAAGGTAAAAAAAGTAAGTTGGCCAGGCGAAAATGAATGTGAAAGACACATAAAGCGATATCCTACGTCCTCCGCAGAACATTACTATCTGTCATCTACAGGGGGAAGGGCATGCGAAAACGAAAAAATGGAAGCTAAAAAGGGGGGTGCTCATTTTGTCCTTAGATAAGTTAAACAGTTTAAACCAAACGAACAACACTATTCTACACTGGACTTTTTCAGGTTCCCAACACTCTTCCCTCAACCAGTAACTTCAAGATACCACTCAAAGTTAGCACCATTCCCATGACACAGTCACTCAACTCTCATCCACCTTTCGCTGAATTCGGATAAAGGGTGCGCTCTCCTCTCACCACTGATCTTTACTTCACGCATCAGTTCTAGGGGTGAAAAATTCTCGTCCTCGAGAAATTCCTTCTGACGTGTCGTTCTCACCACTATTCTCAAAATACCAAGTAAGCATAGAAGCATGTAGTGCTCCTTCCTCTCGAGTGGCAGCACCACATTGCCACACACGGCACAGGTATCAGGAGAAGTACGCACATGATACGGGCCATGTAACCCTCAAACAGTGAGTGTACAGCACTACAGTAAAAGAAGGCGCACTCGATATACCCCTTCAAATCGTCCACAGCACATGCATTCTTGTGAATCTACCAGTCCCGTTGAGAAATAGTTTTCTGACTCAGAGCGCATTTCGGAGAGAGATGCTTAACAACTTCTCTCAGAGCTAAGTCACAAAAGTGGCTATATTTGTGCCTGGTTCACGATGTTACGTGATGCCTCTTATCCAGTCAGTGAAGGTTTCTTCATTTAAAAAATTACATATTTGTCTTTCAAAAAGGTACGTTTTCTTTTGAAAATAAATACGATTCTAAGAACTGAAGCCAGTTCAGCTGAGACTGAGTTTCGAGTTACTGTGCTAAAGCTATTAGCTGCACGTTAATTTTACCTTTACATTAGGTACTCAGCGAACCGAGTACATTTTGTCATCTAACGACCGTCATTATCCAGCATCAAATGGGATAATTGTTACCTCTCTTCGTGGAGTCGATTCTAGTGGTTCTCTTGGACGCTACTGTTTGTTCCGTGCCTATGAAGCCTTTTCTACCAGGCTAAAATTTTCAAATATAGATATTAGATTATCATAACGTATGAAATATTTTTTGAATAGTGAGATGATGATAAAAATAACTTAAAAGGTAATATAAATTTTTAACCATAATAAGATCTATATTTTAAGCAATATATTTTCCCAACTATCCTCTGATGATGTGCAATCTGTTTGAAATTCATCAGGTTTGGTGATCACAAATTTAGTATGTTGTCGTGTTTATGAAGTTCAGAATGCGTGAAAAGATGATATGTAAGCAAAACATCAGGTGACTTCGGAGGATGCTGAAAGACTTCATTTCCAAATTCTCTTAGCTCAAACTCAGTCAAAGGGTTGGGTCAAGCACTGTCATGGAGCGTTTCATTTAGTTCACGTGAAGTCCATTTTCCCAACCTTTTAATCTTTCATATTGCCTTTAAATGACGTGATAAGGTCACTGCTGAAGATCTAGTCTCCAAGACATGCTCAAACCTTTGCTTGTGGACTGTTGGCTGCGGCTGGTGTTGATTTTTCATCATTAAGACAGGGCCTGACTGCTTCTAGCTATTTGGATGCCCTAAGCATAATTGCTTTCTGGTGCTCCTCCCAAGCACGCACGAGTGCGATCTCAAAAATATATTCTAGAAACAAATTCAATAAAAACACATTAAAAGCAAAAAAGAAACGAGAACTATTAGATTAGTCAAACAAAATCAGAAAAGGGTCAGAAAACTTGACAAAATCGGCAAAGACAGATATCTTCGAGCATACAGCCATTTTCCTGCAGTTGTAGGAGGCTCCACTCATCCTTGAATCTGTAATTTACTGAACTGTTCAACAAACAACGTACAGTTAGATCAGATATTGGAGCTTTAGCTCTCATTGGGGTAAAATAATAATGAAGCCAATAAAAAAAATTGCATAGCGCCTTTCTCAACTTTACAGTAAAAGGAAGACAACAAAGGTGTAAGCATATCAGCGCATGGTTATAATACGATACAATTTCTACGAAGCCTTTAACACTCGGTGAATAAAGTCCAAGTAAAAAAAATCTAGCAATACTTGCGTAGCATTAGGAAAGGAAGTTCAACTGACAACAGCTCAAAGAAAATGTAAGTCAAAGTGATAATCTGCAAAATCTGAATTTTAGTTTTGTTTTGGGGTTTCCCGCAACGTTTTTGGTATTAAACTACCATTCCTTTCGTTTTCTCTCATTTTCTATTGATGCAGTTTTTGTTTCTTTAGGTGGTGCCCTTTTCTCTGCCTGTTTAGTCAAGGTGGTTATCGCTGCCGATACTAACAATCCAGTTCTTCTGTTTATACAAAATAGTCTGCTGTATCTGCTTCCAGAAGATGTGTGAAAGAACACCACATTGGTTTCTTTTAGAACAGAAAAAGCACAGAGTGCAGACTTCAGGTATTTGTCTGTATTTCATGGCTAAAAAATCGTTATTTCATGTAACAGCTTCCGAGTAAGTTCTTTATTGATGTTGTTGACAGTAAGATCTCTTAAACGAAAAGAGAATTATACAATTAGTCGTTAAAAAAACAGGAGAAAAATCAGAAAACCTTACAAAATCGGCGAAGATCAATACATTCAAGTATATAGATATTTTCCAGTTGTGTTTTGACGAGTTTGAATCTTGAAAAGCTCAGTAGGGGCAACTGTAACTGGGTCAGTTCTTTGCAATCCTCTGAGCAATCCAAAGGTTTGGTTGGGATCTTGAAGTTGGTTCCCATGTAGGAATGTCAACATCTCCATTGCATTTGTTTGTGCTAATAGTTGAGGAATGTTCATGATTTCCTGTGCCATCTCAGATCCATCAACTACAGCCTTTCTTGTAGTCGACATCTTCTAAACCCTAAGGAATATTTCTTGATGTCTGGTCTCATAATGTAAACAATAATAGACTGGAGAAGACTCATATTTGTGGAAACAGCAATATAAAAAATGTGTATACATTTAACAAGAAAAAGCTATTCTTATGCTATGGGGTGCAAAAGTTCCCCTCGCCCTAAATTAGGCCTTTAAGTAGAAGTAGAAGTAATATTTGTTTTACAGTAATAGGTATTACTAAAATACGATGTATCTTAGTTCATGGGCCAAACCAGATGTCGGTACCACCCAAGGAGGCAAAACTTCAATCGTGTCATTTTATTTGTTAAATGATAGCTTTTGCAAATGAGCAGCTGTTACATTTTTGACTTGCACTTAAGTGTATAGCTCTTTTGTAAACTTTATCTACGCAAAATTTCATCAAAATTCATTGAGAAATTTCGGAGATATTGTATAGACAGTTATTAATGTATGAAAAATAAAAACGTAAAAATATCTCTCAATCAAAAACAATTCTAGATATGCCCCTATTCTTTCTTACATCTTTCCACAGAATTAATTGAGTACTTTTGAAAATATTGGTCTGACAAAAAAACATAAGTGGTGATACTACGTGGTGAGGATATATAAATGCAACGTAGGGGAAGTAATTGTGCATGGATCAACCCTAACATTCAATCACTTATTATTATTATTTGGAATCTCACACCAGTTGCCTGGTGGTAACCGCTGGAGTTTGAGTGACAGCAAGTCTCCTCAAGTCTCCAGCCCTCCTCTCCTAGTACTCATAGGTCGCAGTAATTCTGCGATTTACAGTTTCACACCGGTTGCCCAGTGGTTATCGCTGAAGGCTGAGTGACAATAAGTCTCCTCAGGTCTTCAGCTAACGTCTCCTCCCTTTTTCACTTTTTCACCTATTATGTCAGGGCTAAAATTCGTTGCAGTATTTATATCTCTAGCACCTTCCTCAGTATCCGTGCAGTTTCCAGTAGTGCTGTGGTCTGTACGGTCTCTATCCTTCCCTTAATCCCGATCTCCTCCAGTCTCACCCTCAGCGTTTTGGGGACAGTTCCTAGTGCGCCCACAATGACCCTGGTTTTCATGTTCCACATCTTCTTTAACTCTCTTGCTAGGTCCTGGTATTTTTCCCATTTCTCACTCTCCTTCTTTTTAACTCTATGGTCTGCAGGCACAGCAACGTCTTCCTTTTTTTGTCTACTATTACTTAGTCCGGTTTTCTTGCCTGGATGAGGTGGTCAGTTTGGATGTCAAAGTCCCACAGTAGTTTGTGGTTGTCATTCTCCAAAACTGCCTCTGGCTTGTGCTGATACCACTTTTCCCCATGGTTGAATCCCATTTGTTTACTTAGTTCCCAGTGTATCATCGTTGCTACTCTATCGTGTCTATGCTTATACTCCTTCTGGGCGAGTTGACTAGATTCGCTAGTTATGTGATTTACTGTCTCATCTCTTTCACCGCACATGCGGCATTTGCTGTTTGTCTGTGTTCTGTCGATTTTTGTTTTTATGTAGTTTGTCCTTATGCTTTTGTTTTGGGCTGCCATGATGAGCGATTCTGTTTCTCTCTTAAGGTTTCCTTTTCGTAACCACGTCCATGATTTTCGTCTGCTACATCTTGTATCTGCCTTTTTAACTCGCCATACAATTTCTTCTCTTCCCATCTTTCTTTTCTTGTTTGCTGTACAGTTCCATTGTTTTCTACTTCGTTGTTTGTTGCACTATCTCTCGCATTCTTCATGATTTCTCCACTATTCGCTTGCACATTTTCTAGGACTACTTTTGCTCTCTGGACACAGTCTTTTATGCTGATGAGCCCCCTGCCACCTTCTTTTCTCTTAACGCATAGTCTATCTGTATCATCGCTAGGGTGTAATGCTTTATGCATTGTCATAAGTTTCCTTGTTCGCCTATCCATTGATTGGAGCTCTTCCTTTGTCCATCCTAGGAATGGTCCTGTGTATTTAACTACTGACACCGCCCAGGTGTTCATTCCTTTTATTAGATTTCTGCTGTTTAATTTAGTCTCTAATATTTTCCTTATCCTTCTAAGGTATTCTCTCTTTATTTTTTCCTTCATCTCCTCCAGTTTTATTGTGTCACATTCAAGGACGCCTAGGTATTTATATCGGTCTTGTGCGGTCAATGCCCTAATCTTGCTGTTGTCTGGGAGTTCAATTCCTTCAGTCATTGAAAGCCTTCCTTTGTGCATTACCATGATTGCACATTTTTCTATTCCAAACTCCACTCCTCTCTGTATTCCTTTACTTCGTTGAACAGAGTCTCAAGCTCTCCCCTGTTTTTGCGAACAATTTTATATCGTCCATGTACATTAGGTGGTTGACCTTTCCTTTTGTTTTAGAGAAATGGTATCCTTTGCTGTTCTTCAGGATTCTGTTGAGCGGTATCATTGTTAGAACAAATAATAGTGGGGACAACGAGTCTCCTTGGAAGATTCCCCTTTTTATCCCTACCTCTGCTAGTTTGTCCCCTGCGGCTGTCAAGTCTACTCTCCAGTTTTTCATCGAATTTCCAATGAATTTAACCACCGGTTTGCTAATTTTGAACATTCTAAGGCATTCGAGTATCCAGCTATGTGGAATCATATTGTACGCTTTTTTGTAATCTATCCATCCCATTGCGATATTTTTCCTCCTTTTCCTCACTTCTCTTAAGATCATCTGGTCTATGTAGAGAAAATCATTTGCCCCTTTGGTTCCTATCCTACACCCTTTCTGTTCTTCTGGTAATAGTCCCCTTCTTTCCATTGACATGTATATTCTCTCAGTTATTTGCCCGGTCAGGATTTTCCACATAAGGTAGGCACGTGATTGGTCTATAGTTGCTTGCTATGTTCCCCTTTTCTGGATCTTTTTGGATGAGGGTGGTTCTGCCTTTGGTCATCCACTCTGGTGTCTTGCCTTTCTTTTAGACAACTTTGGAGTAGGTATTATTATTATGCAACCACACACCAGTTGCCTGGTGGTTACCGCTGGAGTTTGAGTGACAGCAAGTCTCCTCAAGTCTCCAGCCCTTCTCTCCTAGTCCTCATAGGCCACAGTAATACTGAAGTTTACAGTTTCACACCGGTTGCCCAGTGGTCATTGCTGAAGGCTGAGTGACAATAAGTCTCCTCAGGTCTTCAGCCAACATCTCTTCTCTCCTTAGCCTATCATTCTAGTGCTGTGGTTCACATTCCCACTTTCATTTCCCATCCTTTGTTAGGTCACGGTTAACAATTAGTGTTGCAGTTTCTATATTTCTAGCACTTTCCTCAGTATCCGCGCAGTTCCTAGCAGTGCAGTGGTCCGTACAGTGTCAATCCTTCCCTCTATCCCGATCTCCTCCAGTCTCGCCTTCAGTGTCTTTGGGACAGTTCCTAGTGCGCCAACCATGATTGGCACTACCCTGGCTTTTATGTTCCACATCTTTTTCAGTTCTCTTGCTAGATCCTGGTATTTTTCCAATTTTTCGCTCTCCTTCCTCTTTACTCTATGGTCTGCAGGTAATTATTATTATTATTATTTCGGAATCTCACACCAGTTGCCTGGTGGTAACCGCTGGAGTTTGAGTGACAGCAAGTCTCCTCAAGTCTCCAGCCCTCCTCTCCTAGTACTCATAGGTCGCAGTAATTCTACGATTTACAGTTTCACACCGGTTGCCCAGTGGTTATCGCTGAAGGCTGAGTGACAATAAGTCTCCTCAGGTCTTCAGCTAACGTCTCCTCCCTCTTTCGCATATCATGACAGAGCTACTATTCGTTGCAGTACTTATATCTCTAGCACCTTCCTCAGTATCCGTGCAGTTCCAAGTAGCGCTGTGGTCTGTACGGTCTCTATCCTCCCCCTAATCCCGATCTCCTCCAGTCTCACCCTCAGCGTTTTGGGGACAGTTCCTAGTGCTCCCACTATGACCGGTACTACCCTGGTTTTCATGTTCCACATTTTCCTTAACTCCCTTGCTAGGTCCTGGTATTTTTCCCTTTTTTCACCCTCCTTCTTTTTTACTCTATGGTCTGCAGGCACAGCAACGTCTACTATTTGGCAGGCCTTCCTTTTTTTGTCTACTATTACTTAGTCCGGTTTTCTTGCCTGGATGAGGTGGTCAGTTTGGATGTCAAAGTCCCACAGTAGTTTGTGGTTGTCATTCTCCAAAACTGCCTCTGGCTTGTGCTGATACCACTTTTCCCCATGGTTGAATCCCATTTGTTTACTTAGTTCCCAGTGTATCATCGTTGCTACTCTATCGTGTCTATGCTTATACTCCTTCTGGGCGAGCTGACTACATTCACTAGTTATATGGTTTACTGTCTCATCTCTTTCACCGCACATGCGGCATTTGCTGTTTGTCTGTGTTCTGTCGATTTTTGTTTTTATGTAGTTTGTCCTTATGCTTTTGTTTTGGGCTGCCATGATGAGCGATTCTGTTTCTCTCTTAAGGTTTCCTTTTCGTAACCACGTCCATGATTTCTCGTCTGCTATATCTTTTATCTGTCTTTTAAACTCGCCGTACAATTTTTTCCCTTCCCACTTTTCTTTTCTAGTTTGCTGTACTGTTCCATTGTTTTCTACTTTATTGTTTGTTGCACTATCCCTCGCGCTCTTTATGATTTCTTCACTATTTGTTTGCACATATCTATCTAGGACTACTTTTGCTCTCTGGACACAATCTTCTATGCTGATGAGCCCCCTACCACCTTCTTTTCTCTTAACGTATTCAATCACTTAGCATATTATCCTATCCCAAAATTTCATTGAAATTCATCGAGAACTTTGGGTGATATCGTGTTGAGAGACTTGGAATTTCGTTGATATCTTGTGGTGTGAATATATAACCGTGCTAGGAGAGGTAATTATACATGGCCTAAATCGAATTACGTCTTTACCCTTTTGTCCTCACTTTTTCAATATGTCAGAGAAATTCATTTAGAACTTTGGGAGATATTGAATGGACAGACATTCTCATTGTTCCAGACACCTATCATAGAGTATGGGTATAAAAGTCATGATATCTACCACTGAGCTGCCACTCTGCAAAAGCTATCATATCAGAACAGGTCCCATTCATATGAAAGATTACAAAAAATATCACTAGATTCTTTTTATCTCCGCCCATGAACTGAGATGGCTATATTGTGTTATAGGGTTGCCACAAAATATATATCCAGATATATATTCTTTTGTCCCCATCCCCGTCCCTCCCAAGTGACAACAGATACTCATGGTTACAAATAAACCTTTTCCACAAGTAGTTCTAGAATTAAGATAAAGGGCAAGGCAAGAAAGGTTGTCTGTCTCATAACAGCAAAGGTCGTAAATCAAAATTTTTTCAATTTCTGGGTATTTTGTCATCATTATAGCCAAATTTCAGCAAAATTGGTCATGATTTGAGATATTTTCCCGATTGTAAATGCAACATTTTTGCTTATAAAATGTTGGCAATTGCATTGGCTATAACATATCGCCCTCCCAGTAGAATATCTCCACAAGCCTACGTACAAGAAATTTCATGGAAATATATCAAGGAATAATGACAGCGATGATGACATACACTCATTGCAAATAATAGTCCCCAGCTTCTGCTGGGGATGATAAATTTATGACTAAACACCTGCTGTCTTTGGCCAAACAGATTTTGACGGTTGCCTGATGATTTCTGACTTAGCTAATCTTACCAGGCTGTGAGAAACATTTGAAACTTGAAGCTAAAAAGCAGAAAGATATTATACTATCCAAAATTAACTTCAAGACAAAAGAATTTGGGTTGGCCAAAATCTAATGCGCAACGCAACCGAATAAAATAAAACAATTGAAAAAGATTCATTTTAAACTAATTTCCATCTATAGAAATGGTTGGCCAGACACACATTTTCCATTGCAACTGCTTAAAAATTATTTCTTCGACATTTTCAAAACGAACAGATTTCTTAATGGTGGCATATTAAGGCCTTATTACAGGCATAGAGTATTTCATGAATTGTGGAGGTTTTCATACAACAGATCACACTATTTAGGCAAGTTCCTAGATCCACCCCTAAATCTAATAAGTTCTTCCTCACCCCCTGTCCATTTTTCCACCAAATTAGATCGAAATTTATTGAGAACTTTCAGAGATTGTGTGGACAGCCATAAGTGAATACAGAAATGTAATAAGAAAGAAACCCTGAAAAGAATGGAAAATATCTCTTTATTAGAAACAAATTCCTGGATCCAACCAAAAATTGTGTTACAGCTTGATATGTGCCTTACCCTCTCACAATATTTGATCCAAACTTCTGGAGATAACATGTAGAGAGACATATTTATTGATAACTCTTGCACCTTGTGTTATTTCTTGCATTTAAATAACAATGGTACGTCAGAAATCAATGAAAGCATATCTCAATACACATTTATACTGTACTGTAAAAATTATTGTGCGCTATTTCTATTCAAATTTACCATCACAGTCAATAACTGAACAACCGTAGCATCAAAATTTGAAATTATATAAAAAAATCCATTGAAGAATGAATATGGTTGGAATAAATTCTGTTTACATCACTGGCATTTTTCACTAGAAAACATCTAAAATAGAGTAAATAAAACAGTCAGAATAAAGCCTTCAAAAGGTAAAAGCTTTTGTTATAAAAAAAGAAATTAAAAGCAGTCTAGTGGAGTATCGATTTCAATTTTCAAGTAGACCAGAGAGCTTGAATAAACAGGCAAATAAACCAATCAGAAATTAAACCACTGCAAGTTCAAAAAAATTCTTTTTCAGAATCAAAACATTTTAGAAAGGCTCTAGTGGAGGGCGGTACACCAAAGCTATACGTTTGGAGTGCTGGAAACATACGAACATTAAAAAAAAAAGAGATAGAACCTTTCGCCCTCTTTGATGGCAACGGTTGTTTAACTACAAAGATGTGAACAGTAATACATGTTCTTATGCATTTAGCATTCTGCATTCATTCTAGTATTCTGTGCAAGGAGAATTTAAACTATTGACTTCATGTGATCTCAGCTTGACCTCAAGCAAAACTGATCTCATCCTACCCCAGGATAGTGGTTGATCTCATTTAAGACGATGTAATGTCCATGTATTTTATTCGTTCATTCTAAATGAGAAGGATGTATTCAGATATGATGTCCTGACAGCAAAACATGCCATAAAGTGGTCAGATTCATTAAATGAAGATGCCAGAGATTTGGAAAACTATATTCACTCACAACCATGTAGGTATGTAAGGGGGTGCATTTGCATCCACATGGAAAAGTATCATTTCTTATTTAATCTACTTACATACTCTATTCAGTAACAATTATAAAGTACAGTTTTTACATTTTAACTTGGTGGCAATGTTTGTCGACATTAAAGCTATACATACTGAGTATGCACTGCGTGACATATATTGGTGTATTGACAGCTACTTATTCTACTATTTGACATCCCTCCCCCTAAACAAATAGAATTAAAATTCTAAAATTACTTCCCGATTGCGAAAATGTGTTTTTGTATAACTTTTGGGTTATTAAGGAAGAATTAAGTTTTCTAGTTATGCTAAAAATTCAGGGCTTAAATCAGATACATTTCAAATTTGCTTCTTTCAAACTTATGAAAAAAACTTTGTATGAATGTTTTATTTATACCTTCCCGATGTTTTGTGAAAAATTTGCTCAAGGTTGCCACTCAATCATCTGCTGATTTTTTAGGTACACATTGATTTCGTATATATGTAGACGTTTTGCTGCTAGATTTATATTTAAATCTAATGCTCTGACTGGCAGAACATTTACATATAAACACATGTGAAACTCATTATTAGTCATTGTCTATGCCATACAGCATTAGCTTCTGGGCTTTTACAGGGGTAGGGGTCATGTGATACATCTACAATATAGAAACTGTTAATGATAGAGTATTCAATATGATATTGGTGGGGAAAAGCCTAGTCGCAGTTTATTTCCATGGGTTCATTATAGATTCCAATGATAGTCACAGACACCCAAATGTAAAGAATAGATAAAATCTATTACCAACCTTTGCACAAATGATATTATAAGGTAGTATTATCTCCAACAGTTTGTAAGTTTGTAAACTGAGCTCAATATCACGCATAGTTCATTCATCATTACGAAAGTCCTTGTCCATTAGCCATCCCCGTTTCACTTGATTCCTATGGCAGGTGCAGGCTCTCATGCATAGAACATCTGCCTTTTCTTATACGCAGTTATTCAGACAGCTACGTAATTCCTTGCACTTTCAGAAAGACAATATTGCTATGGTAGGTTTTGATGGCTTTGGTTCAAACAAAGAAGCTTTTTTTGCAGCCATTCACAATTGTATGATGGGAGATACTCGATCATTTTCCACACACCTACCACACTTATCAGGTGGAAAGAGGAACGTGTTTCAAGGTGTGACTCATTTATACAAGCTGAGTTGATACTCCTAAGAGCATGAAAGTGAAATGTTTTTTCAGTCGGGGACAGATTGCAGATTTCCTCTGCCAAGAGAAAATAAATGGACACATAATTTATCTAACGGATGTATAGACGGCCTTGCTATATAGATCACAAAAAGCTGTGAGCCTAACTAGTCAACACAGACGGTGATTAATTTAAATCTACTTATTTTTGATTGGACATCGGGGAAAATTGTACTTTTTCAATCGGATTAAATAAGAAAAATGATATATGAATATCATTGTCATGGCCACAAAAGCAAATTGTGGATGGAATATTAAACATTTTATATACTTTTTATACGTAAGCGATATGAAAATCACTCCCATTATTCAGGAACAAAAAACTCATCGCACAGTATTATTTGGTTAGATTCTTTATAATACCACAAGTCTCATTCAGCTCATCTGATTGGGACTTCTGATATTGTGGCAAAGTATGACATTATCAGCTGACTTCCAGTTTAAAACACAAAATTCGAACTACTGTTTTTGAATTTTTATTCGTTTCTTTTTTGTTGATGTTCTTTCACTATTTCGACTTCAATTTCACAGATTGTCAGTATAGTACAGCCTATATACTGAATAAAAAGTTCATTCATTTTTCTTCCCTCGGAAAAATTGAGCACTAAACTGTTATGGTTTAAAGTCTTGTCCCTAATTGCAACCATCGATCAAAGATTAGCGAATAGATTGCTAGTTTCTGTGTGTAAAATGGATATAACTCCTGTTAGCCTCGAGATGAACTATGAAAGAAAAACGGAAGTAAATACATGAATTATATCGTAATTGTTTGAATAAATTAAATCGTTAACTTATTTTTATTTGTGCAACATTAATATCGAGTGAACAAGTGTGTGAACTGTCGAAGGTTTTAATGGAAATAAAGTTCTTATTTATTCCATTTGTACATCACTTTTAACTTTTGAGTATGAAGTGTTTGAGATTTGTATGGAAATTAAATCATTTTTTTCTGTTGGTGAAAGGGCATACAGCACAAAATTACTTTGGGGGAGATAATCGTTAGTTCATTATATGGTGAATCTCCATTTTACAAATGGAAACTAGGAATTGTCCAATTAACCATAGCCTAAACAGAAAGGAAAAATTGTATCGCTCAAAATAAAATTGTACTAATTAAGCGGTAACTCATTGTTCATTCCTGATCAGATTTGCATTGCTTCGTTTCTAGTTGCCTACGTGGAAAAACTTTTCATCAAAAGAAAGAAAACACAGCATGGTGGAGAAGGAGTTTGTACGAGCTATCATTAAACAGGAATAGAAGCTTACAGCAGCTTTTCATTGGTTGTTAAATTCCAAGCTTTCAGTAGAGCAAGCTCAATAATCAGAACAAAAAGATCCAATTAGTTCTGAAATGAAGGGTCTATAACCGATGTGTCCTCATGATAGTCACCAATAGGGCTGAAAGATGGAACCTAACTAAAAAATTGGCTCGCAAACTAAGAACTATGCAATGTGCACAGAAGAGAATCATGTTTGGCATCACATGGGGATTACAAGACTGCAGAGAAGATTAGAAAAAAATAGGTCAGAGATATCATAGAATCCATCGCAAATGGCAAAGGGCAAAATGTCAGACAACTGCTGGATATCACGATTCATGACGGTATTCCCAGAGACCATATGTGAAACTGTTGTTTCAGAAAATAACATGTCATGATGATTGAGACTGGTTCAGGAGATACTGTCGTCGCAACGCCAAAAATAGGGATCTGGCAAATCTTCAGGAAGCTTCATGTCAAACAACAGATTTTGAAATGCAGATGATGATGATATGGAATATTTTCTCGATGCTTCAACAATAGAAAAAAGAAAATTTTAAAGATAACCGATGGCAATAAGTCTGTTTCAGATAGACCAAGGAAGAAAATATGTAGAAACTTGCTTTGTATAAGCTGAGAAAGCTATGACCAAGTCAACACTACGCATGACTGTGATAAAAATGTGGGTGTTTGTTTAGTTTTCAAATGGTATTGATGAGCTCCCAGTGCAGTTTAATTTTATTAGATGAAGATTGATTTGAATAGTTAGCGATCTTTTGATTGACATCTTAGTTTAAGTTTACAGTGGAAATTTATTTAAAAAAAGGGAGGTTAATTTTCGTCTCTGATATACCTTGATTAAGACTGTTCTGCGAATTTTATAGAGTTCACATGGTTTAGTAGTACTTACACATCTACAACGTTCTGTTAAGACTATGATATGAAGGTGTTAGGTATGTAACTCTACGAGATGGCTCGCTTTAATGATGTTATTCTTAAGATTACTTCCTCAAATTACTGCATGTGTGTTTGCCAACATTTGAGACAATGGTGATCTGCGGGCCGTATCTGGAGAAATCAATGTCTTAAACATTCAAAATATGTTCTGTTATTTTGTGTAATCTTCTTTTGCAGCCACCACTCTTCAATGCGACCTCATCTCACATGTGAAACTTATGTGGCTCTTCATGTTGTCTTTCACCATCTTCCTCATCTTCATACTGCATTCTCGGGAAAGTGGTTTAACATCATGGCGTAAAAATCTTTGTCCGGACCAGATTCAACAAAAAGTAAACTTGACATACTGGCGTTTCAACTACACAGACCCAGATGACCTGGATGATATTCTTTCTTTGGTAATTCCATTTAAAATCAAAATCCTCTTCAATCTATAAATATAAACTGATAGGTACTGCAAGTCTCAAGTCTGAGGACACTTCTATGACTTGGACATAAATCTGCTCCATTAAAATCAGTGATCCCATAATATTGCAATTATTGTTGAGATAATATCTTATGAGATCATTGAACATATTGATATAAGGATCAATAAAAATACTAGCATTCGAAAGGAAATTATGAATCACCGCTCCACCCATATGGGCTTATTTTTATCTCGTAATTTGAACTGCGATAGTAGCAAAATTAGGTTGCCTCGATGAAAATAGAACCACCATGGTTTTAACCATAAATTCTCGATTAAAAAGAACAGGTCAGGTTAGTCCCTCAGTTGGAATCGTGACATGACTAACGCCAGCGCGTCATGTTGGGTGATCAATGAATGAGCTACTACTCTTGCCTTTTGTTAAGTAGGTAATCACTGAAAAGTCCGAATTCAAAAAAAACAAAAAGAACAAGCGTAAATTCTGACAGAAACAAACTAAGGTACCAGTTTAGCATAAATTTATATTGTACATTCAACCAACTGCTCAAAATATATATATATATATATATATATATATATATATATATATATATATATATATATAATTGTCAGAACATATGAATAACCTGAATCTAGCAAATGTGCTTAAACTGGTCGGTTGCTGGTAGTGGTGATTAATAACAAGAATATCAATTACGTACATACACGATAGATGAGATATACGTGAAAAGGTGCTTTTTCTCGTCCTCTAGGTGACCAATGTCTTTTGGCAGCATGCCGTTTTAGAGGTGATCATTTGAAATAATTAAAAAAAGGGTGATCAATGGATGTTACAACTCTTGTTCTGTTTGGCAGGTGACCACTAAAAAGTCTGAATTTTCAAAAAGTGTGAACACTGTCAAAAATTTCCCTACTCTTTGAGAGGTGTGTGTCCAAAATTCCAAGTTTCTATTAAACAGGGCTGGGAGTAGTTTCGATACATTGGTATATAAGTTTATCATTGCGCTTAGTTGTTTGCAATGATATACTTATGTGTTAAGTTAGAATTTTCAAGTTCTATATTTGTTGATTAAAAGGGAATTTTCTTACGTTAAAAAGCTTGCAATCTACTGTTTTCTTACAGGTTTTTAATATGATTTTGTTCTCTATCTTCTGAAGCAGCTAATGTAGTTGATTATGGGTGTTAAAAATTTGCTGCTGGCCAGACGCCAATTCAAAATGCTAAAACCCACGTGAACCAAACCAATGAGAGAGTAGCATATTTACATGAGACAATCTCTCGCTCCAAGAGGACTATTTATCTCTCCTACAGGAGCGGTTCAGTCTGTTGTTTTTCGACATTACTCAAAGGTAGTTTATTTTTCTTGCATTTTTTATTGGATGGAGAGACTTGCTGGATTGAAAATGTGGAGAGATGTCTCTCAACAGTGTTTTGAGATATCTAGTCCAGAAGACGCAAAAATACATCTCCACCAACTGGAGAAGAATTTGGCACTAAGTTTTTCTAAGAGAACTTTTACTTTCTTTTTTCAGTTCTTTTTTAAGTACGAGTGTGAGGAAATCTGGAATTATGTTACCTGGCAATTTCTTCGATACTGCGATACTTCAAGGCATTTTTCTCCATCATACTCGGCAAGACTTTTAATATTACTACAAATACTTTGATATTACAAGTTTTCAGGTGGCCTGCAATAACATTATTATTGCAAAGACTACCAAATTTAATGTTTCGTGATAAAGCCTTTTAAAAAAGTAAGGTTGCTTTTTTTCACAAACAAGTTGATGTTGGTGGTGACCCCAACACACACTTCTTTGTGTACATGTGAGAAAAATCCCAATAGTCCCAATGGAGCTAGCAGGCTAAAAATTGTGGCATTTACCCCTTATGTGTACAAAAACATTTTTGTTTTTTGAAATTTGCCCTCTAGATAAATCCTAATTTTCAATGCATATGCCAACTTGATCCCTTAGTTTCCTAGATATGTGTTTATGTGTACGCATATGTTTACATTTGTTAGACCGTGCATATATCCGTATGTGTGTATGTGTGCTTCTGCTAATATGCATGCATGTATGTGCTTGCAGGTATAAAATACAACTGGTTTTGCTTTGGGTGGGGAGATTGTTTGACTGGAAAAATGCAACCATGGAATATTGTTGGCAGGCAATTTGTTCAACAGGACAATGCCATCGGTGGTTGGCTTGTTTGAATTAGGAAATGTCATCAGCAGGAAAATGTTTCCAATCAGCAAATCATTTGACCGGGAAGTGTTATCAGCCGGTACATTGTTTGACTGGGGGGAAATATAATTGGTGGGTAACTTGTTTGACCTTGAAAATGCGACCGGGGAAATGTTATCGGACGTTAAATTGTTCTAAACGAAGGACGGGATATGACCGGCAAGAAAGCGGAACCATCCAAAGATATCAGAAGACTATTTCAAACATTTTTTTTCTGTTTTATTTAGAAGAAGCCAAATTTTCTTGAAGACTATAAGAATCCCTGTTGGCAGGAAGCTATGCATGAAGAAGATTCAGAGAGTATCAAATTTGAGTTGAGATGTCTTCCGTATTTTTATTTGATTGGAGCTGACAAATGTGGTACAACAGACATGTTTCTACGACTTCTACATCATCCCAAAATTATCCCGACAGATGCTTATTTTCATAAGGAGACAATGTGGTGGGCCTGGTCACGTTTTGGTAAGTTTTCTAAACTAAATTAAAAGAAACTTTGTAAAATATTGGGTTGGTTAAAAAATTTTACCATATTGAATAGCAATTTTATGAACATTGAGTGATATTTAGCCTTCATAGACCAAAATATTCCTTGGTTTTAGAAAGTAACAGTCTATAATTTAATAGTAGTTGGTTATATAGGTATTTAATTGGAGTCAGATACTAATTACTTGATTAGCTTAACCAGTACGCTACCACTCTATTGCTAAATAACACCTTATTGATTATTGATGCATATTTCCATATTTTTTCATTATTTTCTGGATGCTGTGTTGGGTGTGATGAAATTTAAAAAGTGATCTATACTTCGGCGGAGGAAGAGGAAACCTCTGGTCTTGTTGACAGAATGTATGCAAACATTCTTGCAAATAGTCATCATGGAATTCCTACATCATTAAGGAGCTAAACCATTATCTCCAGCTGCCAATGATTGACAGAAAGACTGGTCTGCCTCTATTTAGTTGATGCATTTTTTTTTAAATAAAATTAGTGCCCTGCAGAGATGGATTGCAAATCTATTCCAGAGACAATGCAGACAATGTTGAATAAATGGTCATTCAAGTTCAGCAATTTTATGTCTCATTTGTTACTATAATGAAATTGTTGTAATTTATCAGATGCCAAAAAAAGTTGGCATTATGTATTGGCCATTGGCAACCCTGCTCTCTTTAATTTCAGCATCAGCATCAGTCATTGAAAACTCCATTTTGTAGTCTGGATAGATTAGGCTGAAATATCCTCTTCAGTAGTTTCTTTTAAAAAACATTCTTTCAGATACCCTGACATGAGAGTATTGTAATACTAATGTAAATGAGTATTGGCTTCTCACTGAGCTGCTAACTGGATCATAGCATAGTGATGTCTGACTTGGCTATAACACAATGAGTGAAGACATTATAGTGTAGATGTGATGTAATTGTTGATTTTCACATAATTTGTTATTCACAGGTTTAGATTATTAGTTTTAATGCTGGGCTTTGTCACTAGATAAGTGACGACATTACAATGATATTGTTACAAGACCAAATCCTCAATAAAGATACTGGATGTGCATCTTTTGCTATGGATGTAGAACCATATTTGATGGATGAGCTATGCTGTGCAAAATGCAAAGGATCCAGCCTCCAAATAAGAATATTTAAGGAAGTTGGTGAAAGCATTCACACATTAGTGAATCATGCTTGGAAGCCCAAGCCAGTGACACACATATGACGATTCACCATACCTGTGAGACATACGCATACAAAGAGAAACTTCATAATTATGGTTTAAAGCAACTGAAATCATCAATGCAAAGTGCATGCCCATACTCCCTAAACTTGGAGGCTTCCACCTTATGATAAGTCATCTGGGAAGACTCATGAAAGGAGCAGGACTGAAAGAAGTTTTTACATATTTATGGAGTGAAAGCTGTTGAGCATATCCTATCTTAAAAAGCTATATCAAGAGCTTTGCAAGGTAATTTCTTTGCTTGAGTCATCCCTTACCTCAAATTTGCTGAAAAATTTCATCCTAATTATCAAGAAACAAGATACAGCTTGGAGAATTTCTCATGATAATAGAGGAAGATCTACATGCAACCTTCAAAGGAGGAAGCAGACTCAGATCATGACTATGCTAGCAAAACTAACGAGTCACCTCAAAGTATTGAAGAAGTGAATATTGATAGAAGCATATTCCAGAATTCTGTTCTCTTCAAGACTGAAGCATCTTCTATTACTGCATCTCACGTATATGTTGCAAATGGAAAAGCATTACAGTATAGAATTATGTGGTTATAAAGGGCAACCTATGCTACATGAGGTTTGTTCCCCACAGATATTAAAGAAATGCATCAGTATATAGAGTGTTTGATGGCTACCAAAGCCAAAATTCATCCATAACAGCTATTGTGGAAAGCACAAAAATTCAAATGGTAAAACTTTATATTCAGAGATGGTGACCACATTGTTCTCGGGTACCATGCAAAGAGAGTTTGACTCTATGCTTGAAGTATCTCAACTTGACCATTTTGGATGCCAGGTATTGGGGATGGAAAAACAAAAATGGCAGAATGACTCCAATGCAAACTGAACCTACAGCAGAGTTGTTCCTAAAAGTCATAAGATATAGTAGTAACATGTCCTTGAAAAATGTGTTGAACAGCAGCTTGCCAACACAGAAAAAAACAGAATCAAGGGCATGGCCGCTTGTAGCGACTTATGGCAAATTATGTTCAAACACAATGCTGATGGTTCTGATTTTGTTTCTGATACTTTATTGAACTTCAAAATAGATATGTTCATTATACCTTGAATTTGAGGAAATATGATCACTCAAGCATTCTTTTGAAGAATGATAGAATACTAAGCATGAATAACAGGAGACTGCTTCAGTTTCACCTTAATGTTTAATATAATAAATTACAAAGTACCAGCATATTTATGTAACCATGTTAGAATTCATGATGAAATTCATGCACTCATTCAGACAAATATGCAAAAATTACTTATTATATTGTCAAACCATTTTGGTGATTCATTTAAGAAACTGTTGATTGGTCTTAGTTTTTCAAATTTGATTATGTGTTTTATCTATCTCTAATCTTCTTGATATATTGTATCATTATTAGTAGGTAAGTTTTAATAATGTTATTAAAGATCTTATCAAGTGACACTGTACCACATACTGAGGCAAGTTTGACTTTTTTTTCTATTTTGTTTTACTTCATAATTCAAGTTTTTGGTTCTCTTATTTACATTTATGTAAAAAGCAATAAGATTAAACAGGTCCCCCTTTTACTGTCAATATTTTGGGGGAGTTGGGTGGAAGAGTACTTCTGAGGTAAAACCATGTTTTCCTTAAAATGTTTATATCATGTATGCTTTTTTTCAATAAAGACCTTCTTCTTCGAAGAATTAATTTGAGATATAGCATTGAAATATTTTGAAATATCTTGTATTGGATGATTGTCTTGACCTTCTTTAGAATCATATTAAATTTTTTTTTACCTTTTGAAGGGTCTTGCATTCCATGATACCAATTTCTTTATACGTACTCAAAAGCAACAATAACTACAAAAATCACAAAATGCTATTTTCTTCTTAGTCTATGAGCTTGTACGGTTAGTGGTGCCATCTGGATGGAATAATACTCATGGTGATTTTTGACAAAGTAGACATCTCTAGAGTTAGAAAATATGTGATAGCATTGTATCATTGGTAGCTTTGTATATGCTATCAATTTGTAATGCTACCCTAAAATAAACATTTCTGAAAAGTGGCCAATATAAAGCACAACATAAATATTCATCCTCAACATTGAAATTTGTCACAATGATAGTTCAATGAAAGTTCAAGCACTTTCCATCAAATACTGTTATAAAATTCTATGGTCAGTGTTGACTCTCACAGTACAGTGCCCAATTTTAGTAGAGTTAATGATTTCATATTTAGAAAAATATTTGTCTGTTGATAAAAACACTAAAACACATTATAATTATAATTATATATCATAATTATGTGTTTTTGTAGAAAGTTTAATCAGGAATCCAATCACTGATTGCTTTTTGTATAAATTCCATATTAATATCAGTACAACAGGAAATGTTACCCAGGTAAAAAAAACAACTAATTTTGAGAGATTTCTTGGGTTTCATCAATGTCATGATATTTTCCCTATTGTTACTGAAAGATATACACCTAGAATTACGTCAAAAAAGTGTATAATAGCTTTCTCCTGAAAAAGATAGGTGTGATTTCTCAACTACAGTTATCCCTTACCATTCACAGGTTTTCCATTCACAGTTTTGATAATTTGCCATTTAGGCATGATTTATTTAATGGGAATATTTGGTGAATTTTGGCGGTGTGCCACCAAAAACCACATCATAGAAAATATGCAGTACGATATAAACCAAATGTAGAAAGTTTAGGAAAATATGAAAGCATTGCAATAATCTTTGTCATTATTATGAAGAAAGATTGTAGAAAATTATCAGGTGAACTTTATTTATGAAGACAATAGAAACCCAATCAAAAACTTATTTTGATTGAAAATGTGATCTTGGAACACTCACAATCCGGTTAGTCAAACAGTATTTTAGACCTATAAATTCTTATCACAACTTTTCTGACAGGATAAAAAATTTTAAAAAGAAACAAAAATATTCACCATCATAGTCAATAACTGAACAATCGTAACATTCTGAATTAGAAGTCATGTAAAAAAAATTCCATTAGAGGAAAAATATGGTCAGAATGCAAACAGAAAAACAAATAAAGGAAGAAGGGGCCATTAGTTTTAGCAAGAATTGGTTGTGGGGTCAGCTGGCCAATCCTAGTCTCCATCATGAAGAGTTTTGGCTCAAGCTATTTATGTGTGCTTCATATCAAATAACAATAACCATCAATGTCTTTTGGCAGCATGATCAATTAAAAGTAATTTCTCTCTCTTTTTGTTGGACAGTGATCACTGAAAAGTCAGAATTTTCAAAAAAAAGAGTGAATACTGCCAGACACAATCTATGGGAACAATTTAGAATTAACTTTCATTATGAATTGAATCCCTACAAAAAACTATTTTGGCAGAGGAGATTTTGTAAAAAAACAACAACTTATTATCTAATCATCATCATCATTTATCATCCATCACTGGATTTGCCAGACCAGACCTCTCCATTATGTATATGGTGGACCAAGTACTTTGTCTTGTTTGTCCCTCCATCTTGTATCTTGCCAGCATTGGTCTTGCATGTGGTCTCTGGGGATGCATGTTGTGAGTTGGAATATGCACCCATTGTCTTCCATTCTTGCAACATGACCAGCCAATTGCTATTTGAGTTTTCTGGTGGATTTTATGATGACTCCTGTTTTTTCCCCAATACATTGTGCTATCTTGTGATCTCTCCATGAATCTTTCACATGCATGTTGCATGGTTTGAGATGTTTAAATTTCCACAGCTCTGGTATCATTAGTGCACATACACAACAGTCTAGCGATATTTCAAATGTGAAGTTACACCATCATAACCCAGGCCCCATTTGGTTGTAAAATGAACATATTTCATATAAGACTCCTTTCCTTACTTAGTTTTCTCATACTTTTGTAACCTAATGATCATAATGATTTTCTTAGTCTTCAACATCTCGAACATTTTCATCTGAACTTTCCGCACTCTCAATACATATCAGTACTGTTGGGGTAATTTGAAATGAACATACATCTTGGGAGTGAACATGTTTGAGTAAATACAGGTCAGAACAGGGTGCTGACTTGCCTTCCATCCAGTGCACCACCAACCTCTAGTTTGTCCATTAGTTGCTAACCCAACTCAAAAAATGTTTCCTGGGTTTCCAGGTTGCTGGTCAAAAGTTTTAAAGCACTTATCTGGCAAAAAGTGCTTTCAGGGTCACATCCTGTTCATGCGTGCTACCCAATGAGATTCTTACAAACCTCTGTACCAACAGTGACAATAACCTTCCTGAATTTTACAATTTTTGTACAAGCCATACTCCTGGAACAATGGGCACCAATCTATATCAATCAAGATATGATAACGACGGATGAAGACGGATCGGTATCCCTGTTTTGTGACATGGGCAACATGAAGTAGATGACCATCTGCCCCTCTTTGTTGACATTGGAGAGCTGAAAATTCCTCAGTGTCTTGATATGGGATTTTGTAACATCTGTCATTCACAGTTGCAAATAAAATTTTCTGTAGCTTTGCCTTGTACTCCACCTTCCATCATTCATGGACTATAGAACTGATGATATTTACTTTGTTATTGACTTTGGTCTGAAAGTTCTTCTACTGTCTCTTCATCTGTGTGCCTACTCATCGCCAGTCTCTTCACCCCTAAAAAAATATTTGACTATTCTTGATTGAGTTTCCCTAGATGACATCAAACACAACATATATTCCACTACTTTTGCCCACTTCTACCTGCTCCAGAATTGTTATGGTAACATCCCTGAGATAACTGAAATCATCTTATTAACCACCGTAGTAGAGTTTCCAGGTAGTTGCTCTGCCAATCAGGTCTATTTTCTCTGCAAATGGGTTGACCCATCCATATATGAGGCTAATAACCACTTTCTGGATTCTTGGCTGCTGTAGCTTCACAAGATAAATCTAATTTATTGCCTTGCATCATCTCTCTTTACTGTCCCAGAAATGCACTGCAGTGTTCAGCTGTAAAATGGTATTGCTTGATCACTCTAACCTTCAGGTTGAATTTTGATATGCCTCTTGGAGTGTTTGTAAACTTTAACCAGTAGTCTGATCTGCAGGGACCTGCCTAAAGGGGTTGTTACTTGTCAGCTTGAGAATTATCAAATCTTGAAGACCACATGCACAAAAGGATGCTTCTTTGGGAGGTTTGTCATCTGAGCAAAGTAACAAGATGTTATTATAGGCAAAGCACCAAAGGATCAGAGTTCTTATAGCATGCAGGTGCGTTTCCCAGTTCCTCTCCCAAGAGGTCCTCAGACGGCCAAGTACTATGCCCTCTATCAGGTCAATATATGACATCCAGAATGCAAAGAACTCTCCATTTTTCTGATGGAGATGTTCCAGAATATCTGTTGACAGGGCTAATAGTGGACTTTGCAGCAAATTGCCCAACTTCTGTTGGTCTTTCACATTGTCTAAAAATCATCCCACTCCTCTCTGGAATGGAGGAACTCTGTCCGCGTGAATCTCATCAGTGATTCTTTGTGGACCCTGACAGCATGATTGTAGTGTTTACCATGAAGGGTGCCATTAATGGACTCCTCCACAGCAATTCTAGCCTTCAAGCATATATCAAGCATTCCAAAATCACTTTCCTAGGATGGCTAAGGCATTTCAAATGGTATAGTATGGTATGGAAAGTCTCCATCCTGAGGAAAATGCTGGAAAAGAGATCTTTGTGATTCTAGGCAATTTCAGTGGATTCTGTATACAATGCTTGGATCAATGATGAAAATTGTTTCTAGTTGTAGTTCTTTCCAGATTAGCTCTGATTGGTTCAGAATTTCAAACTGTATGATCAAATTAGTGGCTGCTGAATTGATGGTTGGCAGATACCCAACAATATCTTGTGATATTGGTTCTTATTCCATGGTGCTGATATTGAAACCAGTCCAACTTGGGATTGTCTAATTCACAAGGATCTTTTTCTTCTAAATAAAATTTCAGCAGATTGATAACTCATCTGCACCTTTAAAAATTTTTTTTGTTTCTAACACTAAAATTTTTCTTATATGTTCACAAAGTGGGGGATCTTTCTTCATAAAAATACAAAAAAAACATTTGCAAGGTCAAATTTGGAAATATAGGAAGTTTGAGGTAATTCTTTTCTACAGCTTGGGTGTGAATTATGTTATATCAAATTTGACAAAAAAATTTGAATGTAGTGTTTTTCAGGGCAATTTTTGTGAGTCAGTCTTATGAAAAAATATTACTCATAATGGAGAAATCTTTGGAGGGTATAAATTTTATGAAAATCGTTTTTTTTAGAAAATTTATCACAAAATCAGTGTCAATGATTTGTGTAAAATATCAGCCTCTTTATATTAAGTCTTTTATTATCTCCCAGTTGATCCCCACTTTGCGTAGACCCTTGGTATGCAAGATATAAAAACATTTTTAATTTCGAGCCACCAACCAAAAAGTTGGTCAACCTTCTGATGGCATTCATAGAGATTGTTCTTTTCTTACACTTACCTTGCAATGGCATCTGTTGAAAATGTATTTTTCTTACACTGACTGTCTGATGATGTCTGCCTAGATTATTATTTTCTCACACCAATACTCTAATGGCATCTGTTATGATTGTTTTCTTATGCCAACCACACTGATGGAGTCTATCAAGATTATTTTTTTGCCAACCTCTGATTGCATCTATCAAGATCATTATTTTCATTGTCTTTCTAATATTGTGTACATATTGAACAATAAAAAAAGTCAAACAGCAAAGCTTTTTGGAGCTTTTTTTTAAGGAAGGTTTGCAGGAAAATGTTACATACAAAAAGATTTTTTAAAATTAACCACTAGCACCCACTACAAGACTCGCTGCATGATTATAGAAGTACTACTCCTTACAAATATTATAGAATCATCACACTTGGAGAATGTGTACCCAGCTATTTTTCTTCACAGTCTATATGCAAAGCATAGATATGACAATCTCTATTTATTAGCTTAATATTCTGGATTGATGTAACATAACCCAAGTAAATAAAGTTAGACTATTTAAATTAATGGCATGTTTTTTCCAGATCAAGTTGAAGAAAAAAATTATAGAATCCGCAAATGCCAAGGAAAAGATTATGTAATCACCTAGTATTCTGCATTTCTGAAAACAAATAGCAACACAAGTCTAAATACATTTGTATACCAATAAAAGAGAGTAAATAAAAGAGAGTCTAATAAGCTGGGGTAATTAGAAGGAAACATAGCTTCAAACATGGTGTGCAGCAAAAGAATATTGTTTCACTAAGATTGCCAAAGAGAAAAATAAACTAGCTAGAAAGCTGAAAGTCCTGCTAAAATATCCTGATAAATGATCTCAAAGGGTGATATCTTTCTCCTAAAAAATGCATATAAGCCAAAAATTGTTATAAATGAGGCATGAATAATTAGAAATATGATCAACAAAATGATAAAGGTTGGTTTTATTCCACGTTGTTTAACATTAGGGAAGACAAAATTGAAATTGGTGGCCATCTTTGAATATGGTAACCTTTAATAACCCCTTTCAGCCAACTGTTACAAAATGGCCCCCCCCAAGGAAAGGTTTGAATAAATAGATGAATAGATAGTGATAGGTTGATAAAATAGATCATTAGATCAATTAATATATATACAGAGAGACAGATATAAGAGAGAAAAAAAAGTTAAAAATGAGCTTGCTGTGTGCCTATTCTCTGTAGAGTAAGAAGGTAGGATGGGAAACTGATAACAAATTATTTCTTTTCATCCGTGCTGAAATTTTGCCAAATATTTAGGCAACTGGGTACTCAGATAGAATTCAGGGTCAAATCTATATAGCTACAGCTAAAAACAGGATGTAATTTTTCTGTTAGCAAGTATCTGAGCTGAGATTACCACGACTGAAAATGTAACAAATTCAGAGGATTCCTTTGTAAGCAAATTAAGATAAAGGTGATAACAATCATAAAAGAGAGAGACCTCCCTAGATTCCAGACAGAAACTACCAGGATTTGCACCAAGGGCTTGATAGACCATCGTCTGTCTGGTATGGTAAGGGAATATCATAGGCTTTGACTCACAGTACAGCAACCAAGCAGCAGTGACCAAGAAATGTGCACGGATGGCTCTTGTAATAGTCTTACCAGCAGGTTGTCAGTGGGGAGTCACACATTACCACAAGAGGAGAAACATATGCTCATTATCATAACTCTCTCCTTCTCTCTCTCAGCTGAAATATTTTGACAGTCCTGTATGACAAAGGAAATAATGTTATTTTTGATAAACCTGGCTTTTTCTCATCATTTGATGTCATCTTTTATTCACTTCAGTGCCCACATCAATTCATGATATATAAACCCAGACAGTGATGACTACGACGACCCAACAACACAATGATTGAATACACAACACATAACTTGTAACCACACCTTTCTTCACCTCCTAATCTAAGGGTTACACACAAGATATGCACTTAAGCCAATTGTGTGGGGATGTTCTAAACCCTACCACTGCACAACTTGTTTGGGGTAAACTTCTCATGTTATAAAAGGGACATTCATGGATGATAATCCATGTTTGAGTTTCTCAAAAAAAATCAGCCATTGACTATTTTGGTTTTGTTGTCAGTGGATAGATAGTTCCAGTTGGTAGGGTTGGTCACTTCTCATTAATTTGGTTAGGTCAATCAATAGGGTTGGTTGGTAAAACACAAACTGAACTTCATGAGGTTCATGGAGATCTCTTACTGAATGATACTGAAGTGTCAGGTAGACCTCTTCAGGTAGATTATGATCAAAGGAAGACTTTATAATAATCATGATTATTCAACACAGCAGGTAGACAAAATACCAAAATCAATTACTGAAAATCATTGAAAATCAGATCCTGCATGTTTGTCACTTTGATGTGTGGCTTTCAAAAAAAATCCCACCGGACCATATTTCCATGAACACTTTGCTATTTAAACGTAAACAAAATTTTCTGTTTTTGAAACAAACCGTGATGATTGATAATGTTGGGTACTTTACCACGATATGGATTACAAGTGATGAGGTAAGTAATCACTGCTAACCATATTTATAAATTCTACTGCTATATTTGAAGGAAGCATTATCAAAACTGTATCTAAATACACGTGTTGCTGATTTTACTTGTATTTCTGGACTATATTTACACTACATAAATCTTCAAATGACTGAAAACCCTATGTGAATAACTTACAGATTATTACATATGTTATTCCATAACCATCATCTTGGTTTTCATAGAGTTGGATACTACCAGAGGGCTGCAATTGCTAAATTCGTGCTTTTGCTAATCAATGTGGAACATCATAAAATGCAGTGTAATGACCATAAGAAGTGAAATATAGACCAATGGGAGAATCCGATCTACTCAGACGAATCTTCCTCTACATTATTTTCTATTTTCTGGCTGAGTTTACATCTGGAGGCAGCCTAAAGAAGCTTATAATTCTGACCAACTCACTCAAAAAGTCAAGAATGCGGTGGACCTATGTTGATTTTGGTGGCAATTCGATGAAATTCTCTTGGTCCAGCAATAGTAGTGCATAACAGGGTGAACTCTATGGATTTTCTGACAATTTTGGTCCCATGGTGCAAAACCCTTCTTCCTAACAACAACACTGTCTTCTGTTTACTATTCAAACATTACATTACCAACATTACATTATTTCAAAAGTCAGATGATCATTTAATTTCTCTCCATACAAATACCTCTTAATTACTTGGTGACCTTAACCTATATAATTTTTACTAAGAAATATTTCCCTGAGAAATTTATCTTCTAAACAACCAGTGTCATCATGATATACTTGTAAGTGCAGAACATGCACTGACTAAAAAAATACTTGATTGGCAGTTTGGAATAGTGGGGGGTATAGAGACTACAGTGGCTAAAAATTGTGATAAATACAAAAAAAACAATGAAACTAGTCTGAATCATTGTATTATATTAAGGAGACCTCATCTCAGAAATGCTAACAATGACACCAGTTTGATGAAGCAACAAGTGAGAAGGTGCTAAGATTGGTGAGTGGAATATGTGCAGCAGAAATTCATGACCCAAAGGCAACCATTTTTCATTTGTCATTAGTGTAATGCATGGTCTGCCATTTTCATGCAACAAATGCTCTTCAGCTAATATATCAGCAATAATTTACAATTACTTTTAGTAAATTTTGGCATTTTGTCTTGTTCAGATTAAGCAATTTCCAATAAACAATGTCTTGCAGGGGCAACTACAAAGCATAATCATTTTTTGTTACAACTCTAGCTTTATGGTGGCTATAGCAGTAGTATCCTTGTCTTATTTATTTGTATGCCGTGTTTGATTACTTGTATCACTTTTCATTACCCATAATGTTATGCATGTATATGCTTTTAAGAAATGTAGAAATACCCCAAGAATAACTTCAATTGCTATCTAACAGTGGATGTGGCTCACATTTTCTGCTCAAGAACTTTGCTGATTGCTGTCAAATGATTCAGAGTGGTAGGGTTGGATGCAGTTAAACTACTATGCCATTTGACTTCTTTGACCTGATGCAATTCATTTTGATTCAGTTCCAATGGTTGTGTTTTGAGGTTTGTCCAATATCTTCAATTCACTATGTTGGAACTTGGTGAATCACTGATAAACAGTCATACTGCCAAAATTTTTTCTCCGAATACCCAGCAGCTTTGGAAGAACTGGGACCCACTTTGAAATCATGCAACCTACAAATTCTCAACTGCATGCAAGAAATCTTTTCTTTTCTGACACTGTGAATATTCGATGTGAGTGAAAGTGATGGTTGTGAAGATCATATATACCCTTAATTGATGAGGTTCTAGATGATTCTATGTCTGGAATTGCTCAACACATTCTCTAAAATTCAGTAACTTTCCCACCGACCTGATAGATAAATCCCTGGCCAAAATTTCTATCTATATTCCTGGCATTGATGACATAATTCTAGAAATCCTACAGGTTGAAGATTACATTTTTCATAGGCCCATCATAATCCCATAAGAAAGTGATATATTTTCAGATTACTAATACTGAAAAAAATATAAATCTTGGTTGGTGGAAGTGCTGAGGCCCTATTTTTAAAGGTATCCTTTTTAAAAAAAAATGTAATTCAAGTTTAGGGTGCATCCTTAAGGCAAGAGAATCTTTGATAGTGGGAAATATGGTGATAAGTTTGTAACTTGGCCAGTTATTATTATGTACTTAGTATAAGTTGAATATACAGGTCTGAAAAAGGAAACTTGTAGTAGTTTTAGTTAAACTGTAAAGTAGGTACTCTCAAGTTATTAGACATTATAGACAAACGAAAAATTGAAACGTACTTATTCAATGACATTAAAAGGAAAACACCACACGTCGACATGACAAAATGGAGAATATATGTACCAAGTATGAGTATGGACGCAAAGCTTGAACAAAGTACGATTGATTATAATGAAGACACATACAGGTATTTAAACAAACAAATGAAACATATATTTAATGAAGAGCCATTTATAACAATACAACATTGACAAGAAATACATGTAATGAAACATTAATATGATTGAGCCAGAAGAGGAGAGGCCTGTTCAGTTCAGAAGATTGGATCCGTGATAGAAGGGGCAGTATAAACTTGTAAGTAAGAGATAGAGAATAGCTTCTAAACATGAGATAGGAGCTCTGCCCTAAGTAGTAATAGTGGCTGCCATGTGTGAATGAAGCAGAGGTGACAGAAATGCTTTGGATCTATAAGGCTTGGAGAAGCTCCAGGAACGGTTATAGACACTGGGTATCAGTGATATGAGTAACTGTCAAGTTTTGGGCGACTTTGACATCTGTAAAATGAAAAGGCTTGAACAGGGATTGCCCATAGTGGATAAAAAAGGAAGCCAGTGAATTGATACCGATCCTAGGAGGAAGGAAAGGAAGGGGGAGAAAGAGAGAAGTAAGCAGCTGAGAGAGCTAGGGCAAATGAGCGAGTGAACACATGTGTTAAGAGCTTTTATAAGGAGTAGATGGAAGAAGTGACATTTTCTGTATGGGGGCTAGAGAATTTTGAGTGAGGTTAAAGATTAGAGGAGAATTGAAGTAAACAAATGTAAAAATCAATTGAAAACAATGTAGTTAAAAAATAAATAAATGAATAGAAAATAAAAATAAAACAAATAGAATGTGGCACTTATCTGGATTGGAACTTCTTGCTGCAGATGAGGGATTCATCTAATAGTAGGAAACTTCCTTGGAAAAATTTCCTTTTTGCTTTGTTAAAAAAGTTCATGGTTCAATCCTGTCTGAGAGTATTAAGAATTTATTACTTGTACAGTTGGTCCCTTGATTCCTATTTGTGACAATGTGCCAGCAGATTTGTTTTTCATGGCTAATTTAACCGTGGGGGGGTCTTTTTGCTTAGATTCATCATCGTTAAATTTGGGCTTAGTGGTATATCACAATCAAATAAAATGTACAGTTAAGAATTGGAAGTTGTTTTCAATTGAATTATATGCTTGATTGTTACATTTGTTTACTTCGATTCTCCTGTAATCCCTAATCTTACTCAAAATTCTGGGGAGACTAGCTACTACAAACTCCCCCTAAACACACACCAGAAGAGTAGCCGAAGCTAATACTTATTTGTTTTCGTAATTAACTTCAACAAAAAATAATGAATGTCAATTAGGACATCAAAGTATCTCTATGAGCAAACAAGCGTGCTTTGTACTTACAATGAATTAAAAATATACTTTTGCAGCTAACGATATTTAATTTGTATGAAACTGTGCTTGGTCTGCTAGCAGGTGAATGCAAAATATTTAGTTTCTAAGTGTGTGTATGACTTTCTCACAAATACTTGAAATATTGTGGTGTTATGTCTTATATGTGTTATATCTTTTATTGAAAACTACAGTTTACTTAGAAAAAGAAGTATTCATGTCTTCATGATAATTTGGTTTAATCTATTTATCCCACTCAGGATGATGATTGTTGTTTGTCCAACATCTGGGCCAGTCAAGGAGCAAGAAATCAAAGGACACTACTTGAGCGCCACTTAATGGCATATCTAGTGGGTTTGAACCAGTACAAGCAAGGGAGCTATTTTGCACATTAACCAAACAATGGTATACACTTTCACAAACACATGCACAAATTTAATTGGGAGTTCAGCCAAAAGGCTTCTTATAACCTTTTCATTTATCTATACACAGCTAGTACCCAACTTATGATTAAGTTCCATTCTACCCAACTCTAATTGAGTTCCTTCTATAGTGAGTGGTAGTAGTAATGTCATCTAACATCAGTGTTTAAAAAATTTGTTCTTTGTTTTTTTTTGTAAAATTAACATGTTCAGATGTTTTTTTCCACATTTCACCTGAATTTCGAAAGTGCACAAAGGTGCCTAGTGAAACTTGTGTTTTACAGGTTATCAGATGTACTAATATAAAAGCTGACTACAGGCTTACTAACAGAATATTGCTATCAAGCAGCTATTGCAAGAAGTGAGCCAAAATAAGACCAGGAGTCCCTGGTATACACACAAAATGACCATGCATACATGCATAAAGAAAGTACAGTCTCCCATTGAGTTTTGTCTCCTCATTAGTATACATATATAGATTCATCTCATGACGCATAGTCATAACTCAAATATGCTGTATATTATTTTTTTCACAAAAATTTTTAAAATATCACTTATTTCATTTTACTACAATGATTTATATCAATTGAAGTATTACTTATCTTATTTTTTAAAAAAAGGGGGGGAGAAAAGGAAAATAAATGGCTTGCCAAAGACATAGAAAGAGAGAAGGGAGAGATACTTTGATGAAAGGGTTGGAAGGGAGAGGGCAGAAAAGAAAGTTAGGTTGTTTACTGAAGTAGGTTGGAAAATTTTTGCATGAAACTAGTTCTTGTTTGTATAGCACTTAGATAAAATCATGGACCAGCAATGAAGATAGGAAGGGATAAGGGAGAGAATAAGAAGATACTGGCATAGAACAGAGACAAGAGGTAGTGGATAATCTCAGTTGTCAACATCTGTGGATATCCACAGGTCCAGCTACTATTCATAATTGCTCTGAGCGTATTATGCACATAAATTTTTTATCACACTGATGTGTCGTTGGTTGTAAGTATGATATTCTTATGCAGTAGTTTCTTGCAAAATAAATTCCATTTAAGAGTTTCTCCAGTCTAAAAAAGTTGAGAAAGGCTGATCTTTATTATTAAACTAATGCGGTTTCTGCTTGGTGCATTTAAGGAAAACCTTTTTACACATTTTTTTTGGTTTTAACTCTTTTTTTATTTCATTTTTTTTTTTTGATTGGGGAAAGCCTGTTTGGTGCTGTTAGAAGTTTTTGGGTTGATGCTTTTTTTAAATAAATATCAGACAAATCCAAAAGTAAGACTCGATACAATAAAGGAAATTACTAGTATTATTTTTTTTTTCATTTTACAGGTTATGAGGTCTTTTCACGTGGATTATCTCCTACACACTTTATACACTATCTGAAGATTTTCAATTCCGCTGTTCAAGAAATTCATGAAGAAAGCGTTCACCTGGAAAATGGTCAGATATATCACCAATGTGTGATTGGTAAGGAAATTTTGAACACAACAACTTCATTTGCCAAATTTCCAAAAATGTATTAATTCAACATATTTTTCTTATTTGCTCCTCAAATCAAAATTGTTTTGTATGAAAATATGTTAATAAACAAAACAAGAACAGAAAAATTAATTGAAACTTCAGGAACACTGAGGGATACCCAACAAAACAAAACAATTGCATCCAGAACAACATAATTTACAAAGCAACTTCATTGAATAACCAAACAATAGCAAATTTTAAATAGAGCCTCAAACACTAATTTCTAAATCAGTTTAAATGACCACAAAAAAAATCATTCAACAATGAATGATTCCAAAACTACACAGCAATGTCAAAGTACATATGGAATTTAAAAAACAAAATAAAAAACTTATAATAAGAATGGGAATTTCAAAATTCAATAACATGCAAAAACAACTGAAATGTCTTCAAAAAAACTACACATGATAAGATTTACAAAAGAAAAATCACTAATAGACAGAAAAAAAAGCAAACTAATAAGAGATTGTATAATTGAAACAAAATTCCTACTTGAAAAAGGCAAAAAAAAGCAATGAAGATTCTAATGGCTAATCAGCATTACTAATCCAAATACTAAAATATAAAAAAACAAAAAAAAAGAATGTATAAAACCTAATAAAAATGAATAATGAACATATAAAATGTTGAAACGATCAAATTTATTATGGGTTTTTTATCATCATATTAAAATTAAAATAACCCTTGTTATTTTGATTTTGTGTTCATCTTTTTGGGATATTTACTTATATATTTTGGATCTAAAAGTTGGCCATGCGCACATCACACTTTGCCTGAAAACTGTATTGCACAGGGTGGAGAACTTTTCTATATACAGGCACCAGCACTCTTGATATATATGTATGATTTTATGAATATATATGTAAATATATATATGTGTATGTGTTTGTTTATACATATATATATATATATATATATATATATATATATATATGTGTGAGTGTGTGTGTGCATATATATTTATATATATATATATGTGTATTAAGAAATATATATAGAGAGAGAGAGAGAGAGAGAAATTAAGAAATATATATATATAATCAGACAGAATAATTATAAAATATGTGGAGATTTTATTTGTTAAATGATTAATTCACAAATGAATTAATTAGAATGGTCCACATGTTTCAAAAAGGCTTCTGTAGAATGGGTGTACTCTTAGTGGTTAAAAAGTTGGGTCTCCATAGAAAATAAATTAAGCATCAGATGTTTTGCTTTGAAAGCAAAAATTGAAATAAAAAATGAGGATCCATCACAGTGAGTCCGGACTGTTTTATGTCTGTAAAGGAATCTGTGGCTGTTTGGTTGGATCTTTTGTTGGAACTAGTGGCAGCATTTATGGGTATTTTATTGGATTTTCTGATCAAAGGAGGTGGGCATAGTTAAGAATCAGTTGCCATTGATATTAATGAGCTAGGTAATGGTTCAGTGTTTGGCTATTCAGGTACTTGGTAAGGTGGGTTTGAGGCTATCTCTGGTGGTGATCAAGGTAATGGGATATTAGTCAGAGGGGATCCTTGTTATATAAAGATTGAGTATCAGTTAGGAAATACATAGGTGTCTATAGGTAGGAGTCTGGGTGATTATGTTCACGCATTGCAAATGTTTAATATATATAAAAGGAGAGTTGGTCCGGATAGGGTGAGATGAGTTTGTAATATTAATTATTTGTAGGTGGGGTTGTTGTGGGAATAAGATTATATGTATATTAAAGGGTATATGGGCCTGGGTAGAACTGAAGTCTAAGGTGCAGGTATGAAGATAGTGAATTGGTAAATAAATGAAAATAAATGTTCTCTCTGTTCAAAACCAAAAAAAGCAAAATAAATCCTCCCTCAATTTTGACTCCTAAAGGAGAAGATGAATGAATGTTCCATATAGATTTTGTCCCCCAGAATTGAAAAATCCTGTCAAAATTTCAAAATTTGATTTTTTCACTTTTGAAAGTGAAAAAAAAATTGCATCACAATTTTGACCCTTAGAAGTGAAAAAAAATCTACCTCTCATTTTTGGATCCAAAAGTGAAAAAAATCTTGAATTAGTCCCCTAAAAGTAAAAAAATTGCCCCAATATTGAAAAAAAATCTCCAACTAAATTTGAGTCATAATTGTGAGAGAATTTGACCTCTAAAAAAGGAAAAAAATTCCTTGGATTTCAACCTCTAAAATTGAAAGAAAAATCTTTCGCCTCAACTCTAATAAAAAGTAAAAAATACCATTCAATTCTATCACAAGAGAGAAAATCTTTCCCTAGATTTTGATCCAATAAAATAATTTTGATTTTGATCCAATGAAAAAAAGGAAAAAAATTTTCCCCCTCAATTTTGATACCTAAAAGAGGAAAAACTCTCACCTCTCAATTTTGAACACTAAAAAAAATCATCCCCTCAATTTTGAGCTTGAATGCTGAAAAAATTCACAGGGATTTTGACCCCTAAAAGTGAAAAAATTTCCGTAATCATGATTAGCCTCTTAGTGTCCATTGTTGGACATCAACCTTCCCCAAGATTTGCCACACCTCTCTATCATGAGCAGCACGTAGCCAGTACTTCTTTTCTCTGATATACTGTGCTGTCATGATCTCGCCATGATTCTATCTTGTACATGTTGCATGGTTCTCTGTTTGGTCAATCTTTTGATTAGGTTCAAAGCTTCAGCTCCATTAGTGACTATTGGTAGGATACATTGGCTTTTTAGTACTAGTGGTATTATCTTATTCTTGAAAGTTGAACTTACTTTACCAAAAGTATGATTTTCTGCTTGATTTCCTTTTCTTTTGATGACTTCATTGAGACCCGGTCCTAGTAAGATGTAGTGGTCTACTTTCTCAAGCTCTACATTTTTTATTTTGATCGTTGTGTACATGACATTACATTTGTTTTACTGAACTTCATGTGGAGCCCAACTTATTTGCTTGCTTCATCTATTTGTCTAACATTATTTGGAGATCGTCAATGTTCTTAGCAGAACAAAATCTTCAGCCTTGATTTTAACTCTTAAATGTAAAGAAAAAAATCCCTTGGATTCCAACCACTAGAACTGAAAAAAAATCAGTTTCCTGCAGTAAAAAGTAAAAAAAAAAAAAATGACTCTTCAATTTCAATCCATAAAAGTAAAAATTGGAAGTTTCCCTTTGATTTTTTTGCCCTAAAATACAGAGAAATACTTTGATTTTGATCCATAAAAGTGAAAAAGAAAATGCTCCCTTCAATTTGGACACCTAGAAGTGAAAATAAAAATCCCTCAAACTGGGAAAAATCTTCCCCTCAACTTTTACCACTGGAAGTAAAAAAAGATTTCCCCAAGATTTAGACCCCTAAAAAATGTCTTTGCATTTTGACCCATGAAAGTGGAAAAATATTACCCTTCAATCTGGACTCCTAAAAAAAATAAACCTTATCCTCTGATTTTGAGCTTTGGAAGTAAAAAAAAATTCACCTTGGTTTTGGACCCTAGAAATGAAATAAAGATTTCTTTGCATTTTGACCCCTAAAAGTGGAATGAATTACCTCCCAATTTGGCCCCCTAAGAGTGAAAAAAAATCCTTTTGATTTCGACCCCAAAACATAAGGAAAAAATTTTTCCTTGAAGTGAAAAAATCCTCTCATCAATAATGATCCTTTGAAGGTAAAAGTAAAATCCCCTCAATTTCAACCCCTAAAAGTGAAAAAGTAGATTCCTTTGCATTTTGAGATTTTCCAACATATTTTTCACTGGTATACTGTCTAAATTTTTATAGAAACTCATGATTTATTAATCATTCATTCATGGAGGGGAAAGATGAAATAGTAAATAAAGTTTATTCAACTTGATTATTAAAGTCAATGAATGTTGAGTTCAATGTTTAATTTATAAAAATAAATCTTTGCTTCCAGCAATGATACCCACAATTACTAATATCTACCTTATGTTAAAACCACTGCATTTTCCTCTCCAATCTTGGTCATCATTCTATAATTTCAATTTTGAATCTTTGAACTATTGTTAAACTTGGTACTCATACAAGGGTGGGGTCCAACAATTAAAAAAAGTTATTCTCCTTGGGATAAATTGTCTTAAATTTCCAAGGCAAGACATATTTGAAAATAATCCCTTACAAAATTTTTATTTTGAAATCTTTTTCTTGATACAGGGAAGGTGTCGATGAAAACATAATGGTAAATATTGTACACAGGTACTGAACACCTTGAAATGTGTTTCTTTTGTTTTAAAATCAAATCAAAATTAAAATGATTGATTTAAGATAAAATAAAAACTGCATTATTTTTTTAAAAATTCACATTGAAGTTTGCAGTGCAGAGCAATATACTCAAACATTTCAACCTCAAGAACATGCATTAAGCTTCATCTCAGCCACTAGTGCTTGTACATACAATATCTAGATGAGATTTTAGAATAGTTTGATAGTTTGATTTTTTATTCTTTGACCCTTATTCGCACAAACAATCCAATCCTTTTTCTGGCACAGCAGACTTTCTCTATGAGTTTTGGATTGAATTAAAGTTTTTTTTGTTGTTCTTTCATAAAATTATTATGTGTTTCATAAGCAGATATATCTTTTTATTTCCTCCTGCTTTTTTAGGCAGTAGAGAAATTTATGCAGTTTTTTGTATAAATGTATAGGGCCTGTGATTCTGTCTTCAATTTTCGTTTATTTTGTGGTTCCCATTGTAAATAAAATTTATAATCCAACATTTCAAATCAAGACCAATGCACTCCTATCAATACAAGGTCATCAGAAAATAACTTTTGTGCACAGTCTTCATACTTTTGTTAAACTTGGTTATTTGTCTTAATAAAGTGCTTTCCAAATGTTTAATGCATATGATTTTAACTTAATGTATATTTATATAGTAGTACTCATGGTATATATAATTCAATTAGTAGCACTTGTCATAAAGACTGGTGCACCTCTCCATCCATTATATGTCATCAGTGAAGAAAAGAAACATCCATTTTTTTTCTTATTATTGATTATTAGGTTCAGTAAAATGTAGTTCTCAGATGCGCTAACATCAGTTGCCATCATTACTGACACAGGTGTTATGTCCCTTGCTTAGTATTGCCAATTTAGATGTTTTCCACAGAGATTTCAATTTTTTGGTCAAGTCTAGGTGTCAGAAAATGCTATTTAGATAATTTCAAATAAAATAAGAAGTATTTTCATCAAATTTATAGAAGCAAAATAAGTAGTATTTTCAATAAAATGAGTATTATTTCAATAAGATAAATGTTGAAGATTCAAGTTATATTGGATTTATTAATAATATGTATTATATTTCCCAAATATATACCTGGATAATCTAGATGTTTCTAAATGTTTGATGATGGATTTTGATTTAATTTTACATTGCACCAGAAAATAACTAGCATATAAATGGTCTGACTTTCAGGCAGGTTTTTGATGTAATTGTTCAACTTTTTCAGATTAACTTCTGTTTGTTGACTATCAATTCTATGTAGTTTGTAAGAAAAGGTCAGGACATGATATGCGGTTTTAGTCAGATGCACTTTATTACGATAAAGACAAAATAGGTATATATGTGTGTGATCCAAGAGTAGAATGAAGAGTTATCAATCAAAACAATGATCATATTCTATTCTATGTGACATGTCTTGCTACTATTGTCATTGCATAGGCTTGCATGTCATTACACATCAGAAGGACTCTGGTCACCAAGTGTTCTTGCCAAATAACTGAAGAAGGGTTTGACAAATCTTGATGAAATTTGGATGGTCAGTATGAATATCTTGAAATTGTTATATTTTGAGATCTCTAGACATTTTGTTTTCAAAACTCTGGACTCTGCCTTCATCATCATTTATTAAAGCCTTAGTTTCTTGTCTACTTTTATAAAATAGGATACAGATACAAGTTGCTAACCAAAAGTTCAGGAAATTCAACAAAGAGAAAAAATGACTTACCCCAACATCTTATTTCCACCATCTCCTTTGAAGTAGTCTGTTGGATAGTTGAATGAAGATAACTCTCACTACTGCTACAAAATCACCTACTTCCACAAATGAGTCATTCAAATCAGTCATTGTAATTGATACATTGTAGAAGACAGGTGTTATTGTTCAAGTAAGCTGAAGTGCTTTTGTTACACTATCAATCAGATTCAAATACATTTACAGGAATCAAGTGATGTCTCATCCATGCTGAGATCTATTCATTACAACTTTCTCCTCATATATTACAACTGGTGATTAAAACAGCAAAATAAGGCATATATAACATAGTCTCCTGGGGCATATATTCAGTGATCTCGCAACAGAGAACTGGCTAAAAGTCTTACCACCTAATGTATATGTGTATTATCGAAATTCTTTGAACTTTTGGGTAGCATTGCTTCATACTTCCATTTTTTGTGATATAATTGAAATTTGATAATTTGATATTTGATTAGCAATGAAATTCATTTAATAAATTTGGCTATTTTAGATATATAACAAATTCTGATATTTCATGATAAATACTCAATGGAAGAAAAATGTTAACTTTTACAGGAATTTATAAAATTTTCATTTATAAAAAATAACATGAAAATCTTATGCAATGACATGACCTTTCAGGATTGAAAAACTTTCCTGACTCTTCTGTTGTCATCATAAAGTTTTTTTTAGATATTATGTATATGCAATGGGTGGCAGAAATTTTATTAAGTGCATTTTTTCAATATATCATAGGAAATGGCTTTCACATGAAGTTATGAAAACAAAATTGGTTCATATTTAAATAATGGTCTTCCTCTTATTGTTTGATGAAGAAGAAAGTCACTGGCTCAATGGATTTATTACAAGAATCTAAACAAAATAAGTTACAGCTAGATAAGTACATCATAACCTGAACACTGTAGAGAAATCTGAGAGGAAAAAATGTGTTTAATGACATTCAAAGGGATTTGCTCTATTATGAATCACAGGAATCTGGATAAAATGTTACAGTGAGTTTGAATTAATTTGAATGAGACATCAGAAAAGAAAAAAAATCTTTTTTTGGAGGAAATTGGCTTGTTTGAATGAGATGTTAGAAGGGAAAAAAGCTTTTTTCCGAGGAGGAAGAAGATCATTTTTTTTGCTGCATGAGTAAAAGATTTTGTCCAAAAGTATGTGCTAAAAACTTCTGCATCATTATAGCATAAGTAGATATTTCAGATAAAAATTAAGCCAATAACTACATTTCAGACTGCAAATGTATTGATCTACCTTCATTTGTCAAGAATTTATATACACAATTAATAAACAGTGTTGGCCTTATTCTTTTCAGAACTTCACAAAAGATTATCTTTCTTGTAAAAAAAATCTTTGTCTTCTCTCTGGACATTTTTCTTGACTTGATTTTGTAATTTAAACTTTTACATTTTGCAATGCAATAGAAAAATCAACATATATTTCTTAGATTCTAAAGAACTGGTTCTTGTACATTTCAAACTCAAACTCGGCCTTGGAATTTATCCATAGTCAATGAATGGCATAGATAGATTTCTGTATAAAGAGAATCATTGATTGATCAGTGGGTTAATTTATCATTTGTAACAGTTGCATCAATATACTTTCAGGGAGTAATTTTGACAGTATACTTTTGTATTCTTTATGAAATTTTTTCCCCAGAATAATGCTGAAAGTACATTGTTGGGGCAAAAATAGTCATAGACCATAATAGATCTGTGAGTAGTAAGTTAACTTATAATCATAGAGTCACTGTATAAAAAGTATCGAAACGTTATAGGTTAGCAAGCAGATGTGAACTGAGTGATGTTGACATAAGTTATCAGTATTGAAAGTGGAGTTGACACACTGCATTTGAATAAAAACTAAGACTGCTTGTTAACCTTTGTACAAATGCCTTTGGAAAAGACATGTCCATCTCCCTTTTTGACCCCTGTCCTTTTGTCAACTATTTTGATCATGTCACTGGCATACTACAATGATTGAAAGGAAAAAAAAGAGTGGGTGAATAAACATTCGAGTTAACCAAAACCCCTCTAAATACCTTATCTATTCAGATAGTAGCAGTGAAATGGCAGTTACACCTGACGTCAGCTTTGAAATTGGTAAAGTCATGAATCGGAAAATTAATATACATTAGATATTAAAAGCATTTCAAGATTTTTTTTTGTTTTTTGCTTTTACAGGTGATGGTAGCCCCAATACTCTATGGGACTTTACGGGATGGAACAAGATTCCTCAGAATCATGGTTTGGTTCAACCAAAATATCTGACTCCCCATTGTATCCATCATTTAACTCCTAACGCCAAGTTTATTGTCATTCTGAGAAATCCTGTTGATCGGTAAGTTATACTGTGTGTAGTATTTATTTTTGAGTGAACAAAACTTCCAAAATATTATACATCCATGAAAAAATAATACATTATCTTGTAAAACATCACCTGAATCTCATATTCAACAGAATCTTTACTTCTCAGTTATGGTCCATCAATCAAAACTGTCAACATAAGTTTCTTCAGTTTTTAGCTGGCGAGTTATCTATCTATGTATTATGCACACAGGCCACAGCAATGGAGCTAGAGGACAGAGGATTTCAACATTACTCTTCATCATATATAGAAAAAAATGTTTTTCTTTTGTAAAAATCCCACCATCGAATTTGTTTTTAAGGAGTTCAATTTGATATGTAAGTTTATGCAAAATTGGTCCTCTCGTTTGTGTCCAGCATCAACATACTGGATTTTTGAAAATTCAGACTTTTTAGTGACTTAACTGAAGGCAAGAGAACTAACTTATTAATTGATCACCTCTTTTTTCCAATTTTTCGATTGATCACCCGAACACGGCATGCTGCCAAAAGACATTGGTCACATGATAGTTTCAATCGAGTGACTAGCCAGACTGATTTTTTTATTTTCTTCTTAGGTTCAGAGAATCTTATTAGGGGTTTTGGAAAGTTGTTCTTTGTTATCGCTTGCTTTCAAATCGAATTTAAAAGTCAGTAGGCTTCCAGAGCCAACCATTTATACCTTCATACCGACAAACATTCAACTGCAGGTGCCCAGGTACTCAACTGATTCCACTCTTCAGGATACAGCTCTATAACCCCTTTGGTGCGCTGATTACATGACATATCCCATTAACGACATGGACCTTTGAAATTCCTCACTTTTAAATCCGATTCATTGTTTTGGAAGCATGTGAATTGCAAAAGAAGATCCAAGTTTTCGACAGTCGCTGGGAGAGCCATTTGGAGTAAGTGTCCACTACGATCAAAAACATTTTGCAAAGGCCCTAGTCAATATGTAAATGAATCCATGAGCCTGATGGCCTTTCCCAGGGTGAATCAAAGCAGTGGTGGACATTTATTTGACATTCATTGCAGCCTCTAACATAGGTTTCTATGTCACTGTACATATTTGGCCGCCAAACGTGGAATCTGGCCAATGCCTTCATACTAGTGAAACTTTGATGAAGATAAAGCACGTGGCACCGCTAATTAGGTGAGATGATTATTTGGGCACACCAAAGAAAGCAATCAACATGTACAGTTCATTCAGAGTTATATGATGAATTCTTCGTTCAACAAAGAGAGCAATTAAAAATATCTGCAACCTACATTTCAAGTGTTGCCACAATCAAACAAAACATTCTGCATGCTACTACTTTTTCAGTTGTCTGTACCGACAAAAAAGAGTTCCCATAAGATATTGGCAGAGACGTTATGGGAACCACAAATATAACATAAAACTGAGCTTGAATTCATCAGAAACGTATTGGCTCGCCTTGTTTTACGCATTCAACTACATGGCTCATTATCAGATTTCGAAGTGTATAAGTATGACTGATGTACAGTCAAGGTTCATCATCATTATTTTGTTTACAATTTAGAACATGGCAACGGAAGTATACTCATACAGTCAGTGTTGATGTTATTGATTTTGCTCCGTTACAACAATAAGTAGCAATAGGACGAGAAAAGTAGTATCAGATCCTAGAAGCAGACCTGGAGGGAATCGGTCTGCTGTCGGTGAGGCTTGGGGACAGTAACAATAGAATACTGGCGGCCATACTGATTTTGGTTCATTCAGCAGTAGACAATGTCCAGAACATGGAAATGAAAGTCCTTCCAGAACCATCAGGCATAAGGTGGAATATGGCCCTTCGCATTCCATGGCAGTTGCAATCTCCAATGCTCTCGTCAGTGCAACACCTTCTCTCAAAAGACGCTGCTGGATTGTCATTTTCCATCTCACATACCAGACAGTCCCGTGACATATCTAAGGAGTATTCATATGCACAATATTCTGTCATTCACTGTAGTAGCATCATATATTGGACGAATGTTTCATTTGATAACAGGTCGCATTTGTAAAATTTAAATCTTTCATCGAATGGGTCTGGAGTGGATCGCTGATGTTCAGTTATTAATTTGACCATATCTGTGTAGGGTATCAAACCCAAATGGAATAGCAAGGCTACGGAACAAATTATGTACGGGAGCACCACGCGCGCTCAAATGGATCTTCTCCGAAAAAAAGGCAGACTTATCAATAAATCTCTATACTTGCTAAAAATGCTGTAGCTCACGCTTACTTTCAAATCGAATCCAAAAGTCTATAGACTCCTGTCCCTCTTCTTCCAGAGCCAACCATTTATACCTTTACACTCACAAACATTCAACTGCACACGCCTAGATACTCTTATAACCTAACTTCAGACATTATTCAACACCGCCAAAAAATAAATAAATATCTAGATGAATTTGGTATTATTCTTGAAACTACGATAGTATTTTCTTTTCTAGGTCCTGAAGAAAAATATTTGTCACTGTATAATCTATGAATATCTTCTCGGTAGAAATGCAACAACGGTCATTAAAAGAATTTGCAGTGTTTATCTCAATGTACTAGACGTCTAGGAAAAAGGAACACTGGTTCACCAAATTCTGATCATACAATTTTGATCTCTATGATGTCTATCATTCAAGAAGGCCAGTGACGCTGGACAATCAGCTGCTGCTCTCAATTGTTGAGGCAGATCCTTGTCAAACCATTGAGGAATAATCAGGGGAAAAAACTAAATTGGAGCACATTGAATAGATCAGGAAGGTCAACATGCAAACTTGCAGCTGAAAACAGAGCCCAACAATGAGCAATCCGGAACATTTTGCGGAGCAGAAAGGAGAAAAACCAAGGATGAGAAATGGGTTCTGTATCTTAACAGGCAGCAAATGAACCAGATCAGACACCAGTTCCTACGCTCGAATATTGCTGAGGTCAAACATTGGCTATCGAACTTCTTTGTATCAAAGCTAACTCTCTTTTACAAAGAGAGGATAGACAAGTTGATTTCAAAATGGACAAATGTGTTAACGATAATGATTATGTAATTTATTGAATTATAGATTTTCCCCATCAAAAGAGGTTTTTCTATTGCTAAAATGAAAACATTACTTTTACGGTACACTTGATATTATTGGGTTTGTCTGAAAGTTCCTTCTGCTTTTTTCCTGTTCTTGTTCATGAAGTTGCCTGAAAAATGGCAAACGATAATATGTATTCAAAGTGTTTTTTGGACGATTGAAGATCTTGTTGTTTATGCCGTTAACACCAATTTTTCGGCCAATCCATCAAACGGCCTTCTTCTGGTGTTCTATCCGAATATAATGGTAGTAAAAAAAATGACAGCAATGCCTATAATGTAGGATTCCATATCCTTTCCTAGTTAGGCGTGGATTTCAATACCATGTCCCCGCTGAGTAGCAGAGGCCCCATGGAGTTGAATTATGCACTTGTCTAACTCATATACTCAGCTGACATGTTGATATATTGCATCTTTGATTTTTCTGAATGCTAATGAATTTTTGCAAAAATATAGACATATAGACTTGTTGTTTTATAAAGTTGACGTCATTTTTTTTAATTCTTATAATTTTACTTAATAAACAAACTTTTTATGCTATTCAATATAAAGAATAGAACATACAAGAAAATATTGCTCATAATTTTGAGAAGATTCTCTAACATTCAAAGAGTTTTTCAAAAAATTGAACTTATCTGGAAGGAGAAAAATGTGCATTATCCTCTCTGGGAGGAAGTTCGAATCATAGACAAGAATGCTGATGGAGAGTGAGAAAACTAAATGAATCAACATACCCGTCGGCTAAATGCATGTCAAACCATTGCAGATTTCAACCTTGTGTGGCTCTCATTGCTCAACAGGAACACGGCCTGGAATTCTTCGTTCAACAAAGAGAGCAATTAAAAATATCTGCAACCTACATTACAAGTGTTGCCACAATCAAACAAAACATTCTGCATGCTACTACTTTTTCACTTGTCTGTACCGACAAAAAAGAGTTCCCATAAGATATTGGCAGAGACGTTATGGGAACCACAAATATAACATAAAACTGAGTTCAATTGTAAAGGAAATGTTTGAATACGAGAAAATATTCAACAACTACGTACAAATAGTACCAATGTGTGTCCTATTACTTTTTGTAAGTATTTGTAATCTTCGTATTTCAGGCTCTACTCAGATTTTCTGTTTGTTCGAGGAAAACACAAAAATTTCAACTCTTCGCAAAGAGTGATTACCAGAGAGAATTTTCATGTTCAAGTTGTTGGTGCCATTAAAAATCTGAACAATTGCATCCGAAAGAACAATCTAAAATTCTGTCTTTTCAGCAAATTGTTTCATTTGGATTCTTTTGTAAGTAATTACGTTTTTTTTTCTTTCATTCATTGATTTATATATTCATCGTCTGTAATAGAATTAATGCAACATTTTATTTCCATTAAGATGTATAAGGTGTTACGATTAGGTTGGGAAATCTGTCACTGTTAGGTTGGACAAATTGTTACTGTTATTTTGAGGTTGAATAAACTAATACTATTCGGTAGGATAAACTGTTACTATTCGGTGTGACAAACTGCTACTGCTGCTATGAGCTGGAATAAACAGTTACTATTAGATTGAACGAACTGGTACAGATTGAATAAACTGTTACCGATAGGTTGAACAAACTGTTAGAAACCTCACCCAAAATTGTCACAGTAAATTTCTACCAATTTCACGTTGGTCTGGCTGGCTGATCATATATGTATTATGCATGTAGGTCTCACAAATCAAGCTAGAGGGCTATCAATTTCTACATTTACTACTTATTATTATGCCTAGAAAAGAGTTTTACCCCCCCCCATTGGTTTTTAGTGGGGATTCAGTTTGCAATTTAAGTTCATACTAAATTGATCACTTAGTTAGAAACACCTGGCTAAGACTGAACCAAAACTGCCAACAAGGTTTTCAAGTTGGTCGAGCTGGCTGACCATCAGAAAATTCCTTGGAAAATTGTTCATTTATAATAGAATACACGGATTAATAGATAATTGGTTTAGTCAAAGAAATCCTGGTAAAATATGCAACTGACTGAATAATGATGCAATGAATCTATATGAATGAAAGATTTTATCAAAAATATATATGCTGGAAACTTTTACATAAACCAAATAGTTGCTCAAGCCGATGGGGCCCTGAAGGGTTGGGTGCGTAGGAGTCAACAAATGGTTTAATTATTCTATTAGAAAAAAAAACTTGAAAATCTTGATTAAATCTGCTCTAAAGAAATATGTAGCAATTTGATTGTAAACATAAAATTTTTAAAATGGTGGATTATTAGTTCTAGACTAAATATCCACCCTAACAGGCGAAGTAAATTGCTGTTCAAAAAGAAATAAAAAGATTGATAAATGAAAATCAGAGAGCATTTAATTTATTTTGTTTTTAAAATTGATTTGATATTACTCCTTGCACTCTTAGAAGAAAAGATGGCTATTGTTGAAGAAGGGTGTGCTAATGTAAAAAACGATGTTTGAAAAAAGGGTTGGGCTAATGTAAAAAGTGAAATAAATGTTAAAAAAAGGGGGGGTTCAATATTAAAAAGGAGTTATGGGGCAAAGTAAAAAACAAGTTAAAAAGATGAGCTGATCTCCAAAATGAGGGGGGATAATGTAAAAAAAGAGAGGTTTGATGCTGAAAATGGAGGAAAGTTTAAAAGGGGTGTGATGTTAAAATGAGGACGTAATGTTAAGAAAAAAAGAAACTTGTTAAAAAGGATGTCATTTTTTAGAAATAGGCAAATAATATGTTTATTTTCTCTAAATCAAAACATACATATATATATATGTGTGTGTGTGTGTGTGTATTTTATATACATATATATATATATATATATATATATATGTATATATATGAATATCATATTAACAAATCATTATGCATATATATATATATATATATATATATATATATATATACATATATACATATATATATATATATATATATATATATATATATATATATATATATATATATATATATATATATATATATCATGTGCTCGAAGCAAATAGACAACTGAGAACGGATAGGGATTGAACTGCCGAGTATGCCCAAGAATTTTACAAAGACCTTATTCCACCAAATAAAGGATGCTGAAAATGAACAGGAATCACTAGCCAAAAGTAAAAAGTGACTCTGTAGGAAGGGAAGCAGACAATCAAACAAACAAACAATCAAAGGAATGACCTTTGGACTCGGTAACATCACCATTAACCAAGTCATCCCTAGAAAAGTAGCCACCCTTTTTGACTTATGCCTCAAATAAAGTCCAAGAAGAGTGGAAAATTGCAATCACGATGCTGTTAGATAAACAGTGAAACCCAAAAGACCTCAACAAGTACAGGCCAATAAGCCCACGCAACTGCATCAACAAACCCTTCAAAGCGATCACAAACCGAATCACCAAAAGGCTAGATGAAAACCAACCTCAGGAACAAGCTCGATTATCTCCATTCAATAAACCTGCTAAAAAAGAAAGCTGCAGAATATAGAATGGCACTAGCTGTCGCTTTTGCTGACTTTTAAAACGGCTTTCACAAAGCCACTGGCGCAATGATACTATACGGTGTAGACCCTGTATATGTCAGAGTACGGCAACATATTTACAGACACAGCAGTTCCTTCATCAGGCTACATAAAGACTCGGAGCCCTTCCAACTAGAAAAAGGATTGAGACAAGATTTTCACCCAAACTTTTCACAGCTTGATCTTCCGATACTTAGTATGGGAGCACAAAGGAATCAGCAAAGATGGAGATTACCTAAGTAAAAATTCGCTGACGACATCGTCCTCTTTGCTTCTCCAAATAATGCTGCACAATCTAAATGAAGCAAGAGAGGGGACTGGCCTCCACATGAACTTCAACAAATTGAATGTCATGTACAACAAACACATTGGGGACGAGGACACAACGATTGAAATCGAAAATGCAGAGCTGGAGAGGGTAGACCATAACATCTACCAAGGAAAGCGAGTCTCAATGGAGTCATCAAAAGAAAGAGAAATCAAGCGGAGAATCACACTAGGTCGCCAAGCTTTCGGTAGGGCAAGTTTGACTTTCAAGAATGAGATAATACCACTAGTTCTAAAAAGAAGGGTATACAACTGATATATCCTACCAATGGTCATGAATGGAGCAGAAGCTTTGAACCTAATCAAAAGATTCAGCCTCCAACTGAGAACAATGTAACGAGCACTTGACAGCACAGTATATCAGAGAAAAGACGGGAGTCCCAGATATCATAGAAACTCTTAGAAAACTCAAATGGCAATGGGCTAGACATGTTGCAAGAAAGCCAGGCAACTGCGGGACATAAATGGATTCCCAGAGATCATATGCAAAACTGTGGCCAAGCAAAAGTAAGATGTTGTGATGAGCTGGTCTGATTCGGGAAGTACTGGCCTTAGATGCAAAAAAATTCTAGAACGGCTTATGGGGAGGTCTAAATAGACACGACAAAGCTCTGGGATGGTTAGATAACGTGAAAAGACAACTTCAAGGCATAGATGATAGTGAACAAATAATATTGAATGAAATTGCATAGAAACATCCCTTTAAAAATAGCCAATTGGAAAGCATCAAGACGAATGGGATCCAAGCATATTAGTTTAAGTAATTCACATTACACGACAGGATCATCCACCAACTTCAAAGCTGCTTAAATAGAGGCAAAGTATCGGAATGAATGAGTGAAGGCAGAACAATAGGACTGAGAAGGAGAACCAGGCAAGCAAGTATAGACCACGTGCCTACAACTAATGTAGAAAATCTTGACCGGACAAATAGCAGAAGAACTATATATCTCAGTGGAAAGAAGAGGGCTATAACCAGGAGGAACAGAGAGAACAGGGACCAAGGGGGCTAATGACTTTCTCTACATCGACCAGATGATCCAAAAAGAAGTAAGAAAAACTGGAAAATAGATTTGACATCTGCAGGAGAGAACGTGGCTGAGGTAAATATAAGAAGGTGAATTTCCGAGGGAGACTCTTTATCTGACGACTATTTGTTTTAACCATTATGCAACTCAATAGAATCCTGAAAAGCAGCAGAGAATACCAATTGGTACATAGACCAATTGCAAAGAACAGTGAAGAGTTAGAAACGTTGTACAACAAACTGAGAGAATACTGCAACGACATTGGGATGGAGTTCTGAATACAAAAATGCTCACTAATGGTGATGCATAAAGGAAGGCTCGCAGAATCAAATTTCCAGACAGCAAAAAAATTAAAACATTGACTACACAAGACCGATATAAATACCTGCAAGTTTTTGAATGTGACATGATTAAACAGAAAGGAATTAAAGGTAAAGTAAAAAGAGAATACCTGAGGAGAATTAAAAAAATATTAGAGACCAAACTAAACAGCAGGAATCTGGTAAAAGGAATGAAGATACACAGGGTCATTCTTCGGATGGACATAGGAAGAACTTCAATCAATGAACTGGCGAACAAGGAAGCGTATGACAATGCACGAGGTCGTACATCCCAGAAATGACACAGATAGACTGTATGTAAAGAGGAAAGAAGGCAGTAGAGGACTCATCAGCATAGAAAACTATACCCAAAAGGCCAAAACAGGATTAGAAAAGTAGGTACCAACAAATAGTGACATCATAAAGCAGTGCAACGAACAACAAAAAAGTAACTAACGAAGGAGCAGCACAGCAAAAAAGGAAATAAGAATGGGAACAGAAAAAAACTATACGGAGAATTCAAAAGATAGATTTAACACGTCGCATGAGAGATCATGGACATGGGAACGCAAAGGAATCTTGAAAAGAGGAATAAATTGCTCATCATGGCAGCCCAAAACAAATATATAAAGACAAACTATAACAAGTAGAAAATCGACAGAATAAAAAAAGTAAATGCTGCTTATGTGGAAGAGGATGAGTTCGTAAAACACATAACCAGTGGATGTAGTCAACTAGCCGAGAAAGAGTATAAATACAGACACGACAGGGTAGCAACGGTAATACACAGGGAGCTGAGCAAGCGAATAGGATTCAACTATGCAGACAATTGATATCATCACAAACCGGAGACAGCCCTGGAAAATGGAAGCCATAAATTACTCTGAAACTACGATACCAAAACTGACCACTACATCCAAGAAAGAAAATCAGACCTGATAATCGTGGACTAAGGAAGAAAAACCAACCAAATAATAGACATGGCTATGTCTGTGGATCACAGAGTAAATACAAAAGATTGAAAAACTAAGGAAATGCCAGGACCTGACCAAGGGGCTGAAAAAGGTATGGAATGTGAAAGTTAGGGGAGCACCAGAAACAGTAGGTGAAAGCAGAACTGAACCAAAGACACTGAAAACGAGAATGAAGGAACTGGGGACAAGACCAAGGATTGATACTATACAGCACTACTGGAGACTGCATGAATAATGAGAGTTGTGGAAATATGAAACGTACAACCCCCAGTTGGTAGAAATGGCCTAACAGCCAAGAAAAGGGCATGGTGGAGGAAGTAAAAATCACAGCGCAGCTGTGACCGGTGAGGACGATGAGAGAAGGGCTGGAGATCAAAGGAGACACACTGTCACTTAGCCTCTAGCGACAACCACCAGACATCTGTTGCGAAATTGTAATCCACAGAATTGCCGTGAACTGTTGGAGAGTGAAGAGATGGGCTGGAGACTTGAGGAGAATTGCTGTCACTCAGTCTCCAGCAGTGACCACCAGGCAACGTGTAAAAATGCAAATAATAATAATAATAAAGGATGGATAAAGGATCAATGGACAGGCGAACAAGGAAACTTATGACAATGCATAAGCCTTACACCCAAGAGATGACACGGATAGACTATACGTTAAGAGAAAATAAGGTGGCATAGAGAACTGTGTCCGGAGAGCTAAAGCAGATCTAGAAAAGTACGTGCAAGCAAACAGCGAAGATATCATAAAGAGTGCTCGAAACAGCGCAACGAACAACAAAGTAGAAAACAATGGAACAGCACAGCAAACAAGGAAAGAAAAATGAGAAAGGAAAAAATTGTACGGAGATTTTAAAAGACAGATCCAAGATGTGGCAGACGAGAGATCATGGACATGGCTACGAAAAGGAAACCTGAAGAGAGAAACGGAATCGTTCATCATAGCAGCTCAAAACAAATGCCTCAGGACAAACTATATCAAAACAAAAATCGACAGACCACAGACAAACAGCAAATGCTGCCTGTGCGGTGAAAGAGATGAGACCGTAAACCACATAACTATTGAATGTAGTCAACTTGCCCAGAAGGAGTATATGCACAGACACGATAAAGTAGCAACGGTGATACACTGGGAACTGAGTAAACGAATGGAATTCAACCATACGGAAAAGTGGTAACAGCACAAACCAGGGGCAGCCCTGGGTAATGGAAACCATAAATTACTCTGGGACTTTGACATCCAAACTGACCACCTCATCCAGGCAAGAAGACCGGACTTGGTAATCGTGGACAAGAAGAGGAAAACCTGTCAAATCATAGACGTGGCTGTGCCTGCTGACCATAGAGTAAAGAGGAAGGAGGGTGAAAACTGGGAAAATACCAAGATATAGCGAGAGGACTGAAGATGTGGAACATGAAAGTCAGGGTCGTGCCAGTAATAGTAGGTGCACTGAGAACTGTCTCAAGAATAGAAGAACTCGGCATAAAAGGAAGGATTGAGACTGTACAGCACTGCTAAGTACCGCACGGATACTGAGGAAAGTGCTAGAAATATAAAGACTGCAACACTAATTGTTAACAGTGACCTAACAAAAGATGGAAAATGAAAGCGGGAATGTGAACCACAGCACTGGCATGATAGGCAAAGGACAGAAGAGATGTTGGCAGAAGACCTGAGGAGACTTATTGTCACTCAGCCTTCAGCAATGACCACTGGGCAACCGATGTGAAATTGTAAACCGCAGTATTACTATGGCTTATGAGAACTAGGAGAGAAGGGCTGGAGACTTGAGGAGACTTGCTGTCACTCGAACTCCAGCGGTTACCACCAGGCAACTGGTGTGAGATTGCAAATAATAATAATAATAATAATAAAACAATGATACCGCTTAACAGAATCCTGAAAAACAGCAAAGGATACCACTTCTCTAAAACAAAAGGAAAGGTCAACCACTTAATGTACATGGACGATATTAAATTGTTTGCGAAAAACAGGGGAGAGCTTGAGACTCTGTTCAACGAAGTAAGGGAATATAGTGAGGACATAGGAATGGAGTTTGGGATAGAAAAATGCGCAATCATGGTAATGCACAAAGGAAGGCTTTCAATGACTGAGGGAATTGAACTTCCGGACAACAACAAGATTAGGGCATTGACTGCACAAGACCGATATAAGTACCTAGGTGTCCTTGAATGTGACACGATAAAACGGGAAGAGATGAAGGAGAAAATTAAGAGGGAATACCTTAGAAGGATAAGGAAAATATTAGAAACCAAATTAAATAGCAGAAATCTAATAAAATGAATGAACACCTGGGCTGTGTCAGTAGTTAGGTACACAGGACCATTCCTAGGATGGACAAAGGAAGAGCTCCAATCAATGGATAGGCGAACAAGGAAACTTATGACGATGCATAAAGCATTACACCCTAGGGATGATACAGATAGACTATACGTTAAGAGAAAAGAAGGTGGTAGGGGGCTCATCAGCATAGAAGATTGTGTCCAAAGAGCTAAAGTAGTCCTAGATAAATATGTGCAAACAAATAGTGAAGAAATCATAAAGAGCGCGAGGGATAGTGCAACAAACAAAGTAGAAAGCAATGGAACGGTACAGCAAACTAGAAAAGAAAAGTGGGAAGGGAAAAAATTGTACGGCGAGTTTAAAAGACAGATAAAATATATAGCAGACGAGAAATCATGGACGTGGTTACGAAAGGGAAACCTTAAGAGAGAAACAGAATCGCTCATCATGGCAGCCCAAAACAAAAGCATAAGGACAAACTACATAAAAGCAAAAATCGACAGAACACAGACAAACAGCAAATGCCGCATGTGCGGTGAAAGAGATGAGACAGTAAACCACATAACTAGTGAATGTAGTCAACTCGCCCAGAAGGAGTATAAGCATAGACACGATAGAGTAGCAACGATGATACACTGGGAACTAAGTAAACAAATGGGATTCAACCATGGGGAAAAGTGGTATCAGCACAAGCCAGAGGCAGTTTTGGAGAATGACAACCACAAACTACTGTGGGACTTTGACATCCAAACTGACCACCTCATCCAGGCAAGAAGGCCGGACTTAGTAATAGTAGACAAAAAAAGGAAGGCCTGCCAAATAGTAGACGTTGCTGTGCCTGCAGACCATAGAGTAAAAAAGAAGGAGGGTGAAAAAAGGGAAAAATACCAGGACCTAGCAAGGGAGTTAAAGAAAATGTGGAACATGAAAACCAGGGTAGTACCAGTCATAGTGGGAGCACTAGGAACTGTCCCCAGAACGCTGAGGGAGAGACTGGAGGAGATCGGGATTAGGGGGAGGATAGAGACCGTACAGACCACAGCACTACTGGGAACTGCACGGGTACTGAGGAAGGTGCTAGAGATATAAGGACTGCAACGAATTGTAGCTCTGTCATGATATGCGAAAGAGGGAGGAGACGTTAGCTGAAGACCTGAGGAGACTTATTGTCACTCAGCCCTCAGCGATAACCACTGGGCAACCGGTGTGAAACTGTAAATCGCAGAATTACTGCGACCTGCTAGTACTAGGAGAGGAGGGCTGGAGACTTGAGGAGACTTGCTGTCACTCAAACTCCAGCGGTTACCACCAGGCAACTGGTGTGAGATTCCAAATAACAAATGGGATTCAACCATGGGGAAAAGTGGTATCAGCACAAGCCAGAGGCAGTTTTGGAGAATGACAACCACAAACTACTGTGGGACTTTGACATCCAAACTGACCACCTCATCCAGGCAAGAAGGCCGGACTTAGTAATAGTAGACAAAAAAAGGAGGGCCTGCCAAATAGTAGACGTTGCTGTACCTGCAGACCATAGAGTAAAAAAGAAGGAGGGTGAAAAAAGGGAAAAATACCAGGACCTAGCAAGGGAGTTAAAGAAAATGTGGAACATGAAAACCAGGGTAGTACCGGTCATAGTGGGAGCACTAGGAACTGTCCCCAAAACGCTGAGGGAGAGACTGGAGGAGATCGGGATTAGGGGGAGGATAGAGACCGTACAGACCACAGCACTGCTGGGCACTGGACGGATACTGAGGAAGGTGCTAGAGATATAAGGACTGCAACGAATCGTAGCTCTGTCATGATATGCGAAAGAGAGAGGAGACGTTAGCTGAAGACCTGGGGAGACTTATTGTCACTCAGCCCTCAGCGATAACCACTGGGCAACCGGTGTGAAACTGTAAATCGCAGAATTACTGCGATCTATGAGTACCAGGAGAGGAGGGCTGGAGACTTGAGGAGACTTGCTGTCACTCAAACTCCAGCGGTTACCACCAGGCAACTGGTGTGAGATTCCAAATAATAATAATAATAATAATAATAATAATGATAATACTTCTTACAATGATTTTCATTGGGGTATATATATCAAGGAAAGATGATCAGATAAGGCGTACTAATGTATAAAAAATTCGATCCATTTCAAAAAGGAAGAAATTCGCCAACAGAAACAGCATCGGGGGAAGGATTTGGTTAATTCACAAACAACCAAAACCATTTAATATGATTAGCAAATTTACTCTTTTTTTTTTGTCTTCTTTTTCAGTTGAGATTTGAAATTGGGTTTTATTCTGTGTATCTGAAGGAATGGTTTAAAGTATTCCGGAGGAACCAATTCTACATTTTACGATCAGAAGATTATAAAGCAAATATCACTGGGCACCTGATGAATATTTTCCAGTTTCTTGATTTAAGTAAGTAAAATTCCAACTTTACTTTAAAAGTGAGATCTTCAACCATTATTGCTCTTTTGCAGATATTTCAATCTTTATCATTGGATGATGGGATTGACACTTTGTATTTTTCAAGCATGAATTTGAAAATGCCATGGGCTCCATGGAGAACCTATGAAAAAAATATCCTTCTAAAAGAGTCTATTAAAATATTCTATAAAAAGATATGATAGAAATTACCATGTAGTTTTAAAGGATTTTGATATCATATAAAGATATGTCAGCATACCTATACAGGTGGAAAAATTAATTCCAAGGAATTTGCTCCTTAATCTAATCCGACAGAATAATCAGAAATGCATATATCATTTGAAGCTCTATTTCAAATGACCTCCTGTTATTACATGGAAAATGTGTCACTTGACCAAGGCAGCATAAATAGAATAGACAATTGAAAGAAATAGGGCTGCAGCAGTAACGAATTTGCGACTGATCAGGTATCCCCTTCAACATAGCGTTGCTCTTGTCGTTGAGCTATGAAGCCTAGTGGAAATACCCAAATAACTTTCTCAAAGAGGACAATTATATCATAAAGAAATGGATAAAACTTGCAATCAAGGTCTGAGATAATGAATAATTCCCCATACCAACTCACTGTATATTTTATTTTATTTCCGTTATCTGTTTACATATGTAATATAATATGATTAAATTATTGATTATTACATAATGATATTTTTGGAGTTTCGTTAAACATAACCACCCCAAAAAGATATTTCTTTTTTTTCCTTCCCCCGTTTCTTTTTCTCCCCTTCCTCCCTTTCTTTTTCTTCATCCTTCTCCCCTTTTCTTACATAATTTTCTCATATCATAAATTTTTTACAAAATTTTCTCATATTATTACGAATTTTTCATATATATTCTCTAATTTTAACTAAATCATAATAATTTTTGCTGGTATCATAATTGGCATTTCGCAGGTTATAAATTGTGACAGCAGAAGGCAATACTTGCCCACTCAGCATTATGGCTGTACAAACATATGAAATCACTTATAACTGTCACAACCAGATAATTATTCAAAATATCTCCTACCACTCAACAAACGTTTTGCAATATTTACATCTTCTTGTTAGCAAAAAATCTATTCAAAATACTGATGATGACCAATCTTTATGAAAAAAAGAAATACCTTACCACCCCCTAAAAAAAGGTTTCTCAACTTCCCAGATATGCTCAATAACATACTAAAAGTGTTCTACAGTCTGACCACTGGATAAGTATAATTTCCACAGTGGCCACCAAATCTTTAAAATCTTTCGTTCATTACTCACTTTTCCATTGTCTTTTGTAGTATCAACTTAATAACATATCAAATTCTACCACAGTCTAACTACCAGAAAGCTATAATTTTCAAGAGTTCAGGTTGACAGCCAAATTAGGTGGTTATGAAAAGATTCACTCTACCCCCTAAAATATGACAACAAAAGAATTCGCAACAGACTCTTCTATTCCACGCTTTCATCAGGTGTGACATAGTACCTGCATTTGCAGGCAGAGAAAAAAACTGCCCAGGAAACTTGGAAGTTTTTCTCAGAAGTGGATGATGCTTTCAATGAATCCTTATGCGCACCAAGAGAGGTCAGTAGAAGATTAATGTTACTGCTAGAGTGATTTGTGATGCTTGTGTACGGCTGAACCAATGAGAGCATGGAAGTGAATGATGCTAGGAAACAGTTTTTCACACAGTATGGAACCCTAGAGAACATTCTTCCAACCCAAGCAGGGTATCAAGCATACTTGCAACCAGGCCAGCAGTCATTGGTCCTGGATCCAGGGGCCGGACAAAGGAGCAAACTGAGTGATAGCCGTGTTGGACCACTCTATTCGAAGCATTAAAATCATGCTATGAATTGATCCATTATCGCTGTGAGAAAACGTACACACGATAATGCAACTGCATCAAAGCTGCTCTCTAGTTAAGGGTCATTCTTCAAACAATGTTTAAAAAATGTTCATGAACTCCCTAATGTTAGAGCAATTTATTTTGACTGACTCTTAAACTTGATGAAGTTTTTCTTCATAGGAAAAAAAGAAAGAAATGAAGAATAGAAGAATTGAGTTTATTGTTGAAACCTCTTTAAATCAGCATTGCCATCAGCACATTAGAGTAGTAGATTAGTTCAAAATTATAGATAATACAGAAAAAAATATCGTGATAATTAGGTTAGTATTTTTATTTTTTTTAATGAAATTTCAGAGTCAATCAAAATCAATCTCATCAAAGATTAGAAGATTGGCACAAACTTTTTTTATGGCATGCTTTCTCAAGCATCTTCAAAGGATTGCACGCAATGTCACATCCTTCGTGAGCATAGATGCCAATTGTTCACTCCACTGTATCCACAACAGTGTTACTTTCTTTTTCTCAATCATTTCTCAAACAATTGTCATTTCCATACCTAGTCACTTATTCTTTGGATTTATTTTTCAACATCAAACTTTTATCACGTACATTGCAGTGCTGGGGTAATGGGGTTCCTATCATTGTAGGTAATTTCTGCTACTATTTTTGTCATCAGAATAGAGACATCACAACGTTCAACAAATGCTAGAACCTCTGCTGCTAATATGGATTCGACCACTCTTTTGATTTCCATGATAATGGACAAGCTGTCATTTTTTTAATCTACGAGAAAGACAATTTTTCCTCCTTGACCATGCCCATCTAGAAGATTAGCATAGCTGTATATGTTACTATATTTAGATATTCGATATTTGCAAAGTCTAGCAAAGTGGACAATAATTTTTTGACACGTTTTCATGCTTTATTTACTTCATTCAGGTGGCCAACTCAGGCATTTGTGATTGCTGGTAAACATCGAAACATACATCAAAGCATGCTATGCCAGCAATCTAATTGCTGTGAAAAAACGATAATGCAAGTGCGTCAAAGCTGTGATATGTCCATTCTTATGGCAATCGCAGTCGAATCTTCTCATCTACAAAAACTACATCATCTTTCTAAAGCTGTTATATGTGTCCATGCTCATAGGCTCATCTTTAGTGCCTGTTGCCTTGATCAATTTTAGTAGAATTCGGTTGGATTGATCTTTCTAAGATCAGCCCATATGGATGTACTCGGACATAAACACCTCCATGTTCAACTAGAACTTGTTGTCAATCCTGACCAAGAACAACTGCTGATCTCAAAAGTATCACCCGATGAATGGACATCCACAACTCAGTTTGAAATGTAGCATTAAATGTTTTCCAGTAAACTTGTATGCTATCTTGAAAATTGTACCTTTCCCATAGTCAAAATAGTAGAATTTTTATATGGTATCGAACACATCAAAATTCTACCCCAGGGCGAATAATAGATGAGCGATGGACATTTTAAAGATTTAGTGGCCATCTTGGCTGTTATCTCCAAAATTACACCTCTCCTGTGGTCAGACAGAGGTAGACTTCTAGTATCTATTTTGCAAGACTGGTACCACAGAAAATTGCTGAGAAACGATTTTAGGTAAAGTGTTTATACATAAATTCACCAAACAATATGATAAATATGAAAACTACCGCAAATGATGATGTCATAAATTCTGGTCTGTGAGTTACCCATTATTTTCTTCGACAACGTAATGGGTACATTGTTAACATGTTTTTCACATCTAATGTACACGTACTTTGATATTTAGGGAGACATTACTTGTAATTACTTGTGATCTTCACGTTGCCAAGTACTGAATATATTAGCAAAAGAATGGCGTTTTTCCTACTTTGATCTTGATCTAAATGTATTTCCCTCGGTTCTGGAGATCTCAAAAGTATCACTAAAAAAATGGGCACTCCAAAATCAGTTGAAAATATCACCTTAAAGGTTTTTCTACACTCTTTGATTTCAAAATTAAACGAGTTTGAGTGGACTCGTGAACATCTAGAATTTGACCTTTCATGGTCTTCGATGGTCAAATATGACTCCCTTCCGCACTTGAAAGTTAATATTATGGTACGTATTAACTATGTTAGAAATTTTATGTTTTTTTTCAAGAAGTACACAATCGTTGTGATTAACCACTGCATTGTATTTACCAAAATAAAGTATTGGTTGTCTTATATAGCGATTTCTAAAGGTAACTTTAAAAAGGCATAGATAGCATTCCGAAGTACATTTCCACTCAAGACAAACCTGTGCCAACAAATTCTCGCACGACGAACTTGCGGAATGACCGACAGCTAACTGTGGAACTTAAACAATTTATTGAGGTACAGAAATTAACTTAATTCTGTCGTACTTATAGTTCACACAAAATGGAGTCAATTTCAACAACTTGAAAAAAAAAAGAAAACAACATTATATTTCTTGTATCTCAAAAGATTGTTTTAATTCAACGGTTTTTTTTTCTTGTTAGAGTATATTAGCTGTCTGGAATTTGCCTTTGCACGGATTAGTCTACAGATCAGTCAGTGCGGATATGCCGTACTTGTCTTGCTCGGAAATTTTTGCTCTTAATATCATGGTTTTCAAAAAATGCCAGAGGTAAATAAAACATTGACTTTTTTTATTTCAGCAAAGTTGCCTGAGATTGACTTTGAAAAAATGAAAATGGCAAAGTTAATGAACACTCGTCGCAGCGATGTGAAGTTTATGCCCCCTATGTTTGAAAAAACAAGGAAACTGCTGAAAGATCTGTACCAACCTTTCAATAATGAATTGGCTGATATGCTCAAAGATGATAAATATCGATGGGAAACAGGAATCTGAATGTATTCATGAATAAATAAATACAAATCGATTTTAAATTGAATTTTAAAAAAGATACTCACTCGTTGATTCAGCTGATTCCCCATGTTTCGCTTTTGGTCAATATTATGACAAATATCACCATACATATATCCGTACATATACAAACGTTTTCCAATCAAACTTAGCCAAGAAGATATCCCACAAGCATTTGAATATCGTGTAGAGAACTTTTCAAATACCGTATTGAGAATTTGTTTTTGTTTTGTTTTTTACAATATTTGCTGAGAAATTCTATCTTAAAACTGCTTTTACTATGTGCGACTGTTTAGTCATCAAGTAGCCCTACTAATGATCTTTTACAATCATAACCTAAAACTATATAACTGTTTATACCCGGAGACACATATCTCCCGAATATAACTGTTATTCATTCCATTAATCATGGCTCCCATTATTTCAGTGGTTAAGTACGTTTATCCCCTTTTGGTCGCACAAATAACAAAAGAAAAAATCAGATCAAACTACTCTCTGGATGATATACCATGCCCTTCACTACATTCCTTTCTTCCGGATTTCACGAACAAAACAACGGAAATAACAAAAAGATTACGATAGAAAACTTTCTTCTTCCTTTGCAGGAAAACGTAATCAAACATGAGTACTTCGATTTCAAAATACAAAACAGCCCACCTAGCAATAAACATTTATCTAAATTTCATGAAGATTTATTTAATACCACCAAAAGAATTAAAATTTAGAATAAACTAGATACCTTTCAGAAACAAATGAAAAAGACACAAAAAAAGATCACTAATGCTAACGAGATATATGTCAAAACGGATAAATCAAAAAACATCCACAAACTTAAACCCAAATCATACAAGTGATCAATTAAAGATCAATTCACTAAAACATACAAGACTGACAATAATGACACTCACCAGAAAATAAACAAGGATAATACCATCTCACCAAGAACTTAAATATCAACGACTTGGTAAAATCGCTACCAATGAAGCCTATATACTACGTAAGGGCCATAAACCCCACTTCCTTCACAAAACTCTGTCTAGATAGATTAATCCAACTAAAACTGAATCAGAATAACTGTTGAACAAGTATTACGGAACGTCATTGACAAAGTTGAAACTAAACCACTAGTACAAGCAATGGATAAACATCATGGATGGGATTCATTGGTTCAAGAATATCAAAAACAAACAACGGAACACATTCATCCAATTTGATATAATTGATTTCTATCCATCCATTACTGGGGAAAGATATAACAATGCTATCAATTTTTATAAACACACACCGACATACCACAACAAAACATCGACAAAATAATTACTGCAGGAAAACAATATCAATAAACAACAATATTACATGAAGAAGAAAAGTTCAAAGAAAAAACCTCAAAACTAATCAGCCTATATATAATCCATGTCACGAAAGAATCATTAGTCAAACTAAAGTGGGACAATACATAGATAATGGTCTGCTAGTTGTAAACGAAAGTGATGGACCCAAAACTAGTAGCCTACAAAAAAAGATAATCAATGCATTTGAATATTTACGCTTCAAAATTGAGATAATTTCTGACAAAAAAAGTTGTTAATTTCCTGGATGTAACTTTAAACTGGGCAATAACACTCATCGACCATACTCAAAAGATTGCAAGATCCCGAATACATTAACATCAACTCATATCCCACAATATCAGTACTTGAAAAAGATTCCCTATTCTATCAACACTAGAATCAATTATAATAATAAAACCTCCAAGAAAGAAACTTTGACGAATAGAAAAAATTTTACACTAACGCTTTAAAAAAGGTGGTTGTGATTATGAACTAAAATTTATGGAAAACAAAAATTAGAATACTAATAACAATAAAATGAATAACGAAGAAACAAACAGAAAAATCATTTGCTTCAAAATCAACAACATAAGATCTTTAACAGAGATACTTTGAAAATCAGCAGCAGTTTAAACAGGATTTTACTTTCACATCATAAAAAGTAATTAAGCCTAACAACATTCATAACAACAACAACAATATCAAAGATATTGTAACTGAAAAAAACTGTAACACCTGAAATAAAACACATCCCCCATAAACAACAAACGCACAACCGAAAACTACATATATTTAGCAAAAAAGGCCACCTCTGGACAACCATACAATCAAAAATATAACATTAGAATCTCAAAAGTCCGAAGGAAATACAGTTACTGCAATCACAATAGATCCCTCACAATAAGAGGAGGAAAAGAGACTACACTCTCAAGATATTTTAGTCAACTCAAAAAAGTTCATACTTTTTGCAAACTGGGCTATCATAAGTAAATCCAGATCTTCAAATAGCTTCAAAGACAAATGCTGCTTGTGCCTGGATGGGAAACAAAAGATTTTTTATTTGATTTAAAGATAAAAAGAACCTTCCGATGCAAAGAATCGTAATATGGGTACATAGAGAAATTTAAACTTATACCTGTCTAACTACACAATAATATGACATAAAAACCAAAGAATAATCAAATAATAAACAACAATACTTACAACGACTCTTTTGTGGTCACACCGAAAATCTAATTCACTCAATATGATATATTAGATACAAATATAAATTACTAATAAATACACAGAAGAGACTCACAATAGACTACAAAAAATTAAACAAAAATTTTTAATTAGCTAGGGTAATATTAAAGTGCAACTGATGACTATAACTCCTGACGTATGTATAATCACCATCCATCAGCTAGATACTAGCACTTAATAAGTCACAACTCAACTTGCCATCACCTAAGGTGCCAAACAACTCACTCCGAGAAACTACAATTAAGTGAGTATCAATATAGCTCTGATACTCAAACCTGAACTAGGACAATATCACAAGATTTTTTTAGATTAAGTTGAACTACCGCGTTTTTAATAGCTGTTTAAATATCAAAATTGACTACTAAATTAATCTAAATTAAATTAAACACTCACATAACTGAAAATCTTAGGTTACATTCAAACCCCTCTTATGACCCATACAATCAAACCACTGACCCACAACAATACTTTCATAAATTACTTCATCCCATAAGTTCTTTACAACCACCATATGAATATAAAGTATGAAACATGAAACTCCATGTCATACTCCACTTCCAAGACCAACTACGTTCCAAATAAGAATCTTTCTCCGATCAACCTTAGCTAAATGAAGATTATCCTTGAATAGATGCCATAAGCATTGAACTAACATATTGAGTCTTTTTTCACGCGTTTTTTTTTTTTTGTTTTTTTTTCATTTTTTACCGTACATATATAGGAAGGAGGAGGAATGGGAACATAAGATTGTGAGAGTGTGTAGGGGATCTGTGGTCTCGTTTGGTGTTTGGGCATGTATGTTAGTATGTGCGAGAGGGTCGGTAAGTTTAATGGGGTATTGTTGGAAGGAGAAGTTTGCTGAGGGGTCCGTAGGATGTTGAGGTTATATTTTTTATGAAAATCAGAGTTGGTATTTTAACCACAAATCAATTAAGAGCAATACAATGCAGGTTTCAAAGTCTTGGTAAGATTAGTTTACCTTCTTCTTTAAACGGAAGATTTTTCGTTCTAGTAGAGAACATTTATCTAAATGCGACCTGACTGTGAGAACCTTGGTCGAGGGGTAGCAGATTTGCTGCTTGTGTACACTAATCCTATTCCTAAGGAGAGAAATTTCTCTTATGTATTTACAACTGCGGCAAATAATGATATAGATAAGGCTTTTAACGCCATAGGATATCTTGATTTAATTTTAGAAGTTGAGACATATGGAAGTATGCTATTCATTTGATCGATTGCATTTAACTTTCTTTTCTTCGGGTCCTATTTTACACAAATTTGCAGCCCACAGTGCAGTCATCAGCCTCAGATTTATGCAATTGAGGAAGTTTTCTGGGTTTAGGATTCCAGATGTATCCTTGATCAAAGCTTTCCAATCGGGAAGTTGAGCTGTGGACGCGCTTCATAGTATCAGGAGATATGTTGGTCATTCGCGTTGCACAACCTTGGATCTCCTTGATCTTGCTTTACCACCAACTGTGACTTGTTTGTACCTCTTAGTGTAAGATTTTGAGAGGATGGATAGTTGATAGCTGCAATACGTGCCCGGTGCTTCTTCTGCAGTCGTGTTCTAGGTGCAAAATTGTGGCTAACAAATCTGAAAATTGGCTAGAAATGACCTCTCGCAGCTTTGAATTATCTCAGAAGTCCACATTACATAGATTACGATCTTCTCACTGAGATGAATAAGTTGAATTTCACCATCCTTGGTGTAAAATTGTAGCCCACAGTTCTTAAAATTGACTAGAACTTACCTCTGGTGACTTCGAACTACCTCCAAGGTCAACCTCACATAGCCCAGAAAGTGAGATGGCCTCTCGTAAGTCTTGATGCAGAATATTACGTCGATTGCCCCAGTAGTTTTAGCGGAAAAGAGGTACGAAAAAACAAAAAAAATATGTATGTTATTATACCTGTTTTGGTCTTCCTTGCTTGAAGATTCTAAACCTTACTTTTTGTGGAGATTTAAAAATGCGTTTTTTAGTCTAGAAAATCTCAGACCCTTTTGAAAATTATTGTCTTAAAGTGAATGCCTACAATCATTTTTGAGGTAAAACTCAATTTTCTGCGAGAAATTTTATGACAGGGTGGTTAAGCAAATCTCCATCATTTATAATATTGTAGGGTTTAATTGTACTTCATCACATTGTCATATGATTCAATCACTGAAATAGCCTTATTTTAATAAATACTTGAAGACAGGCTTCGTTAGTCACTCAATAAAAACCGTCATATGACCAACGATTTGGTAACATACAGTGATTATAAAAAGAGGTGATCAATGAACGATACTTATCTTGCCTCTTGTTGGGTCACAAATAAGTCCGATTTTTAAAGCAACCGGATATATAGCCAGCCAGACCAACTTAAAAACTGAAGACATCTTTTTTGACATGTTTGGTTGACGATATTTTATCAGGACAAAACACATTTTTTTATATATTACGTGTTGGGTAACTAAAATTTAGAGATAGATGAAGCTGATGGATAGTCGTCAAAGAGAAAGCTGGAGATGTTTTGAGACAATACTTGAGTAGCCTGGGTGTATCTGCTGAGACTTCAGACTGTCTATTGAACAACTCTCGACAATCTGACCTACAGCTAATCATAGCAGGATATATGATAATCGAATTGTATTTTTGAGTCAGTATATCAGGAACATTCCGTCAAGTGTTTCTTCCTATTAAGTGCGATTAATTTGAATTTATAATTGACAACAATCAAATCAAAATATGACGAAGTTCGAAGCTTCCAAATCAGAAAAATGGTATCAAAATTATATTTAATAAGCTAAATTAACTGAAATAACGGCCATGTGGGCGGGATTTTCAGCTTGTTCCTGCGGAAGACTCATTGTCCCAAATTAAAGACCAAAACTATTTGGCTAATTTGAGGCCACATACAGATAAACAGAATCAGACTTAATATTATATAGATTGATAAATACATGGAAATTAAATAATTATTATTGGGTAAAACACATACCCTTCCCCCTCTTATTATTTTTCTGAGTTTTCAAAGATTATTGCTCAAAAAACACGCCTGGGTCTTATGAGTAACAGCAAAAAAAACTCTATCCGTGCTTGTACTATGCTAACTCAGACGTACAGGCAGGCATTCGGTGAATTGAAGTAATCGTAAATTTTTATGTAAGTGTGAGCGTTGCTGGAGACAAACAAAGGGACCACTTTATGTATCATTACTTACATGGTGAATCGAAATACCTACTAAAAACTTTAAAAGTGTAGTAATCTCCAAAAATTAACTTGCTTGAATCCTATATTGGGGTCCAATGAGTAATCACAGAAATAACCGCATAATTTAATGGCTATACATTAGGTTCTTGTTCAGACATTTGGTGAATTATGATAACAGTAAATTTTAGGTAAACGCGAACGCTGCTGAACACAAACTGAGATCGATTTAGCATCAATTTACACTCTAAATTGACCCCCACACTGAAACTTTCTTGTGAAGGAATGTTCAAAAACAAACACATCTGCTCTTGTGTTTTCTGTGAAGGTGGGCAGTGCGTCCCTGGATAGTACTGCACAGACATGTGGTTAGCTACTATATAACTCCCATGACCATTGAACTTGCACCTTCTGTCAAATGGTCGAAGTTGTGGGAAAACAGAAGCTTTATGTGAAGTTTGAAGAATGAATATTGAGAATTACAAGGTGGGAAGTAAAGGGTGGAGTGGTTGCAGTAGTTGCAAAACAGTAGCTTTATGTGATGTTTGGAAGAGAATTATAGATAGTAGGTGTTATAACCGCTACGCAACAAGGGTTACTTGTTCTATTTTCAAATACACTCCCTTGCTTTTCTAGACTAATTGACCTTCAGACAACTTCGCTCGTACAAAGGTCAAGGATAGAATGTCTTAACTGATGAAAATCTTGATCATATTTAATACTAATAACAGACAATGGGAAATACTCACAAACCTCAAGGCGTTCATCAACAAGATGATCATGTAGGTTTGTGCTCCAAACAACATTCATGCTATAATTGGCATCGTTACTTCTTCAAAGCCAAATTCATAAAATATATTGGTTATGAAGCTATATCAGTAACAAATATAAGTTAAGTAAGAGAGGGTGAAATGGTTGAAGGAGCAGAAGCCTTACGTAATGTTTGAAGTATGATTATTGAGTAACAATTACAAGTAGGTAGTATTGGATGAAAGGGATACATTGGTAATCAAACAAAATGCATATTTGATGTTTGAGAGGGAATTATTGAGAGTAAGAAGTACAAAGTGGGTAGTGAAGAGTTGCAAGTTTGGGTAGTAGAGGGTAAGATGGCAGAAATAAAAAAAAACAGAGGAATTATTAAGAGTAAGATTTACGGGTTAAGTAGTACATATTGAAATGGTAGCAGTTGTAGAAAAGAAGAAGAGGAATAATTGACAGTAAGAATTAGAGGTTGGGTAACGAACGGTGAAATGGTGGCAGTAGTAGAAAAAGGGAAAAGAATTATTGAGAGTAAGATTTACGGGTTGGGTAGTAGATGATGAAATGGTGGCAGTATTACAAAAAAGAAGAGGAATTATTAACAGTAATATTTACAATTCGGGTAGTAGATGGTGAAATGGTGACGGTAATAGAAAAAAAAGGAGAGTAATTATCAGCAGTTAGATTTACAGGTTTGATAATGTATGATGGAATGGTGGCAGTAGTACAAAAAGTAGACGAATTATTGAAAGTAAGATTTACAAGTTGGATGATAAATGGTGTAATAGTTGCATTAGTATAAAAATGAAGTGTAATAATTGACAGTAAGATTTACAGGTTGGGTATAAATGCTGAAATAGTGGCAGTAAGAAAATATGAGGAATTATCGAAAATAAGATTTACAGGTTCGGTAGTAATGAAATAGTTGCTGTGGCAGAAAAATGAAGGAATTATTGACAGTAAGATTTACGGGTTGGGTTGTAGATGAAGAGAAGGTGGCACGAGTAAGCAAAAGAAGAGGAATTATTGATAGTATAATTTACAAGTTGGGTAGCAAAGGGTGAAAGAGTGGCAGTGGTAGAAAAAGAAAAGGATTTATTGAGAGAAAGATTTACAAGTTTGATAATAAATGCTGTAATGGTGGCACTTGTTGAAAATTCACAGGTTGAGTAATAAATGGTAAAATGGTGGCAGTAGTAGGAAAAAGAAGAGGAATTATTGACTGAAAAATTTACAAGTTAAGTTGTAGTGATTGGAAAGATCCCAGTAATAGTGAAAGGAAGAGGAATCATTTAGAGTAAGAATTACAGGTTGGGTAATGAATAATGAAATGGTGGCAGAAGTAGAAAAAAAGGGGAATTATTGACAGTAAGATTTACAGGTTGGGTAATAAATGGTGGAATGGTGGCAATTATAAAAAAATAAAGAGGAATTTTGGACAGTAAGATTTATAATTTTGGTAGTAGATGGTGACATGATTGCTGTAGTAAAAAAAGAAGAGTAATGATTGATAGTAAGATTAACAAATTCTGTAGTATATAGTGAAATGGTAGCAGCAGTTGTAAAGAAGAGGAATTATTGAGAATAAGACTTACAAGTTGGGTAGTAGATAATAATGATGTGGCAATGGTAGGAAAAGGAGGAAGAATTATTGAGAATCAATCTTACAGGTTTGGTAATAAATGGTGAAATGGTTGCAGTAGTAGAGAAAAGAACATGAATTATTGACAGCAAGATTTAAAGGTTGACTGTAGATGGGGGAAAGCTGGCATTAGGATTGAATATGTATTTACATAAATGTATATACTTACATAAATACACATGTATATGTGTATGCACATTAATCAAATACATATATATATAATTATATATATATACATATATATATATATATATATATATATATATATATATATATATATATATATATATATATATATATACTTCAACTCAGAGTTTGACTTTCCTTTTTTGAAGTTTTCTTAAATTCATTCAACCCTTATTGCAGGATTTACATACCTTCTTTCCTATCTTCTACCACAATACGAGAAGGAAATACCATTTTCACCTGCCTACAACTTGATGCCATCTTCAACTGACATCATCATCATCATCATCATCATCTGTCTTTCAACGTCCGTCGTTGGACATAGACCTTCCCCAGGATTCGCCACACTTCTCTATCACAGGCGTCGCAGAGCCAGCACTTTCTGAATTTGTCTAGCTCGTCTCTCCATCTAATATTCTGCCAGGGTTGGTCGTGCATGTGATCTCAGGGATCCATGTCGTGAGCAGCAATGTCAATCGGTTGTCTGCCATTCGCGCATTTGAGATTTTTAATGGATTCTATGATGTCCCTGACTCTTGTCTTTTCCAGGATGTACTTTGCTGTCTTGTGGTCTCTCCGTGCATAATTTTCTCGTGTGCACGTTGAAGTTCTTAATTTGCAGATCTGTCTCTTGGTTAGGTTCCATGTTTCGGCTTCATAAGTGACTATTGGGAGGATGCATTGGTTATACACCCTTCTTTTTAGGATTAATGGGATCTTCTTATTTTTGAAAGTCGAGCTTGCCATCCAAATATGATTCTTCGCTTGATTTCTTCTTTTGAGGGTCTCTGGATAGTCATCCAAAATTCGCGGTGCTCCCTATGCTTTCATTTAAAAATTTAATACGATCCTTCTTTTAGCTAGATATCAAAAACGTAACTCCCTATAAAAATATGTGTTCAATTGCTTATTGCCCTGGCGCTTCTCACCGGTTACTTTCTTCTCATCCCTCCTCTCTAAGATCGGTATCATTTCTCCGGCCTCCAAGTCGATTCGACCTTCACTATTTTCACATAATGAATAGTCACGATGATGTTTCCCTATTCTCCTTCCTTCGGGGAGCGCATATGGATTAAACTCCATGTGTTTTGTGTCTTACATAATCTGTTTGTCATATGTTCTCCAGCGTCAAAGAATGTCCCCAAAGTTGCCCATACGTGATCCCAAATACATCGCATGCAACTTGACAGATCGACATATACACTGAACCCGGTCTCCATGGCCATTCCTTGGTATGCTACAAGTTTTATGGATTCAAAGCAGTTCAGGCACCTCCACTTTGACTCCGACGACTGCACTATCATGACACCAAAGCTCCTACCTTTCGCTCAGAAGCTTTCTCTCATCTTCTTTCTTCTTCTTCTCTTAACACAATCATATCTATGTTATCTCACTTGTATCTCTATTTCCGTCTTGTATCGTCATTAATGTTCATGTATTGAATGTACGTTTCATTTGTCCGTCTAAATACTTGTATGTGTCCTTTTTATTTTGTTTCATCTTCGCCTACACGTCCATACTTGACGCGTATTCTCTCCATACATATCCCTTCCTCCTTCAACATCTTTAGTGACGTCTACATGGGCCTACAGACACATTCTTCAACAAGAACCATCAATGACCATATAGAACTACATATACCAACAATAATCCCTATACTTTATTTGCAAAGCTTTACAAAATTCATAAGAATTAGTAATAAACTCAACACTTACAACCCCTCACCGAGATTCATGAATGCGAACCACAACTATTACAATATCAGAGCATCATCAAAATTTCAAACGTTACAATCCAATCCACTAAATTTTTTAAAACATCTGCAAAAATCCTAACCAAATAATATATAAAATGATAACTGAGAATTGGTGATAGATAAGGTGGACTTGGAAATTATAAATCTATCTTCCAAGGAAATTTCATCAATTGAAATAAACATTTTAGAAAAAGGACTGAAATTCACATCAACACCTACCAAAAAAAAAACGATGATAAAATTAAGTAAGACCTCCTATAATTTACCAGGAAAATAAGACTGGCAGATTTTTTTTTTTACAATAAAGGCAAAGAAGACGACACATTGGTGAGGAATCAACGCCCCTTCACTACCTTCAAATGGGAACAGAGCTTTGGATAATTTCACTAAAAATGTAGAATTTCTTCTTCTCAATACCACGAAATCAAACATAAAAACCAAAACCAACATCAATGCAAACGAAAGGAAAGCTATCCAAAGTTTATCTGCAGATAACTCTTGCGAGTCGTGCTTGTTACAAGTTGACCAAGCTAGATTATAAAATGGCAGTTTGTCAGGATTGGTACAAGAAGGAGCTAAAGAGGAGAAATAATTGATGCAACCTTGAAGTTCTTGCAAATCGAGGAAGATAAGTGACAAGACAATATATATATATAAACGGTCAATAAATAGAGACTGCACCAGTCGTGAGAGAGAGTACTGAAGGTAACTGGCTCGAGATACCAGGGCCAAAAAGGTAGAAGTTAAGCAGTTCGGCTAAGGAGACGTTCGTCTGCGTGCGTTCAGGGTTTTTATCGAGTGTTGTCGAAGGGAGTTGCATTTTGGATACATAGCTAAAAGACGGGTTCCATATCAAATTCTTGACTAAAAATATAGGGATCACCAAAGCCAACAAGAACATATGAATATTACAATGAAATTTAGCGAACACAAAATCCCATTTTTAGACTTTCATCATCATTATCATCAGTCTTCTATCGTCCATCGTTGGACATAAACCTTCCCCAGCATTCGCCACATCTCTCTATCGTGAGTGTCGTGGAGCCTGTATTTTCTGAACTTGTCTAGTTCGTCTCTCCATCTTGTATTCTGCTGGCCTCAGTTCCGCATGTGATCTCTAAGGATCCATGTTGTGAGTCATGATGTCCATCGGCTGTCTGCCATTCTGGCAACATGATCGGCCCATTGCCATTTAAGTTTTCTTGTAGCTTTGATGATGTCTCAGACCTGATATACTGTGATATCTTGTGATCTGTCCATGTCCCACTCCTACTTGCACTCTCACGGCAAGCGAGATGTGACACAAGGTCGAGTTTAACGTGGGTTGGAGCATCCTCAAAAATAGCTCTAGCCGATGCAACTGAGGTCGCGAAGGCATCGGGACTAGCCCGAACAGTCCCTCCTACTGCAATAGGATAGCACCGCCCATAAGCAAACTGCTTCCCTGCAGATGGGAGAACCCAAGGACAAGTACCCTCACTTACTAAGGCATTGCACCTGCACACTCGGTCTTGATGCTCACCCGCCACACAATCTTCGGTCAATTTGGCTGTCAATGCCGTGGAACAGACACTACACCTTAATCCATGCCAAAAAGCCAGAAAAAATGGGAGGATAGTACCTTTTTATTCGGACTCCCCCGGCGAGTGAAATGTGACAATGGGACACCATCAACCCGAGGTGAACTGCTTCCCAACATTTGCGCCGAATTATGATGGGTGAACCCTTGGACGAATCCAAATGTTCCCAAATGGGTGAGGGCGAGCACCTATTTATTTAAATTCGACATAAGGTCACGCTTAACGTGGGAAAATGAAGCACCTCAAGAAAAATAGCTCCAGCCGACGCGACGAGGTTGCTAAAGCAACCGAGGTGGCGAAAGCTTCAGGACGAGCTCGACCTTGACTTTGTTCACAGGACAGATCCTATTAATGCTCTCAAGCCTGAGCATGCTGGTCAGTGATTCCAGGATGGGACAATGATCAACTTCTCAGCCTAAAGGCATCAAAGAACAGATACTACACATTGATCCTAGCCAAGATGCTGATCTTTTTATTTGTATCCCCATGGCTGCAAATTTAATACAAGGCTTTTTTTAAATAGGGTCCCATTCTGGGCAGTTCAAAAATAGCACCAGTCTCTGCAACATGAGTCGCAAAGGCGTTGGGAGTTCCCTACCCATCCCTTTTGTGCAATGGGACAGTGCTGCTCCAGGGCGAACTGCTCCTCCGAGACTGGGCCGAATAAATTTTATGAGGCCCAGCACAAATCCCAGGCCCCATATGCTTAGCAATGCCGAGCCTCAGTGACCCTTCATCGGCAACAACATTGCACCAGCACATGGGCTGATCAGCTTCTCAGCCTAAAGGCCGACAAAGCTCAGATCAACTCTTCCGTACAGAGCCATGCAAATAAAAAGATCAACCCATGGCTGCAAATTTGAGACAGAGTGTGCGACCCGATCCCTTGCACATGATTTCACAAGGACGTCGGGACAAGCTGGACTTTGTCCACAGGACAAATCCTGTTGTAAAAGAGTCTCTAACTCTCGACGCATGGTTTCGCATAGTCATTAGGGCAAGCTTGACGTTGTTCACCGGACGGATTCTGTTGATGCTCTCAGGACGAGATGCTGGTCAGTGATTCCGGGATGGGGGATAATCCCGGACATTGATCAACTTCTCAGCCCGAGATATTACACTTTGATCTTAGCCAAAAGGCTGCGAATCAAAGGACGAATCCCAAAGTTCACAATGCGCTTAGCAATGCACAGCCTCAATGTCTCCTCATTGGTTGACGCATTGTTCCTGCGCACTATTTATTTGCACTCCCCCGGAGCAAAATGCGACACAAGGTCAAGGTTGACGTGTGAAAAAAATGGTGCAACCCATGGTAAATCGCTCCAGCCCACACAACTGATGTTGCTAAAGCAATCGGGGCGGCTAAAGCGACAGGACGAGCCCAACCTGTCCCTCTTAGTCAATGGGACAGCTCTTATGCTGGCATCAATCGCTTCAGCAGCTGAACCGGGTAATAATGATAGAACCAAAGGACGAATCCAAAGGTTCCTAATGTGCTTAGCAATGCGCAGCCTCTGTGTCCCCTCACTGGCTGACGCTCACAACAACACCATCTCCAGCTCATTTGGCAGGAAAGTGTCAGTTCTAGCGCCTCGGGCTATGCCGCGTAACAGATACGTGGCTATTGGGAGGATGCATTGGTTGTATACTCTTCTTTTTATGGTTTAATAGGATCGTCTTATTTTGCTCTGTCGAAAGCTAAGGTGATTCTTTGCTTGATTTATTCTTTTGTGGGTTCCACAGAGATTTGTTGTCCTAAGTAGATGTAGTGGTCTACTCTCTTAAGTTTTGCATCTTCCATTTTGACAATTGTGTTCTTACTCTCAATTTAGTTGTAGCACATGACCATATATATATATACAAAGAGAGAGAGAGACATAGATATATGCAGCATCCATTTATATATATATTTACATATATACACTGTATCCATAATTATATACGCGCTATCAATATTTATACAATATCCATACATATACTAATATACACTACTTCCATATATAAACATATGCATAGACACAATATCAATGTATCATTATACATATGTGCGTGAACACAATTTTGATATACATAAATGCAATAAATACACAATGTCATATATATATATATATATATATATATATATATATATATATATATATATATGTATGTATGTATGTATAATATGCACTTATATACACTATATGCGTTTAGATGAATAAGTGTGGCTATAGACTTTCCATCATCCAATCAAGTACCACGAGGCAGGATTGAAACGTTAGCTCCAGACCCGGAGACCGATATCCTACCTCTGAGTTACGGCACTGGACGGTCAGTAAGGCTTAATTTAAGCAACATATTTATTTACAGTTAAATTCCCCATCCACCAGAATGCTCAATTCCTATGGAAGAGCATTGATTAAGCTTACAATGGATGAGTTACCTCACTTGAACCCTGAAGAGAGGAGCATTATTAATTGTATGATATATATATACACGATGTGCATGCATATATGTATCTCTCTATCTCTCTCTCTCTCTCTCTCTCTCTCTATATATATATATATATATATATATATATGTATATATATGATATCTGTATGTATATTCATGCATACACACAATATCCATGTATATTCATACACAATATATACATATATATAAATACATTTACAAACACAATATCCATACATATATATATGTAATATCGATAATTATATATATGCACAACACATACATATATCTGGATATGAATAATGTTGATAGATATATACACCTTATTCTTGTATTTATACATGTACACACAATATATATATATATATATATATATATAACATAGTGTACATATATACAATACCCAAATATGTACATATGCATGTATACACACAAAATCCTTGTATAAAAATATATTGTATACAATGATCATGTACATATATGTGTATGAACAATATCCACGTATACATATATATCCCATATCCACACACATATATATATATATATATATATATATATATATATATATATATATATGAATATACACAGTATCAATTTACATATATATAAATACGATATCTCTACGTATATTTATATATATACACAAAATATCTATTTATATATACACACAATATCCATATGTATATATATATATATATATATGTATATATATATATATATATATATAAATGTACACAATATTTGTATGTACATACATATAATATGTATACATTTGCATAGACATATAATAAATATATGTAATGTCCTTATATATATATATACATATGTATGAGCAATATCGATGTATTTATAGATATGCTCAATATTGATATATATGTGTATATATACAATAACAATATATATATGTATAAAATATCCATTCACGTATAGATACGCAATATCCATATACATATATATTATTGTGTCATCTACAGACAGCTGTTTCGATGTATTACATCTCTTCAGTATGGCTATAGACTTTATCCCATCCAGTACTGCGAGGCAGAATTGAAACCCTCACATCGGACCCGGAGTCCGATATCCTACCTCTGGACTATGGAAATGGTCAGTAAAACTGAATTTAAGCGATATATTCATTTATGCAGAAACTCCTCATCCACCAGCATAATGTATTTATACACAATATATATATATATATATATATATATATATATATATATATATATATATATATATATATATATATATATATATATATATATATATATATATATATATATATATACTTTGTGTGTATATATTATATATACACAAATATCTTTTTTTCTCTTTTATATGCACGATATCCATTCATATATACACACACAGAACATCAATATATATATGTGTGTATGTGTGTGTGTGTGTGCATTCATACAATAACAATATATATTTTTGCAATGAGTAAGACAAGGTGATACTAGCTCACCCAAACGCCTGCCTCAAGATGATCTTCAGAAGACAACACTGGTAGAGTAAAAGAAATAGAACAGTCAGCAAATATCTGAGTAACTTCAGATTTGCAGATGACATTGCTCTTCTTGCAGAGAACCTACTTGACTTTCAACTAATGATAGACGGACTAAATGAATAGAGCAAGAATGTTGGCCTACACATGAACATCTGCAAGACGAAGATCATATGTGACAACCACATCGGAAATAAAAACACTAAGAACAAA
>OY735217.1:44349587-44532087 GCA_963457665.1 Thysanoteuthis rhombus | reverse complement strand
CGTGATGTCGATCGGTTGTCTTTCATTCTTGCAACATGGCCTGCCCAGTGCCATTTGAGTTTTTTAATAGTTTCTATGATGTCAGAAACACCTGTTTTCTTCCTGATATACTGTGCTGTCTTGTGATCTCTCCATGTAAGGTTGTGTCTGAAACAGAGTAAAATCCGGAAAGACTGGAACACTGCTATTATAATGCTTCTACAAGGAATACAAGATGCCGCTTGTGCAGGCATTGATAGACTACAAGAAGGCATTTGACTCTATAGAAATTCCCATGGTGTAGACCCTGTATACGTTAAAGTGCTGCAACACATATACAACCACAACAACTCCTTCATTAGGCTACATAAGGACTCTGAACCGTTTCAGCTCCAAAAAGGAGTAAGACAAGGTGATACCTGCTCACCCAAACTCTTTACAGCCTGCCTTGAGATGATCTCCCGAAGTAGGGACTGGGAAAATAGAGGAATCAAAATTGACGGCGAATACTTGAGCAACCTTAGATTTGCAGACGACATTGTACTTTTCGCAAAGAGCCTACGCGACCTCCAACTAATGCTAGACGATCTAAACAAAGAAAGCTAAAAAGTCGGCCTACACATGAACTTCAGTAAAACAAAAATCATGTGTAATAATCACGTTGAGAATAAGAACATAACTGTCAAGATAGAAGATGCAAAACTCGGGGAGGTAGACTACTACATCTACCTAGGACAATGAATCTCCATGAGACCCTTAAAAGAGGAGGAAATCAAGCGAAGAATCACTTTGGGATAGCAAGCCTTCGGCAGAGCAGGCTCAACTTTCAAGAACCAGATGATCCCAATAATCCTAAAAAGAAGAGTTAACAACCGATGCATTCTCCCGATAGTCACTTATGGAGCTGAAACATGGAACCTAACCAAGAGACAGGCCTGCAAACTGGGAAGTACGCAACGTACACATGAGAGAAGCATGCGCGCCCCGCCCTTCTTCGGCCTTTTTTCTGTTCCATGGCATAGCCCGAGGAGTCGGTACTGACACTTGCCTGTCGAATGGGCCGGAGATTGTGTGTGAGTTGGCATCAAAGACCGAGTGCACCGGTGCAAGCGTTAGCCAATAAGGTATTACTGAGGCTACGTTTGCTACGCGCATCGGGGAGCCCTTTGACTCGTCCTTCGGCTCTCCAACAATTACTCGGCCCAGCTGCAGGGTCTCAGTTTCCCCGGGGCAGCACTGCTCCATTGCAGCTAAAGGAGCAGGTCCCCTGGTGGACGCTTTTGTCTAGCCATTACAATGAGCTTTTCAACCGTAGCCGCGCCGGCTGGAGCCATTTTTGGAAAGAAGGGCTCTTATTTCTACCCACGTTAAGCCCGACCTTGTGTCACATATTGCTGTGGTGGGACAGTGATTAAATAGAATGCGCAGCCCACCCATTTTCTGGCCTTTTCTTTGGGATCAAGGTGTAGTATCTGTTCCTCGGCATAGACCGAGGCGCAGCTACTGACACTTGCCCATTGAATGGGCCAGAGATTGTGATGGTTGACATCAAAGACCGAATGTGCCGGTACAAAGCATTAGCCAAAAACTGAGGCTGCGCTTTGCTACGCACATTGGAGCCCTTTGGACTCGTCTTTGGGCTCTCCCATTACTACTTGGCCTAGCTGCGGGGAATATGGTACTCCAGCGCAGCACTGCTCCATTGCACTTAGAGGAGCATGTCCCCTGGTGGACGCTTTCGTGGCAGAGGTTGTTTTAGCTTCTACGGTCGCTTGACAACCAAATTCGCGTCGGCTGGCGCTATTTTTCAAGGGTTGCACCTATTTTCCCGCGTTAAGCCCCGAACTTGTGTCACATTTTGCTGTGCTGGGACAGTAAATGAATAGAAAGCTCAACCTTACATGGAGAGATCACAAGACATCACAGTATATCAGGAAGAAAACAGGTGTTTCTGACATCAAAGAGACTTTTTTAAAAACTCCAATAGCAATGGGCAGGCCATGTTGCAAGAATGAAAGACAACCGATCGACATCACATCATGGATCCCCAGAGATCACACAAGAAACTGAGGCCAACAGAACACAAGATGGAGAGATGAACTTGACATATTCAGGAAGTACTGGCTCCGCAGTGCCGATGATAGAGAATTGTGGCAAATCCTGGGGAAGGTCTATGTCCAACGACGGACGTTAAAAGACTGATGATGATGTATATATACGCACGCACACACACACACACACACACACACGTATATATATATATATATATATATATATATATATATGTGTGTGTGTGTGTATGTATTGTTTGCATTTGTTTCACAGAGAATGATATGCTATTTACATTTCGATGGTGAAGTGGAGAGAGTGATAATTTTTCTGTGTTTGTTTAATCTGAAGGAGTAGGGTGTTTGTATGCATATGAATACAATAATTATCCATGCATATACATATATATAAACTCAATTCATATATATATATATATATATATATATATATATATATATATGCACAATATTCATGAACATATATACGAAATACATTCAATATCCATGTGTATATATATATATATGTGTGTGTGTGTGTGTGTGTGTATATGCATATACAATATCATATATATATATATATATATATATATATATATATGTATATACACACTCATACACCATTGCCATACACATTATATTATGTTCCAAATATCTGTATATGTATGTATATACATATATATATGTATGTATATTATTCATAAAATGTCCATATATATACACCAATATCCATGTACACAATATCTATGTGCATTATGTTTATATGCACATATACATATATGCATATATATATATATATATGTATATATATATATTCACAATATTCATGTATGTATAGATACAATTTCCATATCTACATATATGCAATATCCATACATATACATGTACATCTGTACACACATACATATATATATATATATATATATATATATATATATATATGCACACAATGTCAATATATATATATTTGTATGTGTGTTTGTTTATATACATACATGTATATATACATATACATGTATGTAGATATATATGCGCATTATATATACTCAGTATATATGTATATATATTCATAATGTCCATAAATATATATATATATATATATTTATATATATGTACATATATATATGTATGTATATATATATACATATATATATATACATTATCCAAATATATATGTACATATATGCATACAATATATATATATATATTATAATCAATGCTCCCTAATTCAGAGTAGAGCACTCTTTAAGAAATGTTGTGATTAGTTCATTATAAGCTTGTGCAATGCTCCTCAAGCTTAGGAACAGAGCACTGTTTGATGAGGAATTACGCATGAGTGAATATATTGCTTAAATTCAACCATACCGTTTTAAGTAGTGCAGAGGAAAGATGTCAACCCTTGGGTATGAAGTGAAGGTTTCGATCCTACATTGTGGTGGTGATTGTTCTATTTATTTATTGTCCCACCACAGCAAAATGTGACACAAGGTTGTGTGGGGATAATAGGAGGCAAAAATGGAGCACTCGGTCTTTGATACCAACTCTATCTCTGGCCCATTCGACAGGTGTCAGTACCAGCGCCTCCATCTCAGATATTACACTTTGATCTTTGCTGAAAAGACCAGAAATTGTGGTAGTGGAGGTTTTGTTTATTTACTGTCCCACCACCGCAAAATGTGACACAAGGCTTTACGTGGGGAAAATAGGAGACTTCCATCCAAAAATGGTAGTGGAGGGTGGAAGGGATAATGAATAGTCTATAGCCACAGTTGGAATACAACGAAGCAGCTATCCGTGGATGACACAATTATTATTATTATTATTATTATTTGGAATCTCACACCAGTTGCCTGGTGGTAACTGCTGGAGTTTGAGTGACAGCAAGTCTCCTCAAGTCTCCAGCCCTCCTCTCCTAGTACTCATAGGTCGCAGTAATTCTACGATTTACAGTTTCACACCGGTTGCCCAGTGGTTATCGCTGAAGGCTGAGTGACAATAAGTCTCCTCAGGTCTTCAGCTAACGTCTCCTCCCTCTTTCGCATATCATGACAGAGCTACTATTCGTTGCAGTACTTATATCTCTAGTACCTTCCTCAGTATCCGTGCAGTTCCAAGTAGCGCTGTGGTCTGTACGGTCTCTATCCTCCCCCTAATCCCGATCTCCTCCAGTCTCTCCCTCAGCGTTTTGGGGACAGTTCCTAGTGCGCCCACTATGACCGGTACTACCCTGGTTTTCATGTTCCACATTTTCCTTAACTCCCTTGCTAGGTCCTGGTATTTTTCCCTGTTTTCACCCTCCTTCTTTTTTACTCTATGGTCTGCAGGCACAGCAACGTCTACTATTTGGCAGGCCTTCCTTTTTTTGTCTACTATTACTAAGTCCGGCCTTCTTGCCTGGATGAGGTGGTCAGTTTGGATGTCAAAGTCCCACAGTAGTTTGTGGTTGTCATTCTCCAAAACTGCCTCTGGCTTGTGCTGATACCACTTTTCCCCATGGTTGAATCCCATTTGTTTACTTAGTTCCCAGTGTATCATCGTTGCTACTCTATCGTGTCTATGCTTATACTCCTTCTGGGCGAGTTGACTACATTCACTAGTTATGTGGTTTACTGTCTCATCTCTTTCACCGCACGTGCGGCATTTGCTGTTTGTCTGTGTTCTGTCGATTTTTGCTTTTATGTAGTTTGTCCTTATGCTTTTGTTTTGGGCTGCCATGATGAGCGATTCTGTTTCTCTCTTAAGGTTTCCCTTTCGTTTATTATTATTATTATTGTTGTTATTGTTATTATTATTATTATTATTATTGTTGTTGTTATTATTATTATTATTATTATTATTGTTGTTGTTGTTGTTGTTGTTGTTGTTGTTGTTGTTGTTATTATTATTATTATTATTATTATTATTATTATTATTATTTGGAATCTCACACCAGTTGCCTGGTGGTAACCGCTGGAGTTTGAGTGACAACAAGTCCCCTCAAGTCTCCAGCCCTCCCCTCCTAGTACTCATAGGTCGCAGTAATTCTACGATTTACAGTTTCACACCGGTTGCCCAGTGGTTATCGCTGAAGGCTGAGTGATAATAAGTCTCCTCAGGTCTTCAGCTAACGTCTCCTCTCTCTTTCGCATATCATGACAGAGCTACTATTCGTTGCAGTACTTATATCTCTAGTACCTTCCTCAGTATCCGTGCAGTTCCCAGTAGTGCTGTGGTCTGTACGGTCTCTATCCTTCCCCTAATCCCGATCTCCTCCAGTCTCTCTCTCAGCGTTTTGGGGACAGTTCCTAGTGCGCCCACTATGACCGGTACTACCCTGGTTTTCATGTTCCACATTTTCCTTAACTCCCTTGCTAGGTCCTGGTATTTTTCCCTTTTTTCACCCTCCTTCTTTTTTACTCTATGGTCTGCAGGCACAGCAACGTCTACTATTTGGCAGGCCTTCCTTTTTTTGTCTACTATTACTAAGTCCGGCCTTCTTGCCTGGATGAGGTGGTCAGTTTGGATGTCAAAGTCCCACAGTAGTTTGTGGTTGTCATTCTCCAAAACTGCCTCTGGCTTGTGCTGATACCACTTTTCCACATGGTTGAATCCCATTTGTTTGCTTAGTTCCCAGTGTATCATCGTTGCTACTCTATCGTGTCTATGCTTATACTCCTTCTGGGCGAGTTGACTACATTCACTAGTTATGTGGTTTACTGTCTCATCTCTTTCACCGCACATGCGGCATTTGCTGTTTGTCTGTGTTCTGTCGATTTTTGCTTTTATGTAGTTTGTCCTTATGCTTTTGTTTTGGGCTGCCATGATGAGCGATTCTGTTTCTCTCTTAAGGTTACCCTTTCGTAACCACGTCCATGATTTCTCGTCTGCTATATCTTGTATCTGTCTTTTAAACTCGCTGTACAATTTTTCCCTTCCCATCTTTCTTTTCTTGTTTGCTGTACTGTTCCATTGTTTTCTACTTTATTGCTTGTTGCACTATCTCTCGCACTCTTTATGATTTCTTCACTATTTGTTTGCACTTATCTTCCTAGGACTATTTTAGCTCTCTGGACACAATCTTCTATGCTGATGAGCCCCCTGCCACCTTCTTTTCTCTTAACGTATAGTCTATCTGTATCATCTCTAGGGTGTAATGCTTTATGCATCGTCATAAGTTTCCTTGTTCGCCTATCCATTGATTGGACCGATATCAAAACTACCCTCTAAACTAAACCCACAGAAACCCACAATTACCTCCACTCTAAATCAGCCCATTCCCGACACCTAAAAAGAAGCCTGCCATTTTCACAAGCCCTTGGAATTAGAAGAATTTACTCAACAGATAGTGAACTCAACAGACACAACCATCACCTAGTACAATATTTCACCCAACGAGGATATCCACTAGATGATACTAAAAGCCAAAAAAAAAGCAACTAGAATATCCAAGGATGAAACCCTTAGCTTTCCCACAATAATACACCTGACTACATACCATTTATAACCACCTTCAACAACACATTCTCACCCTTAGCACATATCATCAATAGGAGATGGAACATCCTCACGATTAAAACAGTTCTAAGAGAAACATTCACAGACCCATGTGTCATCGCTTACCGCAGGCCCACAAACATTAGAGACATGATTAGCAGGAATAATATCATTAATAATGAAGTCGTACACAAAAATATCCCTAGAGCCACTAAATTCTGCAAAACTTGTGACATAAATAGTCTATGTTGCAACCACCTCAAGTACACCAACACATTCACAAGTACTACCACAAAAGAGAGTTACCACATATATCACAGCATCAACTGCCGTAGTAAGAACATTATATACCTTCTACAGTGCAATAAATGTAAGTTACAATACATAGGCAAGTCCGAGTGGCAATTTAATATTAGACTTAACAATTACAGACACAGAATTAAATCACAAAACAATTGCAGTCCACTTCCCGCAGAAGTACGCATTTTCGCTCAGCCGGCCACAATTTTGCCACGGATGCTAGTTTTACCATTATAGAAAAAATAGAAAAAAATACTCCAATTGACATAACTAAAGTTCAAGAGAAACATGAGGATCAACAAACTCAAAACTCCGTATCCTAATGGATTAAACACTAAACTTAATAACCAATAATTACACAGATCTCTATTTCACAAAACTCCAACTAACAATATCTTCACACCCACATCTACCCGCCTGCCCAGACACATTCAATACTGAGAGCTTCAAAGTCACTCAGATCCATAGGAAAAATCCACCTTAGCCTGTCATACCACTCGTCCAAATCATAGTCAACATATTTTTGACAACTTGTAAGGTTGATACTTATGTAGCTCCTTAACCTCACCACCCCTCCATTTACACAATCCCTAACGTACCCACACAATCTAACTCCACATCACTGCTCTCCTACCCTGACACACTTCACCCTCTCCAAGACCAACTGCTGCTGCTTAACCAAAGACTTCATCACTAGCTGGACTTTCTCTCACACAGCAGGATGCCTCCAGCAGCCTTCATAAAATATTTTACCCACAAGGTATAGCTCCTGATAGTGGACTCTGGTTCCACATGGGAACTTTAAACCCTAAAAACACATACTCAGCACACACACCACTTGAGATGGGAAAATATCCCGAAACCTGTCTGGACCATTAGCATCAAAGGATTAATAAACCTTACCTCTGAACACTTTACTCCCAAGTCTGTCTCACTCTTTACAGTTAATATTATACATAGATATATATATAGTATCCATTTGTTTACATAAAGATAAGCAAAATATCCATGTGTATATATATATATATAGAGAGAGAGAGAGAGAGACAATATCCCTATATATATACAATATCCATATACATATATGCACAATATCCATATCCATATATATATATATATATATATATATATATATATATATATACAAAATCAATGTCTATACATATATAAATACGAGATATCATATATATATATATATATATATATATATATATATATGTATATATATATATATATATATGTATGTATTCATAATAATCATATATATGGACACAATGGTTATATCTATGTATGCATACATACACGATATCCATAAATATATATATATATATATATAAATACATATATATGCATTATCCATTTATCCAAATATGTACTCACAGCTTACATACGTATATCATTACATACAAAATATCTTAATTTCTATAAACACACATTACCTATATATATATATATACATATTGAGTGAGTGAGTGAGACAGACTCGGGAGTAAAGTGTTTTGAAGTTAGGTTTATTTATCCAGAAATGTTTTTTATTAATGGTCTAGACATGTTTTGGAGAGTATTCCCATCTTCAGTAGTGTATGCCGTGTGTGTGTGTTTTTAAAGGTTATAGGTTTGATATGGAACCTAAGTCCACCATCATGAGCTTTGTTTTGTGAGCAAAAAATGGTATCCAGGCTTCCGAGGGCATCCTGTTGTTTGAGAGAAAGTCTAGCCAGTTATGAAGTCTATGGTTCAGCAGCAGCAGTTGGTGTTGGAGAGGACAAATGTTGTCAGGGTAGGAGGGAAGTGATGTGGTGTTAGATTGTGTGGGTATGCTAGGGAAGGGTGATGAGGTTAAGGAAGTTCATAGGTTTCAACCTCATAAGTTATCAAAAATATATTGGCTATGATTTGAACAAGTGATATGACAGACTAAGGTGGGAACCAGTATCGAATGTATCTGAGTGGGGGATAGATGTGCATGTGAGGCTATTGTTAGTAGGAGGTTTATGAATTAGAGATCTGCGTGATTAGGGTTATTGTGTTGTCCATTAGGAGACAGAGTTTTGAGTTTGTTGATCCACATATCCTCATGTCTTTCTAGAACTTTAGTTATGTCCATGGGAGTATATTTTCTATTTTTTCAATGATGGTAAAGCTAGCGTTCGTGGCAAAATTATGGCCGGGTGTACGAAAATGTTTACTTCTATGGGAAGTGGACTGCAATTGTTTTGTGATTTAATTCTGTGTCTGTAATTGTTGAGTCTACTATTAAATTGCCACTCGGACTTGCCTATGTATTGTAACTTACATTTATTGCACTGTAGAAGGTATATAATGTTCTTACTACGGCAGTTGATGCTGTGATATATGTGGTAACTCTCTTTGGTGGTAGTGCTTGTGAAAGTGTTGGTGTACTTAAGGTGGTTACAACATAGACTATTTTTTATGTCGCATGGTTTACAGATTTTAGTGGTTTTAGTAATATTGTTGCATGAGACTTTGTTATTTATAATATTGTTACTGCTAATCATGTCTTTGATGTTTTAAGGTCTGCGATAAGCGATGACACATAGATCTGTGAATATTTCTCTGGGATCTTTCAAGGATGAGGATGTTCCATCTCCTATTGATGATGTGCGCTGAAGGTGAGAGTGTGTTGTTGAAGATGGTTATAAGTGGTATGCGGTCAGGTTTATTATTGTTAGAGAGCGTAAGGGTTTCATCCCTGGGCATTATAGTTGCTTTTTTATTTGGCTTTTTGCATCATCTAGAGAATATACTCATTAAGTGAAATGTTGTACTAGGTAACGTTTGAGTTCACCATCTGTAGAACAAATTCTTCTCATTCTAAGAGCTTGTGAAAATGGTGGGCTCCATTTTAGGTGTTGTGATGGGCTGACTAAGAGTGAAGGTAATTGTGGGTGTCTGTTAGTTTAGTGTAGAGGGTAGTTTGGAGGTTTCTCTTGTTGTCTATGTATATGCAAGTGTCTAGGAAGGCTATGGAGTCAGTGGATATCACGAAGTCAAACTTAATTGAATCGTGTGCAGAGTTTATATGTGTAAGGAAATTCTCTGGAAATTGGCTTTTTCTCCTGTGTATATGAAAAAAATGTCGTCTATATATCACTCATAAAAATGCAATCGTTGTTTATCTCTTATCTTCAAATTTACCCATGGAAATATTAGTATAGGATAGGGCCGCTATTGTGCCCATGACGCAGCCTTTCACTTAGAGGAAGTGTCTATTGTTTAAGTTTAAGCTATTTAGAGTTAGGATGTGGTGCATAAGGGTGGTAATTGTCACAGTGCTGGGTTCTTTAGTAGTTCTAGTGTTTAGGGCTCCTGTAAGTGCTTGAATGCCTTAAACATGTTAATGTTGGAGTATAGAGATTTCACATCCATAGGGACTAAGAGTACTTAGTCTGGGATAGTTGTGATGAGTTTGATTTTGTTTAGAAGGTCTGTAGTGTCTCGTATGTAGGATTTAATTTGCGTTGCTAAGGGTTTGATGCAGTGGTTTTCATATTTAGATAGGTAGTGTGGCAGTCAGTGAAAGAGATGACAGGTCTACCTTGGTTATTTGGTTTGTGGAATTGGGGAAGTAGGTTGAACCTTGCAGGTTTTGTGGAAGTGGGTTTAAGTATATTTTCGTTCTTTTATCTATCATGTTGCTGTTGTATATCTCTGTTAGGGATTGTGTTTATGTATTCGTTGAAGGGATCTTTAGGGAGTTCTTTGTAAAATTCAGTGTTACTTAGTTGTATGTTTGCTTCAAAGAGGTATTCATCTAAACCCCAGATGACTAAAGCTCCACCCTTATCTGCTCCCATGATTAGCCAGTTAGTATTGTTTTTGAGTTTATTAAGAGCCTTTCGCTCTTTAGTGGTAAGGTTATCATGTGGTAGGGATTGTGGGATGTTAAATGTTTGCTTGTTCAAAAGTTTGAATGGTAGTATCTATGTTTTTTGGAATGAAAGATCTGTTGGGGTCTTTAAGTCTATCTAGGATGTCGCTATCATGGCGTGTTTTTCCGAAGTAGGCTCCAATTTTAATTCTTCTGAAGAAGTCGTTGATGTCTTTGTTGAGGATTTTATTGTTGAAGTGTGGGAGTCGGGGACAGAAATTTAGGCCCTTGTTAAGGAGTTAAAAGGTGCCCCAGGTGAATCTAAATTTACTCAAATTAATTACTTTGCCTCCTGGATCTTCCTTGATTCTAACGATGCATGGTAATTTTTCACTAAGTTTTCCAAAATTCTTATTAGGGATGGTATTAAATTTTCTGACACTTAGTTGTTGGGAAGTTTCCTCGTTTTTTGGTAGTGTGTGTGTGTGAGAGAGAGAGAGAGAGAGAGATGATGATGAAAGGGTTACCAGCAGGTCAGGATGTTGGGTTGAGTCTTCTGAATGCCTTGGATGGGTCAATATGTTGGAATCACGTGGGATGCTTTTCTTAAGGCTTTCCTTTCGGGGAATTTGAAGGGTAGTTGCTATATTGTTCTTGTGGTGTCTGGTGTTTTTGTTCTTGGTATCTATGTAATTATTTTTGTTGTATTTGTTCATATGCATGTATCTTTTACCATCATTGGTGATATTTTATTGGTATCTGTGTAAGTACATTTTTGTGTTTGTTAGTATGCATGTATCTATTTCTATTGTTGGTGTATGCGTGGGTAAGAATGTTGTTTTTGTCAGTATTAGTGATTCTAGTGGGATTAATACTGTCTGTATGTTTAATGTTGAACTTATGTTTGGTAGGGGCATCGGTTTTTGTTGGGTGTGTAGGTAGTTGATTGGGAGTGGGTAACGGAGGTCTGATGGTTCTTCTATTGGGTCGTTTCTCGAGTGTTCTTGTGCTCTGTGGATTCTCAGTGGATTCTTAGTGTGTGTGGTGTTGTTTCCAAGTTTGTTGTATTTTTTGGTTTTGGTGAGGTGGAGTTGTTTTTTTCTTTCTTCTAAGTTGGTGTTGATAACATTCTGGATTTCCTTATATTCCTCTGTGCCCGATGTAGTTTCTGTTCAAGGTTGCTGATGTCTATGCGAGTGACTGCAATAGTTTTGTGGCAAAATTGAAGGGGGTCGTTTACAAGTTCTGGGGATAGTGCATGTATCTTATTGTTCCATGAGCTGGGGAAATCTATATCCTGGTACCCTATAGATGGGTGTATTAAGATCATGAAATTTATTGGAGTGAGCTTGTTATCCTTGAACGACCTTAAAAAGTCCAGGTGTGACTTGTGTGACTGATTATATATATATATATATATATATATATATATAAGCATACAAAATATCCATATATATATATATAAATATATATGTATATATATATATATATATATATATATATATATATATATAAACATAGCATCCATCTATATATATAAATAGATATACATATTTATATATATATTGACAATATCCATATTCATATATATTTCCACAGTATTGATATAAATCTACATATATATATATATATATATATATATATATATATATATATATATATATATGTATATATATACATGATATCCATATATATACAAATATATACATATATATACACAATATATATATATATATATATATACATACATATATATTTTTGTTGGGTGTGTAAGTAGTTGATATATCCTTATATATACTTATATGAACGCAATATTCATATATAGATACATACGTATGTATACACAAGGTCTATTTATACATGTATATATGTATATACAATACCTTATAGATATATATATATACATACATATATACGTATATCAATATTCATACATATATATACAATATCCATACCTATAAATATACAACATTGATATATATATATATATATATATATATATATATATATATATATATATATAAAATAAGTTCCTATATAATATCATGCAATTTACGATTCAAATGTGTCCATTACTTATATGCATATATATATATATATATATATATATATATATATATATATATATATAGTAGAATGTGGAATCGCTACACAATATTGATATATTATCATATCATGTTATACTGCTAGCCTGATGTGTACCACATATACCATATATATATATATATATATACACACACACAATATCAATATGTATATACATATATATAGTTACAATATCCATGCACATATATGCATATGTATGCATATATTTACACAAAATATCAATATATATATATATATATATATATATATATATATTTATATATATACACACATACAATATCTATATGTATATACATATATATATAATAATAATTGATAATTGTGTAAACCACAGACAGCTGTTTCATTACATTACAATTCTTCAGTGTGGCTATAGACAATCCAGTTTCCCTTCCAGTACCGCTATTTTGGGTCGAAACTTTTGCTTCAGACCCAAAGACAGATGCTCTACCTCTGCCCTACTCAGAAATGAATGGTCGGTAGGACCAAATCAAGAGATGTATTTGGTTACACATAATTCCCCATCTACCAGAATGCTCCATTCCAGAATTGGAATAGCATTGCTATAGTAGCTTAAATTAGACGAGTGCCCTACCTAACATATATGATATTGTGTATACATATACCAACACACAATATCATATATATATATATATATATATATATATATACACACACAAAATATCCGTCTATATGTATATATGCAAAGAATATACATATATATATAGAGAGATAGATAAATGTTTATAGTCATTTATACACATATATATATATATATTGTCCTAGGTAGATGCAGTGTAGTGGTCTACCTTGCTGAGTTTTGCATTTTCTAACTTGATAGTAATGTTCTTACATGATTATTGCACATGATTTTTGTATTACTGAAGTTCATGTATAGGCGTACTTTTTTGCTTTCTTTGTTTAGATCCTCTAGCATTAGTTGGAGGTCGTGTAGGTTCTCTGCAAAAAGTACGATGTCGTCTGCAAATCTAAGGTTGCCGTCAATTTTGATACCTCTATTTTCCCAGTCCATGTTTCGGAAGATCATCTCAAGACAGGCTGTAAAGAGTTTGGGTGAGCTGGTATCACCTTGTCTTACTCCTTTTTGGAGCTGAAACGGCTTAGAGTCCTTATGTAGTCTAATGAATGAGTTGCTGTGGTCGTATATGTGTTGCAGTACTCCGTATACAAGGTCTACACCTTGTAGGGTGATGGCCTTCATGACCATGGGATTTTCTACAGAGTCAAATGCCTTCTTGAAGTCAAAAATGCTATAGCAAGTGGTATCTTGCATTCTGCTGCCTAATCAACACATTCAATAAATTAGCTGATTTATTGAATGTGTTGATTAAAAATAACTTACAAACCCGTCACGAATAGTTGATATTCGACATAAAAAAAGCTTGCTTTTGGCTTGTTTTCAGGTGTTTGACAGCATACAAATCTACACATTCAACAATCCAGCTACATATTGAATTCCAAATAAAAAGAGAATTTTCATCGAAAAATAGTCGATTTGCACCTGTTTCGACACGGTTTAAAGACCTTGAGTGTTCTACAATATAACATTGGTACATCATTACTTTTTGGAATTTCGTTTTTGTATATAAAAATGTTTGATCACTGCCAGTTTTCACACTTTTCCATATGCTGCTAAGTCAATAATCAACAAATCAGTTGATGAAACCATTTTAAGAAACGCAGTAAAAATTGAATATCCAAATCAAAAGGGCTCGATTGAAACTGTTTCAGCTAATTTTCTCATACATTGTAAGACTATTCAATATTGTTGGTTGAAAAAGAATTACAGAACGCACAGAATCACAATTTTTCTCACAATTATATGATGCAGTCGTACAAAATTAAAACGATTCTGGAAACTGTCATTTCAGAGGTAAAAATACTGCGTTTTTAGCATTAGATTATATATTCTAATTACATTATATTTTAAGCTTGAAATGCTCTCATTATGCTTATTCAAGTTAGTTTCCACACTTCGCGCAATCATATTATGTAGTACTATAAATTTTGAACACTTTTGAAAACTGTCATTTCCGAGGTAAAAATGCAGTGCTTATAGCTTTTAAAGCTTGCTTACAAAACTTTTGAAAAACCTTGTATATATTCTTATCACAGTACATAATTGAAATTTGAAACATCTCATTCAAAGCCTCCTTACAAAACAGTTGAATAACCTATTATATATTGTAATTACTGTCAGATTCCAAGCTTAAAATGCTCTCATTAGGCTTGTTCATGTTAGATTTCATACTTTAAACAATTATATTATGTAGTACTACTTTTGACTGCAGTCATTTTAGAGGTAAAAATGTTCTCCGTGGCTTTTGAGACTTGCTAGCAAAACAGTTTAATAATATATTTTGATTACAGTACATATAATTGTATCAAGCCTTCAAAACATTTGATTTAAAGCTTCAAATGATCTCATTAAGCTTGTTCAAGTTCTTTTTTTACAGTTTTCACGATTATATTATGCAGTACTAGAAATTTTAAATACTTGTGAAAACTGTTAATTCAGAGGTAAAAATGCTGTGTCTATCGCTTTGAGGCTTGCTAACAAAACTTTGAATAAACTATTATATATTACAGTATATATAATTGTTTTAAAATTTCCAAATATTTAATACAAACCTTTGAATCCTCTCATCATGCTGATTTAAGTTAGTTTCCACAGTTATCACAATCATATGATGTAGTACTGGAAATTCAAAACACTTTCAGGAACTCTTTCAAAGGTAAAAAATTTTAGGTTCTCAGGCTTGCTCACAGAACTTTTGAATAAGTTATTATATATTCTAATTACAGGACATATAATTATTGAAAGCTTATGAAACATTATATTCATTCAGCTAGTACAAGTTAGTTTTCACAGTTTTCATTACAGAGGTAAAAATGCTATGTTCAAGTTTTTGAGGATTCCTTACCAAAAAATTGTATATTCTAAATACAATACCTACATTTGTTACAAGATAATGAAACGTTCTATTCAAAACTTTAAATACTCTCATGCTTATTCAAGTTTTTTTTTCGCAGTTTTCACAATTATATCATATAGTACAAGAAATTCAAAACAGTTTTGTAAACTGACATTTCAGAGGAAAAAGTTCTGTGTTTATAGCTTCTCATGCTTGCTTACAAATCTTGTGAATAAACACATACAGTACATAATTAGACAAAGCTTATAAAACATATTTTGAAAGCTTCGAATGCTCTCATTATGCTTATTCAAGTTAGTTTTCAATTTCCACAACAATATATATAAAATACAGTTATCATTATGTAGTACAAGAAATTTAAAACACTTTTTCATAGTCTTTACAGAGGTAAAAATGCTCTGTTCAACACTTTCGAAAATTATCATTGCTAATCTGCAAATGCTGTGAATGCTCTTGAAGCTTGCATAAAAAATAATTGAATGACCTCATATATTCTAATTACAGTGGATATATTTGTTAAAAGCCTATGAAACATTTTATTCATATTTTCGAATAACCACATTATGCCTTCAAGTTAATTTCATAGTTATCACAAGTAGTGAACTTTAAAACACTTTTTCATAGCCAATTTCTGAATAGGCTATGGAAAAGTGTAAAAATGTGTTTTGTTTCACTTAAAAGATAAAAAAAAACATAATGTATCTGAGAAGTGTTATGCCTTTAAGTCATTACATTCAAAGCATTAAAGGATTTGAAAGAGCTTATGTGACTTGGTTTGAACAGTTATTATGATTATGTCATGTAGTACTGGAAATTTTGAACTTCTGAAAACCATCATTTCAAACGTGAAAATGCTGTGTTTTTTCTTTTAAAGTATGCTTACAAAATAGTTGAATGACCTATTACATATTCTAATTACAGTACATATATTTTTTGAAAGAATATAAAATATTTGATTCAGATCGTCAAATAATGTCATTATGCTTTCAAATTAATTTTCAGTTATCACAAAAATATAACATAGTTGGAAACAATTTTGATTGGCATCTCATAGGTAAAAATGCTGTGTTCATGATTATTGCTTGCTTAAAAGATAGAATAACCTGTAATATATCTCTGAAAAGTGCTGTCTTTAAAACATTACATTCCAAGCATTGAATACTTTCAATAAGTTTGTTCGACTTGTTGAAATAGTTTTTACATTTTTATAATGTAGTACTTAAAAATTTAAAGACTTTTGAAAACTATCATTCAGGACTAGAGAATGCTATGTGTTTTAATTATGAAGCTTAATTAAAAAAGTTGAATGACCAATTATATATTCTAATTATAGTACATATATTTGTCAAAACCGGGAAAAACGTTTTATTCAGAGATTTAATGCTTTCATGTTAATTTTTACAGTTATCACAATTAAATAAAGTACAAAAAAATTCAAAACACTTTTTGAAAGTCATTTCAAGGGTAGAAATATTGTGTTCATATTTTCAGGCTTGCTTAGAGAACATTTCAATAACCAATTATACATCCCTATGAATAGATTTATGCCATCTAAACTTAAAATTCCAAGCGTTGAATGCATTAAAAAAGCTTGTTAAACTTAGTTTAGACAGTTTTTTAACTATAATATGAATTTTTGAATACTTTTGAAAACTATCATTTCAGATGTGGAAATGCTGTGTTCACGCTTTTGGAACTTGCTTTCTAAGTAGTTGAATGGCCTATTACACATATTACAATACATACATTAGTCAAAACATTTTATACAGGGCTTGAAACAACCTCAATATTTTCATACTTATCACAATAATATTATATAGTGGTATGAATTTAAAACACTTTTCCATAATCTTTTCAGAGGTAAAAATGCTGTGTTTATGCTTTTTCAAGTAGCTGAGGAAGCTTTCAAATAATCTATAGTATTGTGGAAGGTGTGGAAGGTGTTATACCTTGAACACCACATTCAAAGTTGTATGCTTTCAAAAAGCGTGTTCAACATATAAAATTATAAATATTATAAAATTATATTATGTAGTACTGGAAATGTTGAAAACTATAATTTCAGAGGTGGAATTGCTGTTTTCACATTTAATGCTAATAAAAAAGTTGAATAACCTATTACATATACTAATTATTATATATTATTATATATTTGTTAAATGCCAATACAACATTTTATCAAGAGATTGAAAAGACCTTTGTTTTCAAGTTATTTTCAAAGTTATCACAATTATATCATATAGTAGTAGAAATTCAAAAGATTTTTCAATAGTCTCCTCGGAGGTAAAAATGCTGTCTCAATGTTTATTTAGCTTACTTAGAATATTAAAATAACCTAGACCATATGCTTTTGGAAGGTGTAATGCCTTTGAAACATAACATTCCAAGTTATATGCTTTCAAATAGTTTCTTCAACTTAGATTAAACAGTTTTTATAATTACACTATGTAGTACTTTGAATTTGAAACAATGTCGAAAACTATGATTTCAGTAGTAAAAATGATGTGTTTCCACATTTGAACCTTGCTTATGAAGTAGTAGTATGAACTATTATATTAAATACAGTACATATTTTGGTTAACATCCTATACAAAAGTTTGATATAACTTCAATATGATTTCAAGTAATTTTCACAGTTATTACAAACACATTATACAGTAGTAGAAATTTAGAAAAATTTTCATAGCCTTTTAAGAGTTAGGAATACTGAGTTCACGTTTATTCTGCATACTTAAAAAGCATTGATATAATATATAGTATATGCTTGTGGAAGGTGTTATGCCTTTAAAACATGTTCCAATTTATAGGCTTTCACATAGCTTGTTCAACTTAGTTGGAACAGTTTTTATAATTACATCATTATAAGTACATAATTGTAAGTACTAGAAATTAGGAACATTGTTGAAAACTATCATTTCAGAAATAGAAATGTTGTGTTTCCACATTTGAAGCTTGGTTATGAAATCATAGTATGACCGATATCCTATATTAAAAAATTATATCTATTTGTTAAAATCCTATACAACGGTTTATTCGGAGTTTGATACAACCTCAACATAATTTCAAGTGATTTTCACAGTTATTATGATAACATCATATCGTAGTAACAATTTAAAACACTTTTTCATAATCTTTTTAGTTAGGAATACTGTGTTCATGTTCGTTTGTTTTACTTAAAAAGCATTAATATAAGATATAACACATGCCTTTAAAAAAAATATTCCAAGTTATTTGCTTCAAAATAGCTTCTTCAACACTGAACAGTGTTCAGGATTACAATATGTAGTACTAGAAATTCGGAACAAGGTTGAAAACTATCACTTCAGAAGTAAAAATGCTGTGTTTGAACATTTGAAACTTGCTTATATACAATGTATTACATATTAAATACAGTATATATATTTGTTAATATCCTATAAAGCTGTTTTTTTAGTTTGATACAAAGTCAAAAGTATTTCAAGTATTTTTCACAGTTATTATGGTTACATTATACATTAGAAGACATTTGAAACACTTATCCATAGTCTTTTAACAGGAATATTGTGTTCATGTTTATTTCGCTTCCTACAAAAGCATTGATTTGACATATTACATGCTTGTTGAATGTGTTATGTCTTTTAAACATTATACTGTAAGTTATATGCTTTCAAATGGCTTGTACAACTATTATATAGTATTAAAGATTTAGTATTAAAGATTTAGAACATTGTTGAAAACTATCACAGAAGTAAAAATGCTGAATTTCCAAATTTGAAACTTGTTGGGGGAATCATAGTATAAACTATTACATATATTGAATACAGTAAATATATTTGTTTCAATCCCATACAACAGTTCATTTAGAGTTTGATTAAAGTTATTACAATTACATTTTACTGTAGCAGAGACTTAAAACACTTTCCTATATTCTTTTAACGGTTACAAATATTGTGTTCATGATTATTTAGCTTTCTTCAAAAGCATGAATATAAAATATCATATGCTTGTGTAATGTCTTATGCCTTTAAAACCTTATATTCCAATTTATATGCATTAAAATGTCTGAACAGTTTTTATAATTATATAGTATATATATAGTTTTTATATATTATATAGTATTGGAAATTTGGAACTAGGATTTTAGAAGTAAAAATACTGTATTTCCAAATTTCAAACTTGATAAAGGAATCATAGTATAAATTATTACATAGATTGAACACAGTAAATATATTTGTTTCAATCCTACACAACAGTTTTTTTTAGAGTTTGAAGCAACTTCAATATGATTTCAAGTGATTTTCACAGTTATTACAATTACATTATACTGTAGTAGATGTTTAAAACACTTTCCAATATTCTTTTAATATTTAGGAATATTGTGTTCATGATTATTTCACTAACTTCAAAATCATATATATGACATATTATATACTTGTGGAATGTTTTATGCCTTTACAACCATATATTCCAAGTTATATGCTCTCAAATAGCTTTTTCAACACAGTTTGAACAGTTTTTATAATCACATAAGTATGAGAAATTTGGATTAATGTAGAAAATTATCACTTCATAACTTTGAATGCTGTGTTTCAACATGCAAAATTTGCTGAAGATATCCGGGAACTAGCATTTTATAAGTAAAAATGCTGTGTTTTCAAATCTGAAACTTGATACGGAAATCATAGTATAAACTGATATAAAATGAATATAGTACATATATCCGTTTGAATCCTACACAACAGTTTATTTAGATTGTGATGCAACCTCAATATGATTTCATGTAATTTTCACAGTTATTACAATTACTATAGTAGAAATTTAAAACACTATTCCATAGCCTTTTAACAGTTAAAAATATTGTGTTCATGATCATTTGGCTCACTTCAAAAGCAGTGATAAAACATAAATGCTTGTGGAATGTGTTATGCTTTCAAATCGATTTATTCCAAGTTATATACTTCCAAAAAGCTTTTTCAACGTGGTTTGAACAGTTTTTAAGATTATACTATGTAAAATTAAAAATTTGGAATTAGCATATTAGAAGTAAAAATGCTGTATTTCAATATTCTGAACTTTATGAAGAAATCATGGTATAAACTGATATATATATTGAATATATTACGTATATCCGTTTGAATCCTACACAACAGTTTATTTAGATTTCGATGCAACATCAATATGATTTCACGTTCATTTCACAGTTATAACAATTACATTATACTGTAGTAAACATTTGAAATACTTTTCCACAGCATTTTAACATTTAAGAATAAAAAAAAGCATTGATATAACATATTATATGCTTGTGGAATGTTTTATGAACTTCAGTTCAAATGCTGTGTTTATGCATTTGAAACTTGCTGAAGGAATCCTAGTGAAAACTATCACATATATTGATTACAGTACATATATTTGTTAATATCCTACAAAACACTTTAATCTAAGTTTGATGCAAGCTCAATATGATTTCAATAGGCTTTCAGCAGTTAGGAATATTGGGTTCATGATTATTTGGCTTACTTTAAAAGCATTGATCAACATATTATATGCTGGTGGAATGTGTTATGCCTTCAAATCGATTTATTTCAAGTTATATGCTTCCAAATGGTTTGTTCAACACAGTTTGAACAGTTTTTATAATTACACTGTGTAGTATTAGAAAATTGGAACTAGCATTTCAGAAGTAAAAACGCTGTATTTCCAAATTTGAAACTTGATAAAGGAATCATAGTATGAATTATTATATATATTGAATATAGTACAGATATTCGTTTGAATCCTACACGACAGTTCTTTTGGATTTTGCGGAAACGTCAATATGATTGCAAGTAATTTCCACATTTATTACAAATACGTTATTCTGGAGTAGAAATCTAAATCACTTTCCATAGTCTTTTAACAGTTAAGAATATTGTGTTCATGATTATTTGGCTTACTTTAAAAGCATTGATATAACATATTATATGCTTGTGGAATGTTTTATGCCTTCAAATCGATTTGTTCTGAGTTATATGCTTCCAAATGGTTTGTTCAACACAGTTTGAACAGTTTTTATAATTACACTATGTAGTATTAGAAAATTGGAACTAGCATTTTAGAAGTAAAAACGCTATATTTCCAAATTTGAAACTTGATAAAGGAATCATATTATAAATTATTATATATATTGAATATGGTACGGATATTCGTTTGAATCCTACACGACAGTTCGTTTGGATTTTGCATAAACGTCAATATGATTGCACGTAATTTCTACAGTTATCACCAATACATTATCCTGGAGTAAACATTTGAAATACTTTTCCACAGCATTTTAACATTTAAGAATAAAAAAAAGCATTGATATAACATATTATATGCTTGTGGAATGTTTTATGAACTTCAGTTCAAATGCTGTGTTTATGCATTTGAAACTTGCTGAAGGAATCCTAGTGAAAACTATCACATATATTGATTACAGTACATATATTTGTTAATATCCTACAAAACACTTTAATCTAAGTTTGATGCAAGCTCAATATGATTTCAATAGGCTTTCAGCAGTTAGGAATATTGGGTTCATGATTATTTGGCTTACTTTAAAAGCATTGATCAACATATTATATGCTGGTGGAATGTGTTATGCCTTCAAATCGATTTATTTCAAGTTATATGCTTCCAAATGGTTTGTTCAACACAGTTTGAACAGTTTTTATAATTACACTGTGTAGTATTAGAAAATTGGAACTAGCATTTCAGAAGTAAAAACGCTGTATTTCCAAATTTGAAACTTGATAAAGGAATCATAGTATGAATTATTATATATATTGAATATGGTACAGATATTCGTTTGAATCCTACACGACAGTTCTTTTGGATTTTGCGGAAACGTCAATATGATTGCAAGTAATTTCCACATTTATTACAAATACGTTATTCTGGAGTAGAAATCTAAATCACTTTCCATAGTCTTTTAACAGTTAAGAATATTGTGTTCATGATTATTTGGCTTACTTTAAAAGCATTGATATAACATATTATATGCTTGTGGAATGTTTTATGCCTTCAAATCGATTTGTTCTGAGTTATATGCTTCCAAATGGTTTGTTCAACACAGTTTGAACAGTTTTTATAATTACACTATGTAGTATTAGAAAATTGGAACTAGCATTTTAGAAGTAAAAACGCTATATTTCCAAATTTGAAACTTGATAAAGGAATCATATTATAAATTATTATATATATTGAATATGGTACGGATATTCGTTTGAATCCTACACGACAGTTCGTTTGGATTTTGCATAAACGTCAATATGATTGCACGTAATTTCTACAGTTATCACCAATACATTATCCTGGAGTAAACATTTGAAATACTTTTCCACAGCATTTTAACATTTAAGAATAAAAAAAAGCATTGATATAACATATTATATGCTTGTGGAATGTTTTATGAACTTCAGTTCAAATGCTGTGTTTATGCATTTGAAACTTGCTGAAGGAATCCTAGTGAAAACTATCACATATATTGATTACAGTACATATATTTGTTAATATCCTACAAAACACTTTAATCTAAGTTTGATGCAAGCTCAATATGATTTCAATAGGCTTTCAGCAGTTAGGAATATTGGGTTCATGATTATTTGGCTTACTTTAAAAGCATTGATCAACATATTATATGCTGGTGGAATGTGTTATGCCTTCAAATCGATTTATTTCAAGTTATATGCTTCCAAATGGTTTGTTCAACACAGTTTGAACAGTTTTTATAATTACACTGTGTAGTATTAGAAAATTGGAACTAGCATTTCAGAAGTAAAAACGCTGTATTTCCAAATTTGAAACTTGATAAAGGAATCATAGTATGAATTATTATATATATTGAATATGGTACAGATATTCGTTTGAATCCTACACGACAGTTCTTTTGGATTTTGCGGAAACGTCAATATGATTGCAAGTAATTTCCACATTTATTACAAATACGTTATTCTGGAGTAGAAATCTAAATCACTTTCCATAGTCTTTTAACAGTTAAGAATATTGTGTTCATGATTATTTGGCTTACTTTAAAAGCATTGATATAACATATTATATGCTTGTGGAATGTTTTATGCCTTCAAATCGATTTGTTCTGAGTTATATGCTTCCAAATGGTTTGTTCAACACAGTTTGAACAGTTTTTATAATTACACTATGTAGTATTAGAAAATTGGAACTAGCATTTTAGAAGTAAAAACGCTATATTTCCAAATTTGAAACTTGATAAAGGAATCATATTATAAATTATTATATATATTGAATATGGTACGGATATTCGTTTGAATCCTACACGACAGTTCGTTTGGATTTTGCATAAACGTCAATATGATTGCACGTAATTTCTACAGTTATCACCAATACATTATCCTGGAGTAAACATTTGAAATACTTTTCCACAGCATTTTAACATTTAAGAATAAAAAAAAGCATTGATATAACATATTATATGCTTGTGGAATGTTTTATGAACTTCAGTTCAAATGCTGTGTTTATGCATTTGAAACTTGCTGAAGGAATCCTAGTGAAAACTATCACATATATTGATTACAGTACATATATTTGTTAATATCCTACAAAACACTTTAATCTAAGTTTGATGCAAGCTCAATATGATTTCAATAGGCTTTCAGCAGTTAGGAATATTGGGTTCATGATTATTTGGCTTACTTTAAAAGCATTGATCAACATATTATATGCTGGTGGAATGTGTTATGCCTTCAAATCGATTTATTTCAAGTTATATGCTTCCAAATGGTTTGTTCAACACAGTTTGAACAGTTTTTATAATTACACTGTGTAGTATTAGAAAATTGGAACTAGCATTTCAGAAGTAAAAACGCTGTATTTCCAAATTTGAAACTTGATAAAGGAATCATAGTATGAATTATTATATATATTGAATATGGTACAGATATTCGTTTGAATCCTACACGACAGTTCTTTTGGATTTTGCGGAAACGTCAATATGATTGCAAGTAATTTCCACATTTATTACAAATACGTTATTCTGGAGTAGAAATCTAAATCACTTTCCATAGTCTTTTAACAGTTAAGAATATTGTGTTCATGATTATTTGGCTTACTTTAAAAGCATTGATATAACATATTATATGCTTGTGGAATGTTTTATGCCTTCAAATCGATTTGTTCTGAGTTATATGCTTCCAAATGGTTTGTTCAACACAGTTTGAACAGTTTTTATAATTACACTATGTAGTATTAGAAAATTGGAACTAGCATTTTAGAAGTAAAAACGCTATATTTCCAAATTTGAAACTTGATAAAGGAATCATATTATAAATTATTATATATATTGAATATGGTACGGATATTCGTTTGAATCCTACACGACAGTTCGTTTGGATTTTGCATAAACGTCAATATGATTGCACGTAATTTCTACAGTTATCACCAATACATTATCCTGGAGTAAACATTTGAAATACTTTTCCACAGCATTTTAACATTTAAGAATAAAAAAAAGCATTGATATAACATATTATATGCTTGTGGAATGTTTTATGAACTTCAGTTCAAATGCTGTGTTTATGCATTTGAAACTTGCTGAAGGAATCCTAGTGAAAACTATCACATATATTGATTACAGTACATATATTTGTTAATATCCTACAAAACACTTTAATCTAAGTTTGATGCAAGCTCAATATGATTTCAATAGGCTTTCAGCAGTTAGGAATATTGGGTTCATGATTATTTGGCTTACTTTAAAAGCATTGATCAACATATTATATGCTGGTGGAATGTGTTATGCCTTCAAATCGATTTATTTCAAGTTATATGCTTCCAAATGGTTTGTTCAACACAGTTTGAACAGTTTTTATAATTACACTGTGTAGTATTAGAAAATTGGAACTAGCATTTCAGAAGTAAAAACGCTGTATTTCCAAATTTGAAACTTGATAAAGGAATCATAGTATGAATTACTATATATATTGAATATGGTACAGATATCCGTTTGAATCCTACACGACAGTTCTTTTGGATTTTGCGGAAACGTCAATATGATTGCAAGTAATTTCCACATTTATTACAAATACGTTATTCTGGAGTAGAAATCTAAATCACTTTCCATAGTCTTTTAACAGTTAAGAATATTGTGTTCATGATTATTTGGCTTACTTTAAAAGCATTGATATAACATATTATATGCTTGTGGAATGTTTTATGCCTTCAAATCGATTTGTTCTGAGTTATATGCTTCCAAATGGTTTGTTCAACACAGTTTGAACAGTTTTTATAATTACACTATGTAGTATTAGAAAATTGGAACTAGCATTTTAGAAGTAAAAACGCTATATTTCCAAATTTGAAACTTGATAAAGGAATCATATTATAAATTATTATATATATTGAATATGGTACGGATATTCGTTTGAATCCTACACGACAGTTCGTTTGGATTTTGCATAAACGTCAATATGATTGCACGTAATTTCTACAGTTATCACCAATACATTATCCTGGAGTAAACATTTGAAATACTTTTCCACAGCATTTTAACATTTAAGAATAAAAAAAAGCATTGATATAACATATTATATGCTTGTGGAATGTTTTATGAACTTCAGTTCAAATGCTGTGTTTATGCATTTGAAACTTGCTGAAGGAATCCTAGTGAAAACTATCACATATATTGATTACAGTACATATATTTGTTAATATCCTACAAAACACTTTAATCTAAGTTTGATGCAAGCTCAATATGATTTCAATAGGCTTTCAGCAGTTAGGAATATTGGGTTCATGATTATTTGGCTTACTTTAAAAGCATTGATCAACATATTATATGCTGGTGGAATGTGTTATGCCTTCAAATCGATTTATTTCAAGTTATATGCTTCCAAATGGTTTGTTCAACACAGTTTGAACAGTTTTTATAATTACACTGTGTAGTATTAGAAAATTGGAACTAGCATTTCAGAAGTAAAAACGCTGTATTTCCAAATTTGAAACTTGATAAAGGAATCATAGTATGAATTATTATATATATTGAATATGGTACAGATATTCGTTTGAATCCTACACGACAGTTCTTTTGGATTTTGCGGAAACGTCAATATGATTGCAAGTAATTTCCACATTTATTACAAATACGTTATTCTGGAGTAGAAATCTAAATCACTTTCCATAGTCTTTTAACAGTTAAGAATATTGTGTTCATGATTATTTGGCTTACTTTAAAAGCATTGATATAACATATTATATGCTTGTGGAATGTTTTATGCCTTCAAATCGATTTGTTCTGAGTTATATGCTTCCAAATGGTTTGTTCAACACAGTTTGAACAGTTTTTATAATTACACTATGTAGTATTAGAAAATTGGAACTAGCATTTTAGAAGTAAAAACGCTATATTTCCAAATTTGAAACTTGATAAAGGAATCATATTATAAATTATTATATATATTGAATATGGTACGGATATTCGTTTGAATCCTACACGACAGTTCGTTTGGATTTTGCATAAACGTCAATATGATTGCACGTAATTTCTACAGTTATCACCAATACATTATCCTGGAGTAAACATTTGAAATACTTTTCCACAGCATTTTAACATTTAAGAATAAAAAAAAGCATTGATATAACATATTATATGCTTGTGGAATGTTTTATGAACTTCAGTTCAAATGCTGTGTTTATGCATTTGAAACTTGCTGAAGGAATCCTAGTGAAAACTATCACATATATTGATTACAGTACATATATTTGTTAATATCCTACAAAACACTTTAATCTAAGTTTGATGCAAGCTCAATATGATTTCAATAGGCTTTCAGCAGTTAGGAATATTGGGTTCATGATTATTTGGCTTACTTTAAAAGCATTGATCAACATATTATATGCTGGTGGAATGTGTTATGCCTTCAAATCGATTTATTTCAAGTTATATGCTTCCAAATGGTTTGTTCAACACAGTTTGAACAGTTTTTATAATTACACTGTGTAGTATTAGAAAATTGGAACTAGCATTTCAGAAGTAAAAACGCTGTATTTCCAAATTTGAAACTTGATAAAGGAATCATAGTATGAATTATTATATATATTGAATATGGTACAGATATTCGTTTGAATCCTACACGACAGTTCTTTTGGATTTTGCGGAAACGTCAATATGATTGCAAGTAATTTCCACATTTATTACAAATACGTTATTCTGGAGTAGAAATCTAAATCACTTTCCATAGTCTTTTAACAGTTAAGAATATTGTGTTCATGATTATTTGGCTTACTTTAAAAGCATTGATATAACATATTATATGCTTGTGGAATGTTTTATGCCTTCAAATCGATTTGTTCTGAGTTATATGCTTCCAAATGGTTTGTTCAACACAGTTTGAACAGTTTTTATAATTACACTATGTAGTATTAGAAAATTGGAACTAGCATTTTAGAAGTAAAAACGCTATATTTCCAAATTTGAAACTTGATAAAGGAATCATATTATAAATTATTATATATATTGAATATGGTACGGATATTCGTTTGAATCCTACACGACAGTTCGTTTGGATTTTGCATAAACGTCAATATGATTGCACGTAATTTCTACAGTTATCACCAATACATTATCCTGGAGTAAACATTTGAAATACTTTTCCACAGCATTTTAACATTTAAGAATAAAAAAAAGCATTGATATAACATATTATATGCTTGTGGAATGTTTTATGAACTTCAGTTCAAATGCTGTGTTTATGCATTTGAAACTTGCTGAAGGAATCCTAGTGAAAACTATCACATATATTGATTACAGTACATATATTTGTTAATATCCTACAAAACACTTTAATCTAAGTTTGATGCAAGCTCAATATGATTTCAATAGGCTTTCAGCAGTTAGGAATATTGGGTTCATGATTATTTGGCTTACTTTAAAAGCATTGATCAACATATTATATGCTGGTGGAATGTGTTATGCCTTCAAATCGATTTATTTCAAGTTATATGCTTCCAAATGGTTTGTTCAACACAGTTTGAACAGTTTTTATAATTACACTGTGTAGTATTAGAAAATTGGAACTAGCATTTCAGAAGTAAAAACGCTGTATTTCCAAATTTGAAACTTGATAAAGGAATCATAGTATGAATTACTATATATATTGAATATGGTACAGATATCCGTTTGAATCCTACACGACAGTTCTTTTGGATTTTGCGGAAACGTCAATATGATTGCAAGTAATTTCCACATTTATTACAAATACGTTATTCTGGAGTAGAAATCTAAATCACTTTCCATAGTCTTTTAACAGTTAAGAATATTGTGTTCATGATTATTTGGCTTACTTTAAAAGCATTGATATAACATATTATATGCTTGTGGAATGTTTTATGCCTTCAAATCGATTTGTTCTGAGTTATATGCTTCCAAATGGTTTGTTCAACACAGTTTGAACAGTTTTTATAATTACACTATGTAGTATTAGAAAATTGGAACTAGCATTTTAGAAGTAAAAACGCTATATTTCCAAATTTGAAACTTGATAAAGGAATCATATTATAAATTATTATATATATTGAATATGGTACGGATATTCGTTTGAATCCTACACGACAGTTCGTTTGGATTTTGCATAAACGTCAATATGATTGCACGTAATTTCTACAGTTATCACCAATACATTATCCTGGAGTAAACATTTGAAATACTTTTCCACAGCATTTTAACATTTAAGAATAAAAAAAAGCATTGATATAACATATTATATGCTTGTGGAATGTTTTATGAACTTCAGTTCAAATGCTGTGTTTATGCATTTGAAACTTGCTGAAGGAATCCTAGTGAAAACTATCACATATATTGATTACAGTACATATATTTGTTAATATCCTACAAAACACTTTAATCTAAGTTTGATGCAAGCTCAATATGATTTCAATAGGCTTTCAGCAGTTAGGAATATTGGGTTCATGATTATTTGGCTTACTTTAAAAGCATTGATCAACATATTATATGCTGGTGGAATGTGTTATGCCTTCAAATCGATTTATTTCAAGTTATATGCTTCCAAATGGTTTGTTCAACACAGTTTGAACAGTTTTTATAATTACACTGTGTAGTATTAGAAAATTGGAACTAGCATTTCAGAAGTAAAAACGCTGTATTTCCAAATTTGAAACTTGATAAAGGAATCATAGTATGAATTATTATATATATTGAATATGGTACAGATATTCGTTTGAATCCTACACGACAGTTCTTTTGGATTTTGCGGAAACGTCAATATGATTGCAAGTAATTTCCACATTTATTACAAATACGTTATTCTGGAGTAGAAATCTAAATCACTTTCCATAGTCTTTTAACAGTTAAGAATATTGTGTTCATGATTATTTGGCTTACTTTAAAAGCATTGATATAACATATTATATGCTTGTGGAATGTTTTATGCCTTCAAATCGATTTGTTCTGAGTTATATGCTTCCAAATGGTTTGTTCAACACAGTTTGAACAGTTTTTATAATTACACTATGTAGTATTAGAAAATTGGAACTAGCATTTTAGAAGTAAAAACGCTATATTTCCAAATTTGAAACTTGATAAAGGAATCATATTATAAATTATTATATATATTGAATATGGTACGGATATTCGTTTGAATCCTACACGACAGTTCGTTTGGATTTTGCATAAACGTCAATATGATTGCACGTAATTTCTACAGTTATCACCAATACATTATCCTGGAGTAAACATTTGAAATACTTTTCCACAGCATTTTAACATTTAAGAATAAAAAAAAGCATTGATATAACATATTATATGCTTGTGGAATGTTTTATGAACTTCAGTTCAAATGCTGTGTTTATGCATTTGAAACTTGCTGAAGGAATCCTAGTGAAAACTATCACATATATTGATTACAGTACATATATTTGTTAATATCCTACAAAACACTTTAATCTAAGTTTGATGCAAGCTCAATATGATTTCAATAGGCTTTCAGCAGTTAGGAATATTGGGTTCATGATTATTTGGCTTACTTTAAAAGCATTGATCAACATATTATATGCTGGTGGAATGTGTTATGCCTTCAAATCGATTTATTTCAAGTTATATGCTTCCAAATGGTTTGTTCAACACAGTTTGAACAGTTTTTATAATTACACTGTGTAGTATTAGAAAATTGGAACTAGCATTTCAGAAGTAAAAACGCTGTATTTCCAAATTTGAAACTTGATAAAGGAATCATAGTATGAATTACTATATATATTGAATATGGTACAGATATCCGTTTGAATCCTACACGACAGTTCTTTTGGATTTTGCGGAAACGTCAATATGATTGCAAGTAATTTCCACATTTATTACAAATACGTTATTCTGGAGTAGAAATCTAAATCACTTTCCATAGTCTTTTAACAGTTAAGAATATTGTGTTCATGATTATTTGGCTTACTTTAAAAGCATTGATATAACATATTATATGCTTGTGGAATGTTTTATGCCTTCAAATCGATTTGTTCTGAGTTATATGCTTCCAAATGGTTTGTTCAACACAGTTTGAACAGTTTTTATAATTACACTATGTAGTATTAGAAAATTGGAACTAGCATTTTAGAAGTAAAAACGCTATATTTCCAAATTTGAAACTTGATAAAGGAATCATATTATAAATTATTATATATATTGAATATGGTACGGATATTCGTTTGAATCCTACACGACAGTTCGTTTGGATTTTGCATAAACGTCAATATGATTGCACGTAATTTCTACAGTTATCACCAATACATTATCCTGGAGTAAACATTTGAAATACTTTTCCACAGCATTTTAACATTTAAGAATAAAAAAAAGCATTGATATAACATATTATATGCTTGTGGAATGTTTTATGAACTTCAGTTCAAATGCTGTGTTTATGCATTTGAAACTTGCTGAAGGAATCCTAGTGAAAACTATCACATATATTGATTACAGTACATATATTTGTTAATATCCTACAAAACACTTTAATCTAAGTTTGATGCAAGCTCAATATGATTTCAATAGGCTTTCAGCAGTTAGGAATATTGGGTTCATGATTATTTGGCTTACTTTAAAAGCATTGATCAACATATTATATGCTGGTGGAATGTGTTATGCCTTCAAATCGATTTATTTCAAGTTATATGCTTCCAAATGGTTTGTTCAACACAGTTTGAACAGTTTTTATAATTACACTGTGTAGTATTAGAAAATTGGAACTAGCATTTCAGAAGTAAAAACGCTGTATTTCCAAATTTGAAACTTGATAAAGGAATCATAGTATGAATTATTATATATATTGAATATGGTACAGATATTCGTTTGAATCCTACACGACAGTTCTTTTGGATTTTGCGGAAACGTCAATATGATTGCAAGTAATTTCCACATTTATTACAAATACGTTATTCTGGAGTAGAAATCTAAATCACTTTCCATAGTCTTTTAACAGTTAAGAATATTGTGTTCATGATTATTTGGCTTACTTTAAAAGCATTGATATAACATATTATATGCTTGTGGAATGTTTTATGCCTTCAAATCGATTTGTTCTGAGTTATATGCTTCCAAATGGTTTGTTCAACACAGTTTGAACAGTTTTTATAATTACACTATGTAGTATTAGAAAATTGGAACTAGCATTTTAGAAGTAAAAACGCTATATTTCCAAATTTGAAACTTGATAAAGGAATCATATTATAAATTATTATATATATTGAATATGGTACGGATATTCGTTTGAATCCTACACGACAGTTCGTTTGGATTTTGCATAAACGTCAATATGATTGCACGTAATTTCTACAGTTATCACCAATACATTATCCTGGAGTAAACATTTGAAATACTTTTCCACAGCATTTTAACATTTAAGAATAAAAAAAAGCATTGATATAACATATTATATGCTTGTGGAATGTTTTATGAACTTCAGTTCAAATGCTGTGTTTATGCATTTGAAACTTGCTGAAGGAATCCTAGTGAAAACTATCACATATATTGATTACAGTACATATATTTGTTAATATCCTACAAAACACTTTAATCTAAGTTTGATGCAAGCTCAATATGATTTCAATAGGCTTTCAGCAGTTAGGAATATTGGGTTCATGATTATTTGGCTTACTTTAAAAGCATTGATCAACATATTATATGCTGGTGGAATGTGTTATGCCTTCAAATCGATTTATTTCAAGTTATATGCTTCCAAATGGTTTGTTCAACACAGTTTGAACAGTTTTTATAATTACACTGTGTAGTATTAGAAAATTGGAACTAGCATTTCAGAAGTAAAAACGCTGTATTTCCAAATTTGAAACTTGATAAAGGAATCATAGTATGAATTACTATATATATTGAATATGGTACAGATATCCGTTTGAATCCTACACGACAGTTCTTTTGGATTTTGCGGAAACGTCAATATGATTGCAAGTAATTTCCACATTTATTACAAATACGTTATTCTGGAGTAGAAATCTAAATCACTTTCCATAGTCTTTTAACAGTTAAGAATATTGTGTTCATGATTATTTGGCTTACTTTAAAAGCATTGATATAACATATTATATGCTTGTGGAATGTTTTATGCCTTCAAATCGATTTGTTCTGAGTTATATGCTTCCAAATGGTTTGTTCAACACAGTTTGAACAGTTTTTATAATTACACTATGTAGTATTAGAAAATTGGAACTAGCATTTTAGAAGTAAAAACGCTATATTTCCAAATTTGAAACTTGATAAAGGAATCATATTATAAATTATTATATATATTGAATATGGTACGGATATTCGTTTGAATCCTACACGACAGTTCGTTTGGATTTTGCATAAACGTCAATATGATTGCACGTAATTTCTACAGTTATCACCAATACATTATCCTGGAGTAAACATTTGAAATACTTTTCCACAGCATTTTAACATTTAAGAATAAAAAAAAGCATTGATATAACATATTATATGCTTGTGGAATGTTTTATGAACTTCAGTTCAAATGCTGTGTTTATGCATTTGAAACTTGCTGAAGGAATCCTAGTGAAAACTATCACATATATTGATTACAGTACATATATTTGTTAATATCCTACAAAACACTTTAATCTAAGTTTGATGCAAGCTCAATATGATTTCAATAGGCTTTCAGCAGTTAGGAATATTGGGTTCATGATTATTTGGCTTACTTTAAAAGCATTGATCAACATATTATATGCTGGTGGAATGTGTTATGCCTTCAAATCGATTTATTTCAAGTTATATGCTTCCAAATGGTTTGTTCAACACAGTTTGAACAGTTTTTATAATTACACTGTGTAGTATTAGAAAATTGGAACTAGCATTTCAGAAGTAAAAACGCTGTATTTCCAAATTTGAAACTTGATAAAGGAATCATAGTATGAATTATTATATATATTGAATATGGTACAGATATTCGTTTGAATCCTACACGACAGTTCTTTTGGATTTTGCGGAAACGTCAATATGATTGCAAGTAATTTCCACATTTATTACAAATACGTTATTCTGGAGTAGAAATCTAAATCACTTTCCATAGTCTTTTAACAGTTAAGAATATTGTGTTCATGATTATTTGGCTTACTTTAAAAGCATTGATATAACATATTATATGCTTGTGGAATGTTTTATGCCTTCAAATCGATTTGTTCTGAGTTATATGCTTCCAAATGGTTTGTTCAACACAGTTTGAACAGTTTTTATAATTACACTATGTAGTATTAGAAAATTGGAACTAGCATTTTAGAAGTAAAAACGCTATATTTCCAAATTTGAAACTTGATAAAGGAATCATATTATAAATTATTATATATATTGAATATGGTACGGATATTCGTTTGAATCCTACACGACAGTTCGTTTGGATTTTGCATAAACGTCAATATGATTGCACGTAATTTCTACAGTTATCACCAATACATTATCCTGGAGTAAACATTTGAAATACTTTTCCACAGCATTTTAACATTTAAGAATAAAAAAAAGCATTGATATAACATATTATATGCTTGTGGAATGTTTTATGAACTTCAGTTCAAATGCTGTGTTTATGCATTTGAAACTTGCTGAAGGAATCCTAGTGAAAACTATCACATATATTGATTACAGTACATATATTTGTTAATATCCTACAAAACACTTTAATCTAAGTTTGATGCAAGCTCAATATGATTTCAATAGGCTTTCAGCAGTTAGGAATATTGGGTTCATGATTATTTGGCTTACTTTAAAAGCATTGATCAACATATTATATGCTGGTGGAATGTGTTATGCCTTCAAATCGATTTATTTCAAGTTATATGCTTCCAAATGGTTTGTTCAACACAGTTTGAACAGTTTTTATAATTACACTGTGTAGTATTAGAAAATTGGAACTAGCATTTCAGAAGTAAAAACGCTGTATTTCCAAATTTGAAACTTGATAAAGGAATCATAGTATGAATTACTATATATATTGAATATGGTACAGATATTCGTTTGAATCCTACACGACAGTTCTTTTGGATTTTGCGGAAACGTCAATATGATTGCAAGTAATTTCCACATTTATTACAAATACGTTATTCTGGAGTAGAAATCTAAATCACTTTCCATAGTCTTTTAACAGTTAAGAATATTGTGTTCATGATTATTTGGCTTACTTTAAAAGCATTGATATAACATATTATATGCTTGTGGAATGTTTTATGCCTTCAAATCGATTTGTTCTGAGTTATATGCTTCCAAATGGTTTGTTCAACACAGTTTGAACAGTTTTTATAATTACACTATGTAGTATTAGAAAATTGGAACTAGCATTTTAGAAGTAAAAACGCTATATTTCCAAATTTGAAACTTGATAAAGGAATCATATTATAAATTATTATATATATTGAATATGGTACGGATATTCGTTTGAATCCTACACGACAGTTCGTTTGGATTTTGCATAAACGTCAATATGATTGCACGTAATTTCTACAGTTATCACCAATACATTATCCTGGAGTAAACATTTGAAATACTTTTCCACAGCATTTTAACATTTAAGAATAAAAAAAAGCATTGATATAACATATTATATGCTTGTGGAATGTTTTATGAACTTCAGTTCAAATGCTGTGTTTATGCATTTGAAACTTGCTGAAGGAATCCTAGTGAAAACTATCACATATATTGATTACAGTACATATATTTGTTAATATCCTACAAAACACTTTAATCTAAGTTTGATGCAAGCTCAATATGATTTCAATAGGCTTTCAGCAGTTAGGAATATTGGGTTCATGATTATTTGGCTTACTTTAAAAGCATTGATCAACATATTATATGCTGGTGGAATGTGTTATGCCTTCAAATCGATTTATTTCAAGTTATATGCTTCCAAATGGTTTGTTCAACACAGTTTGAACAGTTTTTATAATTACACTGTGTAGTATTAGAAAATTGGAACTAGCATTTCAGAAGTAAAAACGCTGTATTTCCAAATTTGAAACTTGATAAAGGAATCATAGTATGAATTATTATATATATTGAATATGGTACAGATATTCGTTTGAATCCTACACGACAGTTCTTTTGGATTTTGCGGAAACGTCAATATGATTGCAAGTAATTTCCACATTTATTACAAATACGTTATTCTGGAGTAGAAATCTAAATCACTTTCCATAGTCTTTTAACAGTTAAGAATATTGTGTTCATGATTATTTGGCTTACTTTAAAAGCATTGATATAACATATTATATGCTTGTGGAATGTTTTATGCCTTCAAATCGATTTGTTCTGAGTTATATGCTTCCAAATGGTTTGTTCAACACAGTTTGAACAGTTTTTATAATTACACTATGTAGTATTAGAAAATTGGAACTAGCATTTTAGAAGTAAAAACGCTATATTTCCAAATTTGAAACTTGATAAAGGAATCATATTATAAATTATTATATATATTGAATATGGTACGGATATTCGTTTGAATCCTACACGACAGTTCGTTTGGATTTTGCATAAACGTCAATATGATTGCACGTAATTTCTACAGTTATCACCAATACATTATCCTGGAGTAAACATTTGAAATACTTTTCCACAGCATTTTAACATTTAAGAATAAAAAAAAGCATTGATATAACATATTATATGCTTGTGGAATGTTTTATGAACTTCAGTTCAAATGCTGTGTTTATGCATTTGAAACTTGCTGAAGGAATCCTAGTGAAAACTATCACATATATTGATTACAGTACATATATTTGTTAATATCCTACAAAACACTTTAATCTAAGTTTGATGCAAGCTCAATATGATTTCAATAGGCTTTCAGCAGTTAGGAATATTGGGTTCATGATTATTTGGCTTACTTTAAAAGCATTGATCAACATATTATATGCTGGTGGAATGTGTTATGCCTTCAAATCGATTTATTTCAAGTTATATGCTTCCAAATGGTTTGTTCAACACAGTTTGAACAGTTTTTATAATTACACTGTGTAGTATTAGAAAATTGGAACTAGCATTTCAGAAGTAAAAACGCTGTATTTCCAAATTTGAAACTTGATAAAGGAATCATAGTATGAATTACTATATATATTGAATATGGTACAGATATCCGTTTGAATCCTACACGACAGTTCTTTTGGATTTTGCGGAAACGTCAATATGATTGCAAGTAATTTCCACATTTATTACAAATACGTTATTCTGGAGTAGAAATCTAAATCACTTTCCATAGTCTTTTAACAGTTAAGAATATTGTGTTCATGATTATTTGGCTTACTTTAAAAGCATTGATATAACATATTATATGCTTGTGGAATGTTTTATGCCTTCAAATCGATTTGTTCTGAGTTATATGCTTCCAAATGGTTTGTTCAACACAGTTTGAACAGTTTTTATAATTACACTATGTAGTATTAGAAAATTGGAACTAGCATTTTAGAAGTAAAAACGCTATATTTCCAAATTTGAAACTTGATAAAGGAATCATATTATAAATTATTATATATATTGAATATGGTACGGATATTCGTTTGAATCCTACACGACAGTTCGTTTGGATTTTGCATAAACGTCAATATGATTGCACGTAATTTCTACAGTTATCACCAATACATTATCCTGGAGTAAACATTTGAAATACTTTTCCACAGCATTTTAACATTTAAGAATAAAAAAAAGCATTGATATAACATATTATATGCTTGTGGAATGTTTTATGAACTTCAGTTCAAATGCTGTGTTTATGCATTTGAAACTTGCTGAAGGAATCCTAGTGAAAACTATCACATATATTGATTACAGTACATATATTTGTTAATATCCTACAAAACACTTTAATCTAAGTTTGATGCAAGCTCAATATGATTTCAATAGGCTTTCAGCAGTTAGGAATATTGGGTTCATGATTATTTGGCTTACTTTAAAAGCATTGATCAACATATTATATGCTGGTGGAATGTGTTATGCCTTCAAATCGATTTATTTCAAGTTATATGCTTCCAAATGGTTTGTTCAACACAGTTTGAACAGTTTTTATAATTACACTGTGTAGTATTAGAAAATTGGAACTAGCATTTCAGAAGTAAAAACGCTGTATTTCCAAATTTGAAACTTGATAAAGGAATCATAGTATGAATTATTATATATATTGAATATGGTACAGATATTCGTTTGAATCCTACACGACAGTTCTTTTGGATTTTGCGGAAACGTCAATATGATTGCAAGTAATTTCCACATTTATTACAAATACGTTATTCTGGAGTAGAAATCTAAATCACTTTCCATAGTCTTTTAACAGTTAAGAATATTGTGTTCATGATTATTTGGCTTACTTTAAAAGCATTGATATAACATATTATATGCTTGTGGAATGTTTTATGCCTTCAAATCGATTTGTTCTGAGTTATATGCTTCCAAATGGTTTGTTCAACACAGTTTGAACAGTTTTTATAATTACACTATGTAGTATTAGAAAATTGGAACTAGCATTTTAGAAGTAAAAACGCTATATTTCCAAATTTGAAACTTGATAAAGGAATCATATTATAAATTATTATATATATTGAATATGGTACGGATATTCGTTTGAATCCTACACGACAGTTCGTTTGGATTTTGCATAAACGTCAATATGATTGCACGTAATTTCTACAGTTATCACCAATACATTATCCTGGAGTAAACATTTGAAATACTTTTCCACAGCATTTTAACATTTAAGAATAAAAAAAAGCATTGATATAACATATTATATGCTTGTGGAATGTTTTATGAACTTCAGTTCAAATGCTGTGTTTATGCATTTGAAACTTGCTGAAGGAATCCTAGTGAAAACTATCACATATATTGATTACAGTACATATATTTGTTAATATCCTACAAAACACTTTAATCTAAGTTTGATGCAAGCTCAATATGATTTCAATAGGCTTTCAGCAGTTAGGAATATTGGGTTCATGATTATTTGGCTTACTTTAAAAGCATTGATCAACATATTATATGCTGGTGGAATGTGTTATGCCTTCAAATCGATTTATTTCAAGTTATATGCTTCCAAATGGTTTGTTCAACACAGTTTGAACAGTTTTTATAATTACACTGTGTAGTATTAGAAAATTGGAACTAGCATTTCAGAAGTAAAAACGCTGTATTTCCAAATTTGAAACTTGATAAAGGAATCATAGTATGAATTATTATATATATTGAATATGGTACAGATATTCGTTTGAATCCTACACGACAGTTCTTTTGGATTTTGCGGAAACGTCAATATGATTGCAAGTAATTTCCACATTTATTACAAATACGTTATTCTGGAGTAGAAATCTAAATCACTTTCCATAGTCTTTTAACAGTTAAGAATATTGTGTTCATGATTATTTGGCTTACTTTAAAAGCATTGATATAACATATTATATGCTTGTGGAATGTTTTATGCCTTCAAATCGATTTGTTCTGAGTTATATGCTTCCAAATGGTTTGTTCAACACAGTTTGAACAGTTTTTATAATTACACTATGTAGTATTAGAAAATTGGAACTAGCATTTTAGAAGTAAAAACGCTATATTTCCAAATTTGAAACTTGATAAAGGAATCATATTATAAATTATTATATATATTGAATATGGTACGGATATTCGTTTGAATCCTACACGACAGTTCGTTTGGATTTTGCATAAACGTCAATATGATTGCACGTAATTTCTACAGTTATCACCAATACATTATCCTGGAGTAAACATTTGAAATACTTTTCCACAGCATTTTAACATTTAAGAATAAAAAAAAGCATTGATATAACATATTATATGCTTGTGGAATGTTTTATGAACTTCAGTTCAAATGCTGTGTTTATGCATTTGAAACTTGCTGAAGGAATCCTAGTGAAAACTATCACATATATTGATTACAGTACATATATTTGTTAATATCCTACAAAACACTTTAATCTAAGTTTGATGCAAGCTCAATATGATTTCAATAGGCTTTCAGCAGTTAGGAATATTGGGTTCATGATTATTTGGCTTACTTTAAAAGCATTGATCAACATATTATATGCTGGTGGAATGTGTTATGCCTTCAAATCGATTTATTTCAAGTTATATGCTTCCAAATGGTTTGTTCAACACAGTTTGAACAGTTTTTATAATTACACTGTGTAGTATTAGAAAATTGGAACTAGCATTTCAGAAGTAAAAACGCTGTATTTCCAAATTTGAAACTTGATAAAGGAATCATAGTATGAATTATTATATATATTGAATATGGTACAGATATTCGTTTGAATCCTACACGACAGTTCTTTTGGATTTTGCGGAAACGTCAATATGATTGCAAGTAATTTCCACATTTATTACAAATACGTTATTCTGGAGTAGAAATCTAAATCACTTTCCATAGTCTTTTAACAGTTAAGAATATTGTGTTCATGATTATTTGGCTTACTTTAAAAGCATTGATATAACATATTATATGCTTGTGGAATGTTTTATGCCTTCAAATCGATTTGTTCTGAGTTATATGCTTCCAAATGGTTTGTTCAACACAGTTTGAACAGTTTTTATAATTACACTATGTAGTATTAGAAAATTGGAACTAGCATTTTAGAAGTAAAAACGCTATATTTCCAAATTTGAAACTTGATAAAGGAATCATATTATAAATTATTATATATATTGAATATGGTACGGATATTCGTTTGAATCCTACACGACAGTTCGTTTGGATTTTGCATAAACGTCAATATGATTGCACGTAATTTCTACAGTTATCACCAATACATTATCCTGGAGTAAACATTTGAAATACTTTTCCACAGCATTTTAACATTTAAGAATAAAAAAAAGCATTGATATAACATATTATATGCTTGTGGAATGTTTTATGAACTTCAGTTCAAATGCTGTGTTTATGCATTTGAAACTTGCTGAAGGAATCCTAGTGAAAACTATCACATATATTGATTACAGTACATATATTTGTTAATATCCTACAAAACACTTTAATCTAAGTTTGATGCAAGCTCAATATGATTTCAATAGGCTTTCAGCAGTTAGGAATATTGGGTTCATGATTATTTGGCTTACTTTAAAAGCATTGATCAACATATTATATGCTGGTGGAATGTGTTATGCCTTCAAATCGATTTATTTCAAGTTATATGCTTCCAAATGGTTTGTTCAACACAGTTTGAACAGTTTTTATAATTACACTGTGTAGTATTAGAAAATTGGAACTAGCATTTCAGAAGTAAAAACGCTGTATTTCCAAATTTGAAACTTGATAAAGGAATCATAGTATGAATTATTATATATATTGAATATGGTACAGATATTCGTTTGAATCCTACACGACAGTTCTTTTGGATTTTGCGGAAACGTCAATATGATTGCAAGTAATTTCCACATTTATTACAAATACGTTATTCTGGAGTAGAAATCTAAATCACTTTCCATAGTCTTTTAACAGTTAAGAATATTGTGTTCATGATTATTTGGCTTACTTTAAAAGCATTGATATAACATATTATATGCTTGTGGAATGTTTTATGCCTTCAAATCGATTTGTTCTGAGTTATATGCTTCCAAATGGTTTGTTCAACACAGTTTGAACAGTTTTTATAATTACACTATGTAGTATTAGAAAATTGGAACTAGCATTTTAGAAGTAAAAACGCTATATTTCCAAATTTGAAACTTGATAAAGGAATCATATTATAAATTATTATATATATTGAATATGGTACGGATATTCGTTTGAATCCTACACGACAGTTCGTTTGGATTTTGCATAAACGTCAATATGATTGCACGTAATTTCTACAGTTATCACCAATACATTATCCTGGAGTAAACATTTGAAATACTTTTCCACAGCATTTTAACATTTAAGAATAAAAAAAAGCATTGATATAACATATTATATGCTTGTGGAATGTTTTATGAACTTCAGTTCAAATGCTGTGTTTATGCATTTGAAACTTGCTGAAGGAATCCTAGTGAAAACTATCACATATATTGATTACAGTACATATATTTGTTAATATCCTACAAAACACTTTAATCTAAGTTTGATGCAAGCTCAATATGATTTCAATAGGCTTTCAGCAGTTAGGAATATTGGGTTCATGATTATTTGGCTTACTTTAAAAGCATTGATCAACATATTATATGCTGGTGGAATGTGTTATGCCTTCAAATCGATTTATTTCAAGTTATATGCTTCCAAATGGTTTGTTCAACACAGTTTGAACAGTTTTTATAATTACACTGTGTAGTATTAGAAAATTGGAACTAGCATTTCAGAAGTAAAAACGCTGTATTTCCAAATTTGAAACTTGATAAAGGAATCATAGTATGAATTATTATATATATTGAATATGGTACAGATATTCGTTTGAATCCTACACGACAGTTCTTTTGGATTTTGCGGAAACGTCAATATGATTGCAAGTAATTTCCACATTTATTACAAATACGTTATTCTGGAGTAGAAATCTAAATCACTTTCCATAGTCTTTTAACAGTTAAGAATATTGTGTTCATGATTATTTGGCTTACTTTAAAAGCATTGATATAACATATTATATGCTTGTGGAATGTTTTATGCCTTCAAATCGATTTGTTCTGAGTTATATGCTTCCAAATGGTTTGTTCAACACAGTTTGAACAGTTTTTATAATTACACTATGTAGTATTAGAAAATTGGAACTAGCATTTTAGAAGTAAAAACGCTATATTTCCAAATTTGAAACTTGATAAAGGAATCATATTATAAATTATTATATATATTGAATATGGTACGGATATTCGTTTGAATCCTACACGACAGTTCGTTTGGATTTTGCATAAACGTCAATATGATTGCACGTAATTTCTACAGTTATCACCAATACATTATCCTGGAGTAAACATTTGAAATACTTTTCCACAGCATTTTAACATTTAAGAATAAAAAAAAGCATTGATATAACATATTATATGCTTGTGGAATGTTTTATGAACTTCAGTTCAAATGCTGTGTTTATGCATTTGAAACTTGCTGAAGGAATCCTAGTGAAAACTATCACATATATTGATTACAGTACATATATTTGTTAATATCCTACAAAACACTTTAATCTAAGTTTGATGCAAGCTCAATATGATTTCAATAGGCTTTCAGCAGTTAGGAATATTGGGTTCATGATTATTTGGCTTACTTTAAAAGCATTGATCAACATATTATATGCTGGTGGAATGTGTTATGCCTTCAAATCGATTTATTTCAAGTTATATGCTTCCAAATGGTTTGTTCAACACAGTTTGAACAGTTTTTATAATTACACTGTGTAGTATTAGAAAATTGGAACTAGCATTTCAGAAGTAAAAACGCTGTATTTCCAAATTTGAAACTTGATAAAGGAATCATAGTATGAATTATTATATATATTGAATATGGTACAGATATTCGTTTGAATCCTACACGACAGTTCTTTTGGATTTTGCGGAAACGTCAATATGATTGCAAGTAATTTCCACATTTATTACAAATACGTTATTCTGGAGTAGAAATCTAAATCACTTTCCATAGTCTTTTAACAGTTAAGAATATTGTGTTCATGATTATTTGGCTTACTTTAAAAGCATTGATATAACATATTATATGCTTGTGGAATGTTTTATGCCTTCAAATCGATTTGTTCTGAGTTATATGCTTCCAAATGGTTTGTTCAACACAGTTTGAACAGTTTTTATAATTACACTATGTAGTATTAGAAAATTGGAACTAGCATTTTAGAAGTAAAAACGCTATATTTCCAAATTTGAAACTTGATAAAGGAATCATATTATAAATTATTATATATATTGAATATGGTACGGATATTCGTTTGAATCCTACACGACAGTTCGTTTGGATTTTGCATAAACGTCAATATGATTGCACGTAATTTCTACAGTTATCACCAATACATTATCCTGGAGTAAACATTTGAAATACTTTTCCACAGCATTTTAACATTTAAGAATAAAAAAAAGCATTGATATAACATATTATATGCTTGTGGAATGTTTTATGAACTTCAGTTCAAATGCTGTGTTTATGCATTTGAAACTTGCTGAAGGAATCCTAGTGAAAACTATCACATATATTGATTACAGTACATATATTTGTTAATATCCTACAAAACACTTTAATCTAAGTTTGATGCAAGCTCAATATGATTTCAATAGGCTTTCAGCAGTTAGGAATATTGGGTTCATGATTATTTGGCTTACTTTAAAAGCATTGATCAACATATTATATGCTGGTGGAATGTGTTATGCCTTCAAATCGATTTATTTCAAGTTATATGCTTCCAAATGGTTTGTTCAACACAGTTTGAACAGTTTTTATAATTACACTGTGTAGTATTAGAAAATTGGAACTAGCATTTCAGAAGTAAAAACGCTGTATTTCCAAATTTGAAACTTGATAAAGGAATCATAGTATGAATTATTATATATATTGAATATGGTACAGATATTCGTTTGAATCCTACACGACAGTTCTTTTGGATTTTGCGGAAACGTCAATATGATTGCAAGTAATTTCCACATTTATTACAAATACGTTATTCTGGAGTAGAAATCTAAATCACTTTCCATAGTCTTTTAACAGTTAAGAATATTGTGTTCATGATTATTTGGCTTACTTTAAAAGCATTGATATAACATATTATATGCTTGTGGAATGTTTTATGCCTTCAAATCGATTTGTTCTGAGTTATATGCTTCCAAATGGTTTGTTCAACACAGTTTGAACAGTTTTTATAATTACACTATGTAGTATTAGAAAATTGGAACTAGCATTTTAGAAGTAAAAACGCTATATTTCCAAATTTGAAACTTGATAAAGGAATCATATTATAAATTATTATATATATTGAATATGGTACGGATATTCGTTTGAATCCTACACGACAGTTCGTTTGGATTTTGCATAAACGTCAATATGATTGCACGTAATTTCTACAGTTATCACCAATACATTATCCTGGAGTAAACATTTGAAATACTTTTCCACAGCATTTTAACATTTAAGAATAAAAAAAAGCATTGATATAACATATTATATGCTTGTGGAATGTTTTATGAACTTCAGTTCAAATGCTGTGTTTATGCATTTGAAACTTGCTGAAGGAATCCTAGTGAAAACTATCACATATATTGATTACAGTACATATATTTGTTAATATCCTACAAAACACTTTAATCTAAGTTTGATGCAAGCTCAATATGATTTCAATAGGCTTTCAGCAGTTAGGAATATTGGGTTCATGATTATTTGGCTTACTTTAAAAGCATTGATCAACATATTATATGCTGGTGGAATGTGTTATGCCTTCAAATCGATTTATTTCAAGTTATATGCTTCCAAATGGTTTGTTCAACACAGTTTGAACAGTTTTTATAATTACACTGTGTAGTATTAGAAAATTGGAACTAGCATTTCAGAAGTAAAAACGCTGTATTTCCAAATTTGAAACTTGATAAAGGAATCATAGTATGAATTACTATATATATTGAATATGGTACAGATATTCGTTTGAATCCTACACGACAGTTCTTTTGGATTTTGCGGAAACGTCAATATGATTGCAAGTAATTTCCACATTTATTACAAATACGTTATTCTGGAGTAGAAATCTAAATCACTTTCCATAGTCTTTTAACAGTTAAGAATATTGTGTTCATGATTATTTGGCTTACTTTAAAAGCATTGATATAACATATTATATGCTTGTGGAATGTTTTATGCCTTCAAATCGATTTGTTCTGAGTTATATGCTTCCAAATGGTTTGTTCAACACAGTTTGAACAGTTTTTATAATTACACTATGTAGTATTAGAAAATTGGAACTAGCATTTTAGAAGTAAAAACGCTATATTTCCAAATTTGAAACTTGATAAAGGAATCATATTATAAATTATTATATATATTGAATATGGTACGGATATTCGTTTGAATCCTACACGACAGTTCGTTTGGATTTTGCATAAACGTCAATATGATTGCACGTAATTTCTACAGTTATCACCAATACATTATCCTGGAGTAAACATTTGAAATACTTTTCCACAGCATTTTAACATTTAAGAATAAAAAAAAGCATTGATATAACATATTATATGCTTGTGGAATGTTTTATGAACTTCAGTTCAAATGCTGTGTTTATGCATTTGAAACTTGCTGAAGGAATCCTAGTGAAAACTATCACATATATTGATTACAGTACATATATTTGTTAATATCCTACAAAACACTTTAATCTAAGTTTGATGCAAGCTCAATATGATTTCAATAGGCTTTCAGCAGTTAGGAATATTGGGTTCATGATTATTTGGCTTACTTTAAAAGCATTGATCAACATATTATATGCTGGTGGAATGTGTTATGCCTTCAAATCGATTTATTTCAAGTTATATGCTTCCAAATGGTTTGTTCAACACAGTTTGAACAGTTTTTATAATTACACTGTGTAGTATTAGAAAATTGGAACTAGCATTTCAGAAGTAAAAACGCTGTATTTCCAAATTTGAAACTTGATAAAGGAATCATAGTATGAATTATTATATATATTGAATATGGTACAGATATTCGTTTGAATCCTACACGACAGTTCTTTTGGATTTTGCGGAAACGTCAATATGATTGCAAGTAATTTCCACATTTATTACAAATACGTTATTCTGGAGTAGAAATCTAAATCACTTTCCATAGTCTTTTAACAGTTAAGAATATTGTGTTCATGATTATTTGGCTTACTTTAAAAGCATTGATATAACATATTATATGCTTGTGGAATGTTTTATGCCTTCGAATCGATTTGTTCTGAGTTATATGCTTCCAAATGGTTTGTTCAACACAGTTTGAACAGTTTTTATAATTACACTATGTAGTATTAGAAAATTGGAACTAGCATTTTAGAAGTAAAAACGCTATATTTCCAAATTTGAAACTTGATAAAGGAATCATATTATAAATTATTATATATATTGAATATGGTACAGATATTCGTTTGATTCCTATATGCTTCCACAAAGCTTTTTCGACACAGTTTGAACAGTTTTTATAATTACACTATGTAGTATTAGAAATTTGGATTTATGTTTAAAACTATCACTTCAGTTCGAATGCTGTATTTATACATTTGAAACTTACTGGAGGGATCCTAGTGAAAACTATTACATATATTGATTACAATACATATATTTGTTAAAATCCTACAAAACACTTTAATCTAAGTTTGATGCAAGCTCAATATGATTTCAAGTAATTTTCACAGTTATTACAATTACATTGTACTGTAGTAAACATTTAAAACTCTTTTCAATAGGCCTTCAGCAGATAGGAATATTGTGTTCATGATTATTTGGCTTACTTCAAAAGCATTGATATAACATATTATATGCTTGTGGAATGTTTTATGCCTTCAAGTCGATTTGTTCTGAGTTATATGCTTCCACAAAGCTTTTTCGACACAGTTTGAACAGTTTTTATAATTACACTATGTAGTATTAGAAATTTGGATTTATGTTCAAAACTATCACTTCCGTTCAAATGCTGTGTTTATACGTTTGAAACTTGCTGAAGGAATCCTAGTGAAAACTATTACATATATTGATTACAGTACATATATTTGTTAAAATCCTACAGAACACTTTATTCTAAGTTTGATGCAAGCTCAATATGATTTCAAGTAATTTTCACAGTTATTACAATTACACTGTACTGTAGTAAACATTTAAAACACTTTTCAATAGGCCTTCAGCAGATAGGAATATTGTGTTCATGATTATTTGGCTTACTTTAAAAACATTGATATAACATATCATATGCTGGTGGAATGTGTTATGCCTTCAAATCGATTTATTTCAAGTTATATGCTTCCAAATGGTTTGTTCAACACAGTTTGAACAGTTTTTATAATTACACTGTGTAGTATAAGAAAATTGGAACGAGCATTTCAGAAGTAAAAACGCTGTTTTTCCAAATTTGAAACTTGATAAAGGAATCATAGTATGAATTATTATATATATTGAATATGGTACAGATATTCGTTTGAATCCTACACGACAGTTCTTTTGGGTTCTGCAGAAACGTCAATATGTTTGCACGTAATTTCCACAGTTATCACAAATACATTATTTTGGAGTAGAAATCTAAATCACTTTTCCATAGCCTTTTAACAGCTAAGAATATTGTGTTCATGATTATTTGGCTCACTTCAAGAGCATTGATATAACATATTATATGCTTGTGGAATGTTTTATGCCTTCAAGTCGATTTGTTCTGAGTTATATGCTTCCACAAAGCTTTTTCGACACAGTTTGAACAGTTTTTATAATTACACTATGTAGTATTAGAAATTTGGATTTATGTTTAAAACTATCACTTCCGTTCAAATGCTGTGTTTATACCATTGAAACTTGCTGAAGGAATCCTAGTGAAAACTATTACATATATTGATTACAGTACATATATTTGTTAAAATCCTACAGAACACTTTATTCTAAGTTTGATGCAAGCTCAATATGTTTTCAAGTAATTTTCACAGTTATTACAATTACATTGTACTGTAGTAAACATTTAAAACACTTTCCAATAGGCTTTCAGCAGTTAGGAATATTGTGTTCATGATTATTTGGCTTACTTTAAAAGCATTGATTAACATATTATATGCTGGTGGACTGTGTTATGCCTTCAAATCGATTTATTTCAAGTTATATGCTTCCAAATGGTTTGTTCAATACAGTTTGAACAGTTTTTATAATTACACTATGTAGTATTAGAAATTTGGATTTATGTTTAAAACTATCACTTCAGTTCGAATGCTATATTTATACATTTGAAACTTGCTGAAGGAATCTTAGTGAAAACTATTACATATATTGATTACAGTACATATATTTGTTGAAATCCTACAAAACACTTTAATCTAAGTTTGATGCAAGCTCAATATGATTTCAAGTAATTTTCACAGTTATTACAATTACATTGTACTGTAGTAAACATTTGAAACACTTTTCAATAGGCTTTCAGCAGTTAGGAATATTGTGTTCATGATTATTTGGCTTACTTTAAAAGCATTGATTAACATATTATATGCTGGTGGAATGTGTTATGCCTTCAAATCGATTTATTTCAAGTTATATGCTTCCAAATGGTTTGTTCAACACAGTTTGAACAGTTTTTATAATTACACTATGTAGTATTAGAAAATTGGAACTAGCATTTTAGAAGTAAAAACGCTGTATTTCCGATTTGAAACTTGATAAAGGAATCATATTATAAATTATTATATATATTGAATATGGTACGGATATTCGTTTGAATCCTACACGACAGTTCGTTTGGATTTTGCATAAACGTCAATATGATTGCACGTAATTTCTACAGTTATCACCAATACATTATCCTGGAGTAGAAATATAACAGTTTTACATAGCCTTTTAACAGTTAAGAATATTGTGTTCATGATTATTTGGCTTACTTCAAAAGCATTGATATAACATATCATATGCTTGTGGAATGTTTTATGCCTCCAAGTCGATTTGTTCTGAGTTATATGCTTCCACAAAGCTGTTTCGACACAGATTTAACAGTTTTTATAATTACACTATGTAGTATTAGAAATTTGGATTTATGTTTAAAACTATCACTTCAGTTCAAATGCTGTGTTTATACGTTTGAAACTTGCTGAAGGAATCCTAGTGAAAACTATCACATATATTGATTACAGTACATATATTTGTTAAAATCCTACAGAACACTTTATTCTAAGTTTAATGCAAGCTCAATATGATTCAAGTAATTTCACAGTTATTACAATTACATTGTACTGTAGTAAACATTTGAAACACTTTTCAATAGGCTTTCAGCAGTTAGGAATATTGTGTTCATGATTATTTGGCTTACTTTAAAAGCATTGATTAACATATTATATGCTGGTGGACTGTGTTATGCCTTCAAATCGATTTATTTCAAGTTATATGCTTCCAAATGGTTTGTTCAACACAATTTGAACAGTTTTTATAATTACACTATGTAGTATTAGAAATTTGGATTTATGTTTAAAACTATCATTTCAGTTCGAATGCTGTATTTATACATTTGAAACTTGCTGAAGGAATCCTAGAGAAAACTATTACATATATTGATTACAATACACATATTTCTTAAAATCCTACAAAACACTTTAATCTAAGTTTGATGCTTATTTCAGTTGTTTTTGACTATTTATTTAAGTACATTATGTACTACTATAGCACTGGAGATTGAAAACAACCTATGAGTAAATCCATTTAAAAGGTTCAAATGCACAGTTTATAGCCTTCTAATTTCAATTTGAATACTATGGACAATCAAATGTACATTAGTGAATAATTCAGAAAACTAGTTATAAACCTATAAAACATTACTTTCAATGTTGTAAATGTGTTCATAATGCTTATTTCAGTTGTTTTTGACTTTTTATTCAATAACATTATGTAGTACTATAGCACTGGAAATTAAAAACAACCTATGAGTAAATCCATTGAAAAGGTTCAAATGCACAGTTTATAGCCTTCTAAGTTTACTTTGAATACTATGGACAATCAAATGTACATTAGTGAATTATTCAGAAAACTAGTTATAAACCTATAAAACATTACAGTCAATGTTGTAAATGTGTTCATAATGCTTATTTCAGTTGTTTTTGACTATTTATTCAATAACATTATGTAGTACTATAGCACTGGAAATTAAAAACAACCTAAGAGTAAATCCATTTAAAAGGTTCAAATGCACAGTTTATAGCCTTCTAAGTTCAATTTGAATACTATGGACAATCAAATGTATATTAGTGGATTATTCAGGGAACTAGTTATAAACCTATAAAACATTACTTTCAATGTTGTAAATGTGTTCATAATGCTTATTTCAGTTGTTTTTGACTATTTATTCAATAACATTATGTAGTACTATAGCACTGGAAATTAAAAACAACCTAAGAGTAAATTCATTTAAAAGGTTCAAATGCACAGTTTATAGCCTTCTAAGTTTACTTTGAATACTATGGACAATCAAATGTACATTAGTGAATTATTCAGAGAACTAGTTATAAACCTATAAAACATTACTTTCAATGTTGTAAATGTGTTCATAATTCTTATTTCAGTTGTTTTTGACTTTTTATTCAATAACATTATGTAGTACTATAGCACTGGAAATTAAAAACAACCTATGAGTAAATCCATTTAAAAGGTTCAAATGCACAGTTTATAGCCTTCTAAGTTTACTTTGAATACTATGGACAATCAAATGTACATTAGTGAATTATTCAGGGAACTAGTTATAAACCTATAAAACATTACTGTCAATGTTGTAAATGTGTTCATAATTTTTTTTTCAGGTGTTTTTGACTTTTTATTCAATAACATTATGTAGTACTATAGCACTGTAAATTAAAAACAACCTATGAGTAAATCCATTCAAAAGGTTCAAATGCACAGTTTATAGCCTTCTAAGTTCACTTTGAATACTATGGACAATCAAATATACATTAGTGAATTATTCAGAAAACTAGTTATAAACCTATAAAACATTACTTTCAATGTTGTAAATGTGTTCATAATGCTTATTTCAGTTGTTTTTGACTTTTTATTCAATAACATTATGTAGTACTATAGCACTGGAAATTAAAAACAACCTATAAGTAAATCCATTTAAAAGGTTCAAATGCACAGTTTATAGCCTTCTAAGTTTACTTTGAATACTATGGACAATCAAATGTACATTAGTGAATTATTCAGAAAACTAGTTATAAACCTATAAAACATTACTGTCAATGTTGTAAATGTGTTCATAATGCTTATTTCAGTTGTTTTTGACTATTTATTCAATAACATTATGTAGTACTATAGCACTGGAAATTAAAAACAACCTATGAGTAAATCCATTTGAAAGGTTCAAATGCACAGTTTATAGCCTTCTAAGTTTACTTTGAATACAATGGACAATCAAATGTACATTAGTGAATTATTCAGAAAACTAGTTATAAACCTATAAAACATTACTTTCAATGTTGTAAATGTGTTCATAATGCTTATTTCAGTTGTTTTTGACTATTTATTCAATAACATTATGTAGTACTATAGCACTGGAAATTAAAAACAACCTAAGAGTAAATTCATTTAAAAGGTTCAAATGCACAGTTTATAGCCTTCTAAGTTTACTTTGAATACTATGGACAATCAAATGTACATTAGTGAATTATTCAGAGAACTAGTTATAAACCTATAAAACATTACTTTCAATGTTGTAAATGTGTTCATAATTCTTATTTCAGTTGTTTTTGACTTTTTATTCAATAACATTATGTAGTACTATAGCACTGGAAATTAAAAACAACCTATGAGTAAATCCATTTAAAAGGTTCAAATGCACAGTTTATAGCCTTCTAAGTTTACTTTGAATACTATGGACAATCAAATGTACATTAGTGAATTATTCAGGGAACTAGTTATAAACCTATAAAACATTACTGTCAATGTTGTAAATGTGTTCATAATTTTTTTTTCAGGTGTTTTTGACTTTTTATTCAATAACATTATGTAGTACTATAGCACTGTAAATTAAAAACAACCTATGAGTAAATCCATTCAAAAGGTTCAAATGCACAGTTTATAGCCTTCTAAGTTCACTTTGAATACTATGGACAATCAAATATACATTAGTGAATTATTCAGAAAACTAGTTATAAACCTATAAAACATTACTTTCAATGTTGTAAATGTGTTCATAATGCTTATTTCAGTTGTTTTTGACTTTTTATTCAATAACATTATGTAGTACTATAGCACTGGAAATTAAAAACAACCTATAAGTAAATCCATTTAAAAGGTTCAAATGCACAGTTTATAGCCTTCTAAGTTTACTTTGAATACTATGGACAATCAAATGTACATTAGTGAATTATTCAGAAAACTAGTTATAAACCTATAAAACATTACTGTCAATGTTGTAAATGTGTTCATAATGCTTATTTCAGTTGTTTTTGACTATTTATTCAATAACATTATGTAGTACTATAGCACTGGAAATTAAAAACAACCTATGAGTAAATCCATTTGAAAGGTTCAAATGCACAGTTTATAGCCTTCTAAGTTTACTTTGAATACAATGGACAATCAAATGTACATTAGTGAATTATTCAGAAAACTAGTTATAAACCTATAAAACATTACTTTCAATGTTGTAAATGTGTTCATAATGCTTATTTCAGTTGTTTTTGACTATTTATTCAATAACATTATGTAGTACTATAGCACTGGAAATTAAAAACAACCTAAGAGTAAATCCATTTAAAAGGTTCAAATGCACAGTTTATAGCCTTCTAAGTTCAATTTGAATACTATGGACAATCAAATGTATATTAGTGGATTATTCAGGGAACTAGTTATAAACCTATAAAACATTACTTTCAATGTTGTAAATGTGTTCATAATGCTTATTTCAGTTGTTTTTGACTATTTATTCAATAACATTATGTAGTACTATAGCACTGGAAATTAAAAACAACCTAAGAGTAAATTCATTTAAAAGGTTCAAATGCACAGTTTATAGCCTTCTAAGTTTACTTTGAATACTATGGACAATCAAATGTACATTAGTGAATTATTCAGAGAACTAGTTATAAACCTATAAAACATTACTTTCAATGTTGTAAATGTGTTCATAATTCTTATTTCAGTTGTTTTTGACTTTTTATTCAATAACATTATGTAGTACTATAGCACTGGAAATTAAAAACAACCTATGAGTAAATCCATTTAAAAGGTTCAAATGCACAGTTTATAGCCTTCTAAGTTTACTTTGAATACTATGGACAATCAAATGTACATTAGTGAATTATTCAGGGAACTAGTTATAAACCTATAAAACATTACTATCAATGTTGTAAATGTGTTCATAATTTTTTTTTCAGGTGTTTTTGACTTTTTATTCAATAACATTATGTAGTACTATAGCACTGTAAATTAAAAACAACCTATTAGTAAATCCATTGAAAAGGTTCAAATGCACAGTTTATAGCCTTCTAAGTTTACTTTGAATACTATGGACAATCAAATGTACATTAGTGAATTATTCAGAAAACTAGTTATAAACCTATAAAACATTACTTCAATGTTGTAAATGTGTTCATAATGCTTATTTCAGTTGTTTTTGACTATTTATTCAATTACATTATGTAGTACTATAGCACTGGAAATTGAAAACAACCTATGAGTAAATCCATTTAAAAGGTTCAAATGCACAGTTTATAGCCTTCTAATTTCAATTTGAATACTATGGACAATCAAATGTACATTAGTGAATTGTTAAGAAAACTAGTTATAAACCTATAAAACATTACTTTCAATGTTGTAAATGTGTTCATTATGCTTATTTCAGTTGTTTTTGACTATTTATTCAATTACATTATGTAGTAATATAGCACCAGAAGTTAAAAACAACCTATGAGTAAATTCATTTAAAAGGTTCAAATGCACAGTTTATAGCCTTCTAAGTTTACTTTGAATACTATGGACAATCAAATGTACATTAGTGAATTATTCAGAGAACTAGTTATAAACCTATAAAACATTACTTTCAATGTTGTAAATGTGTTCATAATTCTTATTTCAGTTGTTTTTGACTTTTTATTCAATAACATTATGTAGTACTATAGCACTGGAAATTAAAAACAACCTATGAGTAAATCCATTTAAAAGGTTCAAATGCACAGTTTATAGCCTTCTAAGTTTACTTTGAATACTATGGACAATCAAATGTACATTAGTGAATTATTCAGGGAACTAGTTATAAACCTATAAAACATTACTGTCAATGTTGTAAATGTGTTCATAATTTTTTTTTCAGGTGTTTTTGACTTTTTATTCAATAACATTATGTAGTACTATAGCACTGTAAATTAAAAACAACCTATGAGTAAATCCATTCAAAAGGTTCAAATGCACAGTTTATAGCCTTCTAAGTTCACTTTGAATACTATGGACAATCAAATATACATTAGTGAATTATTCAGAAAACTAGTTATAAACCTATAAAACATTACTTTCAATGTTGTAAATGTGTTCATAATGCTTATTTCAGTTGTTTTTGACTTTTTATTCAATAACATTATGTAGTACTATAGCACTGGAAATTAAAAACAACCTATAAGTAAATCCATTTAAAAGGTTCAAATGCACAGTTTATAGCCTTCTAAGTTTACTTTGAATACTATGGACAATCAAATGTACATTAGTGAATTATTCAGAAAACTAGTTATAAACCTATAAAACATTACTGTCAATGTTGTAAATGTGTTCATAATGCTTATTTCAGTTGTTTTTGACTATTTATTCAATAACATTATGTAGTACTATAGCACTGGAAATTAAAAACAACCTATGAGTAAATCCATTTGAAAGGTTCAAATGCACAGTTTATAGCCTTCTAAGTTTACTTTGAATACAATGGACAATCAAATGTACATTAGTGAATTATTCAGAAAACTAGTTATAAACCTATAAAACATTACTTTCAATGTTGTAAATGTGTTCATAATGCTTATTTCAGTTGTTTTTGACTATTTATTCAATAACATTATGTAGTACTATAGCACTGGAAATTAAAAACAACCTAAGAGTAAATCCATTTAAAAGGTTCAAATGCACAGTTTATAGCCTTCTAAGTTCAATTTGAATACTATGGACAATCAAATGTATATTAGTGGATTATTCAGGGAACTAGTTATAAACCTATAAAACATTACTTTCAATGTTGTAAATGTGTTCATAATGCTTATTTCAGTTGTTTTTGACTATTTATTCAATAACATTATGTAGTACTATAGCACTGGAAATTAAAAACAACCTAAGAGTAAATTCATTTAAAAGGTTCAAATGCACAGTTTATAGCCTTCTAAGTTTACTTTGAATACTATGGACAATCAAATGTACATTAGTGAATTATTCAGAGAACTAGTTATAAACCTATAAAACATTACTTTCAATGTTGTAAATGTGTTCATAATTCTTATTTCAGTTGTTTTTGACTTTTTATTCAATAACATTATGTAGTACTATAGCACTGGAAATTAAAAACAACCTATGAGTAAATCCATTGAAAAGGTTCAAATGCACAGTTTATAGCCTTCTAAGTTTACTTTGAATACTATGGACAATCAAATGTACATTAGTGAATTATTCAGGGAACTAGTTATAAACCTATAAAACATTACTATCAATGTTGTAAATGTGTTCATAATTTTTTTTTCAGGTGTTTTTGACTTTTTATTCAATAACATTATGTAGTACTATAGCACTGTAAATTAAAAACAACCTATTAGTAAATCCATTGAAAAGGTTCAAATGCACAGTTTATAGCCTTCTAAGTTTACTTTGAATACTATGGACAATCAAATGTACATTAGTGAATTATTCAGAAAACTAGTTATAAACCTATAAATCATTACTTCAATGTTGTAAATGTGTTCATAATGCTTATTTCAGTTGTTTTTGACTATTTATTCAATTACATTATGTAGTACTATAGCACTGGAAATTGAAAACAACCTATGAGTAAATCCATTTAAAAGGTTCAAATGCACAGTTTATAGCCTTCTAATTTCAATTTGAATACTATGGACAATCAAATGTACATTAGTGAATTGTTAAGAAAACTAGTTATAAACCTATAAAACATTACTTTCAATGTTGTAAATGTGTTCATTATGCTTATTTCAGTTGTTTTTGACTATTTATTCAATTACATTATGTAGTAATATAGCATCAGAAGTTAAAAACAACCTATGAGTAAATCCATTCAAAAGGTTCAAATGCACAGTTTATAGTCTTCTAAGTTCACTTTGAATACTATGGTCAATCAAATATACATTAGTGAATCATTCAGAAAACTAGTTATAAACCTATAAAACATTACTTTCAATGTTGTAAATGTGTTCATAATGTTTATTTCAGTTGTTTTTGACTATTTATTCAATAACATTATGTAATGCTATAGCACTGGAAATTAAAAACAACCTATGAGTAAATCCATTTGAAAGGTTCAAATGCACAGTTTATAGCCTTCTAATTTCAATTTGAATACTATGGTCAATCAAATGTACATTGGTGAATAATTCAGAAAACTAGTTATAAACCTATAAAACATTACTTTCAATGTTGTAAATGTGTTCATAATGCTTATTTCAGTTGTTTTTGACTTTTTATTCAATAACATTATGTAGTACTATAGCACTGGAAATTAAAAACAACCTATGAGTAAATCCATTTGAAAGGTTCAAATGCACAGTTTATAGCCTTTTAATTTCAATTTGAATACTATGGACAATCAAATGTACATTAGTGAATAATTCAGGAAACTAGTTATAAACCTATAAAACATTACTTTCAATGTTGTAAATGTGTTCATAATGTTCATTTCAGTTGTTTTTGACTTTTTATTCAATAACATTATGTAGTACTATAGCACTGGAAATTAAAAACAACCTATGAGTAAATCCATTTGAAAGGTTCAAATGCACAGTTTATAGCCTTCTAATTTCAATTTGAATACTATGGACAATCAAATGTACATAAGTGAATTATTCAGAGAACTAGTTATAAACCTATAAAACATTACTTTCAATGTTGTAAATGTGTTCATAATGCTTATTTCAGTTGTTTTTGACTATTTATTCAATAACATTATGTAGTACTATAGCACTGGAAATTGAAAACAACCTATGAGTAAATCCATTCGAAAGGTTCAAATACACAGTTTAGAGCCTTCTAAGTTTACTTTGAATACTATGGACAATCAAATGTACATTAGTGAATTATTCAGGGAACTAGTTATAAACCTATAAAACATTACTGTCAATGTTGTAAATGTGTTCACAATTTTTTTTTCAGTTGTTTTTGACTTTTTATTCAATAACATTATGTAGTACTATAGCACTGGAAATTAAAAACAACCTATGAGTAAATCCATTTAAAAGGTTCAAATGCACAGTTTATAGCCTTCTAAGTTTACTTTGAATACTATGGACAATCAAATGTACATTAGTGAATTATTCAGAAAACTAGTTATAAACCTATAAAACATTACTTCAATGTTGTAAATGTGTTCATAATGCTTATTTCAGTTGTTTTTGACTATTTATTCAATTACATTATGTAGTACTATAGCACTGGAAATTGAAAACAACCTATGAGTAAATCCATTTGAAAGGTTCAAATGCACAGTTTATAGCCTTCTAATTTCAATTTGAATACTATGGACAATCAAATGTACATTAGTGAATTGTTAAGAAAACTAGTTATAAACCTATAAAACATTACTTTCAATGTTGTAAATGTGTTCATTATGCTTATTTCAGTTGTTTTTGACTATTTATTCAATTACATTATGTAGTAATATAGCACCAGAAGTTAAAAACAACCTATGAGTAAATCCATTTAAAAAGTTCAAATGCACAGTTTATAGCCTTCTAAGTTAACTTTGAATACTATGGTCAATCAAATATACATTAGTGAATCATTCAGAAAACTAGTTATAAACCTATAAAACATTACTTTCAATGTTGTAAATGTGTTCATAATGCTTATTTCAGTTGTTTTTGACTTTTTATTAAATTGCATCATGTAGTACTATAGCACTGGAAATTGAGACCAACCTATGAGTAAATCCATTTGAAAGGTTCAAATGCACAGTTTATAGCCTTCTAATTTCAATTTGAATACTATGGACAATCAAATGTACATTAGTGAATCATTCAGAAAACTAGTTATAAACCTATAAAACATTACTTTCAATGTTGTAAATGTGTTCATAATGCTTATTTCAGTTGTTTTTGACTTTTTATTCAATAACATTATATAGTACTATAGCACTGGAAATTGAAAACAACCTATGAGTAAATCCATTCGAAAGGTTCAAATACACAGTTTATAGCCTTCTAAGTTTACTTTGAATACTATGGACAATCAAATGTACATTAGTGAATTATTCAGGGAACTAGTTATAAACCTATATAACATTACTTTCAATGTTGTAAATGTGTTCATAATTTTTTTTTCAGTTGTTTTTGACTTTTTATTCAATAACATTATGTAATACTATAGCACTGGAAATTAAAAACAACCTATGAGTAAATCCATTTAAAAGGTTCAAATGCACAGTTTATAGCCTTCTAAGTTTACTTTGAATACTATGGACAATCAAATGTACATTAGTGAATTATTCAGAAAACTAGTTATAAACCTATAAAACATTACTTTCAATGTTGTAAATGTGTTCATAATGCTTATTTCAGTTGTTTTTGACTTTTTATTCAATAACATTATGTAATACTATAGCACTGGAAATTAAATACAACCTATGAGTGAATCCATTTAAAATGTTCAAATGCACAGTTTATAGCCTTCTAAGTTTACTTTGAATACTATGGACAATCAAATGTACATTAGTGAATTATTCAGAAAACTAGTTATAAACCTATAAAACATTACAGTCAATGTTGTAAATGTGTTCATAATGCTTATTTCAGTTGTTTTTGACTTTTCATTCAATAACATTATGTAGTACTACAGCACTGGAAATTAAAAACAACCTATGAGTAAATCCATTTAAAATGTTCAAATGCACAGTTTATAGTCTTCTAAGTTCACTTTGAATACTATGGTCAATCAAATATACATTAGTGTATTATTCAGAAGACTAGTTATAAACCTATAAAACATTACTTTCAATGTTGTAAATGTGTTCATAATACTTATTTCAGTTGTTTTTTACTTTTTATTCAATAACATTATGTAGTACTATAGCACCAGAAGTTAAAAACAACCTATGAGTAAATCCATTTAAAAGGTTCAAATGCACAGTTTAGAGCCTTCTAAGTTTACTTTGAATACTATGGACAATCAAATGTACATTAGTGAATTATTCAGAAAACTAGTTATAAACCTATAAAACATTACTTTCAATGTTGTAAATGTGTTCATAATGCTTATTTCAGTTGTTTTTGACTATTTATTCAATAACATTATGTAGTACTATAGCACAGGAAATTAAAAACAACCTATGAGTAAATCCATTCGAAAGGTTCAAATGCACAGTTTATAAGCTTCTAATTTCACTTTGAATACTATGGTCAATCAAATATACATTAGTGAATTATTCAGAAGACTAGTTATAAACCTATAAAACATTACTTTCAATGTTGTAAATGTGTTCATAATGCTTATTTCAGTTGTTTTTGACTTTTTATTCAATAACATTATGTTGTACTATAGCACTGGAAATTAAAAACAACCTATGAGTAAATCCATTCGAAAGGTTCAAATGCACAGTTTATAAGCTTCTAATTTCACTTTGAATACTATGGACAATCAAATGTACATTAGTGAATAATTCAGAAAACTAGTTATAAACCTATAAAACATTACTTTCAATGTTGTAAATGTGTTCATAATGCTTATTTCAGTTGTTTTTGACTTTTTATTCAATAACATTATGTAGTACTATAGCACTGGAAATTAAAAACAACCTATGAGTAAATCCATTTAAAATGTTCAAATGCACAGTTTATAGTCTTCTAAGTTCACTTTGAATACTATGGTCAATCAAATATACATTAGTGAATTATTCAGAAGACTAGTTATAAACCTAAAAAACATTACTTTCAATGTTGTAAATGTGTTCATAATGCTTATTTCAGTTGTTTTTAACTTTTTATTCAATAACATTATGTTGTACTATAGCACTGGAAATTAAAAACAACCTATGAGTAAATCCATTTGAAAGGTTCAAATGCACAGTTTATAGCCTTCTAATTTCAATTTGAATACTATGGACAATCAAATGTACATTAGTGAATAATTCAGAAAACTAGTTATAAACCTATAAAACATTACTTTCAATGTTGTAAATGTGTTCATAATGTTTATTTCAGTTGTTTTTGACTTTTTATTCAATAACATTATGTAGTACTATAGCACTGGAAATTAAAAACAACCTATGAGTAAATCCATTTGAAAGGTTCAAATGCACAGTTTATAGCCTTCTAATTTCAATTTGAATACTATGGACAATCAAATGTACATTAGTGAATAATTCAGAAAACTAGTTATAAACCTATAAAACAATACTTCCAATGTTGTAAATGTGTTCATAATGCTTATTTCAGTTGTTTTTGACTTTTTATTAAATTGCATCATGTAGTACTATAGCACTGGAAATTGAAAACAACCTATGAGTAAATCCATTTAAAAGTTTCAAATGCACAGTTTATAGCCTTCTAATTTCAATTTGAATACTATGGACAATCAAATGTACATTAGTGAATCATTCAGAAAACTAGTTATAAACCTATAAAACATTACTTTCAATGTTGTAAATGTGTTCATAATGCTTATTTCAGTTGTTTTTGACTTTTTATTCAATAACATTATGTAATACTATAGCACTGGAAATTAAAAACAACCTATGAGTAAATCCATTTAAAATGTTCAAATGCACAGTTTATAGCCTTCTAAGTTTACTTTGAATACTATGGACAATCAAATGTACATTAGTGAATTATTCAGAAAACTAGTTATAAACCTATAAAACATTACAGTCAATGTTGTAAATGTGTTCATAATGCTTATTTCAGTTGTTTTTGACTTTTTATTCAATAACATTATGTAGCACTACAGCACTGGAAATTAAAAACAACCTATGAGTAAATCCATTTAAAATGTTCAAATGCACAGTTTATAGTCTTCTAAGTTCACTTTGAATACTATGGTCAATCAAATATACATTAGTGTATTATTCAGAAGACTAGTTATAAACCTATAAAACATTACTTTCAATGTTGTAAATGTGTTCATAATACTTATTTCTGTTGTTTTTGACTTTTTATTCAATAACGTTATGTAGTACTATAGCACCAGAAATTAAAAACAACCTATGAGTAAATCCATTTAAAAGGTTCAAATGCACAGTTTAGAGCCTTCTAAGTTTACTTTGAATACTATGGACAATCAAATGTACATTAGTGAATTATTCAGAAAACTAGTTATAATTCTATAAAACATTACAGTCAATGTTGTAAATGTGTTTATAATGCTTATTTCAGTTGTTTTTGACTTTTTATTCAATAACATTATGTAATACTATAGCACTGAAAATTAAAAACAACCTATGAGTAAATCCATTTGGAATGTTCAAATGCACGGTTTATTGTCTTCTAAGTTCACTTTGAATACTATGGTCAATCAAATGTACATTAGTGAATAATTCGAAAAAACCAGTTATAAACCTATAAAACATTACTTTCAATGTTGTATTTCAGTTGTTTTTGACTTTTTATTCAATAACATTATGTAGTACTATAGCACTGGAAATTAAAAACAACCTATGAGTAAATCCATTTAAAAGGTTCAAATACACAGTTTATAGCCTTCTAAGTTTACTTTGAATACTATGGACAATCAAATGTACATTAGTGAATTATTCAGAAAACTAGTTATAAACCTATAAAACATTACTTCCAATGTTGTAAATGTGTTCATAATGCTCATTTCAGTTGTTTTTGACTATTTATTCAATAACATTATGTAGTACTATAGCACTGGAAATTAAAAACAACCTATGAGTAAATCCATTTAAAAGGTTCAAATGCACAGTTTATAGCCTTCTAAGTTTACTTTGAATACTATGGACAATCAAATGTACATTAGTGAATTATTCAGAAAACTAGTTATAAACCTATAAAACATTACTTTCAATGTTGTAAATGTGTTCATAATTCTTATTTCAGTTGTTTTTGACTCTTTATTCATTAACATTATGTAGTACTATAGCACTGGAAATTGAAAACAACCTATGAGTAAATCCATTCGAAAGGTTCAAATGCACAGTTTATAGCCTTCTAAGTTCACTTTGAATACTATGGACAATCAAATGTACATTAGTGAATTATTCAGAAAACTAGTTATAAACCTATAAAACATTACTTTCAATGTTGTAAATGTGTTCATAATTCTTATTTCAGTTGTTTTTGACTATTTATTCAATAACATTATGTAGTACTATAGCACTGGAAATTGAAAACAACCTATGAGTAAATCCATTCGAAAGGTTCAAATGCACAGTTTATAGCCTTCTAAGTTTACTTTGAATACTATGGACAATCAAATGTACATTAGTGAATTGTTAAGAAAACTAGTTATAAACCTATGAAACATTACTTTCAATGTTGTAAATGTGTTCATTATGCTTTTTTCAGTTGTTTTTGACTATTTATTCAATAACATTATGTAGTAATATAGCACCAGAAGTTAAAAACAACCTATGAGTAAATCCATTTAAAAGGATCAAATGCACAGTTTATAGCCTTCTAAGTTCACTTTGAATACTATGGTCAATCAAATATACATTAGTGAATCATTCAGAAAACTAGTTATAAACCTATAAAACATTACTGTCAATGTTGTAAATGTGTTCATAATGTTTATTTCAGTTGTTTTTGACTTTTTATACAATAACATTATGTAGTACTGTAGCACTGGAAATTAAAAACAACCTAAGAGTAAATCCATTTAAAAGGTTCAAATGCACAGTTTATAAGCTTCTAATTTCACTTTGAATACTATGGACAATCAAATGTACATTAGTGAATAATTCAGAAAACTAGTTATAAACCTATAAAACATACTTTCAATGTTGTAAATGTGTTCATAATGCTTATTTCAGTTGTTTTTGACTATTTATTCAATAACATTATGTAGTACTATAGCATTGGAAATTAAAAACAACCTATGAGTAAATCCATTGAAAAGGTTCAAATGCACAGTTTATAGCCTTCTAAGTTTACTTTGAATACTATGGACAATCAAATGTACATTATGAATTATTCAGAAAACTAGTTATAAACCTATAAAACATTACTGTCAATGTTGTAAATGTGTTCATAATGCTTATTTCAGTTGTTTTTGACTATTTATTCAATTACATTATGTAGTACTATAGCACTGGAAATTGAAAACAACCTATGAGTAAATCCATTCAAAAAGTTCAAATGCCTTCTAAGTTCACTTTGAATACTATGGTCAATCAAATATACATTAGTGAATTATTCAGAAAACTAGTTATAAACCTATAAAACATTACAGTCAATGTTGTAAATGTGTTCATAATGCTTATTTCAGTTGTTTTTGACTTTTTATTCAATAACATTATGTAGTACTACAGCACTGGAAATTAAAAACAACCTATGAGTAAATCCATTTAAAATGTTCAAATGCACAGTTTATAGTCTTCTAAGTTCACTTTGAATACTATGGTCAATCAAATATACATTAGTGAATTTTTCAGAAGACTAGTTATAAACCTATAAAACATTACTTTCAATGTTGTAAATGTGTTCATAATGCTTATTTCAGTAGTTTTTGACTTTTTATTCAATAACATTATGTAGTACTATAGCACTGGAAATTAAAAACAACCTATGAGTAAATCCATTTGAAAGGTTCAAATGCACAGTTTATAGCCTTCTAATTTCAATTTGAATACTATGGACAATCAAATGTACATTAGTGAATAATTCAAAAAAACTAGTTATAAACCTATAAAACATTACTTTCAATGTTCTAAATGTGTTCATAATGCTTATTTCAGTTGTTTTTGACTTTTTATTCAATAACATTATGTAATAATATAGCACTGGAAATTAAAAACAACCTATGAGTAAATCCATTTAAAAGGTTCAAATGCACAGTTTATAGCCTTCTAAGTTCACTTTGAATACTATGGACAATCAAATGTACATTAGTGAATTATTCAGAAAACTAGTTATAAACCTATAAAACATTACTTTCAATGTTGTAAATGTGTTCATAATGCTTATTTCAGTTGTTTTTGACTATTTATTCAATAACATTATGTAGTACTATAGCACTGGAAATTAAAAACCACCTATGAGTAAATCCATTTAAAAGGTTCAAATGCACAGTTTATAGCCTTCTAAGTTTACTTTGAATACTATGGACAATCAAATGTACATTAGTGAATTATTCAGAAAACTAGTTATAAACCTATAAAACATTACAGTCAATTTTGTAAATGTGTTCATAATGCTTATTTCAGTTGTTTTTGACTTTTTATTCAATAACATTATGTAGTACTACAGCACTGGAAATTAAAAACAACCCATGAGTAAATCCATTTAAAATGTTCAAATGCACAGTTTATAGCTTTCTAATTTCAATTTGAATACTATGGACAATCAAATGTACATTAGTGAATAATTCAGAAAACTAGTTATAAACCTATAAAACATTACTTTCAATGTTGTAAATGTGTTCATAATGTTTATTTCAGTTGTTTTTGACTTTTTATTCAATAACATTATGTAGTACTATAGCACTGGAAATTAAAAACAACCTATGAGTAAATCCATTTAAAAGGTTCAAATACACAGTTTAGAGCCTTCTAAGTTTACTTTGAATACTATGGACAATCAAATGTACATTAGTGAATTATTCAGGGAACTAGTTATAAACCTATAAAACATTACTTTCAATGTTGTAAATGTGTTCATAATTTTTTTTTCAGTTGTTTTTGACTTTTTATTCAATAACATTATGTAGTACTATAGCACCAGAAGTTAAAAACAACCTATGAGTAAATCCATTGAAAAGGTTCAAATGCACAGTTTATAGCCTTCTAAGTTTACTTTGAATACTATGGACAATCAAATGTATAATAGTGAATTATTCAGAAAACTAGTTATAAACCTATAAAACATTACAGTCAATGTTGTAAATGTGTTCATAATGCTTATTTCAGTTGTTTTTGACTATTTATTCAATAACATTATGTAGTACTATAGCACTGGAAATTGAAAACAACCTATGAGTAAATCCATTCGAAAGGTTCAAATGCACAGTTTATAGTCTTCTAAGTTCACTTTGAATACTATGGTCAATCAAATATACATTAGTGAATTTTTCAGAAAACTAGTTATAAACCTATAAAACATTACTTTCAATGTTGTAAATGTGTTCATAATGCTTATTTCAGTTGTTTTTGACTTTTTATTCAATAACATTATGTAGTACTATAGCACTGGAAATTAAAAACAACCTATGAGTAAATCCATTTAAAAGGTTCAAATGCACAGTTTATAGCCTTCTAAGTTCACTTTGAATACAATGGACGATCAAATGTACATTAGTGAATTATTCAGAAAACTAGTTATAAACCTATAAAACATTACTTCAATGTTGTAAATGTGTTCATAATGCTTATTTCAGTTGTTTTTGACTATTTATTCAATAACATTATGTAGTACTATAGCACTGGAAATTAAAAACAACCTATGAGTAAATCCATTTAAAAGGTTCAAATGCACAGTTTATAGCCTTCTAATTTCAATTTGAATACTATGGACAATCAAATGTACATTAGTGAATGATTCAGAAAAAACTAGTTATAAACCTATAAAACATTACTTTCAATGTTGTAAATGCGTTCATAATGCTTATTTCAGTTGTTTTTGACTAATTATTCAATAACATTATGTAGTACTATAGCATTGGAAATTAAAAACAACCTATGAGTAAATCCATTTAAAAGGTTCAAATGCACAGTTTATAGCCTTCTAAGTTTACTTTGAATACTATGGTCAATTAAATGTACTTTAGTGAATTATTCAGGGAACTAGTTATAAACCTATAAAACATTACTTTCAATGTTGTAAATGTGTTCATAATTTTTTTTTCAGTTGTTTTTGACTTTTTATTCAATAACATTATGTAGTACTATAGCACTGGAAATTAAAAACAACCTATGAGTAAATCCATTCGAAAGGTTCAAATGCACTGTTTAAAGCCTTCTAAGTTCACTTTGAATACTATGGACAATCAAATGTACATTAGTGAATTATTCATAAAACTAGTTATAAACCTATAAAACATTACTTCAATGTTGTAAATGTGTTCATAATGCTTATTTCAGTTGTTTCTGACTATTTATTCAATAACATTATGTAGTACTATAGCACTGGAAATTGAAAACAACCTATGAGTAAATCCATTCGAAAGGTTCAAATGCACAGTTTATAGCCTTCTAAGTTCAATTTGAATACTATGGACAATCAAATGTACATTAGTGAATAATTCAGAAAACTAGTAATAAACCTATAAAACATTACTTTCAATGTTGTAAATGTGTTCATAATGCTTATTTCAGTTGTTTTTGACTATTTATTCAATAACATTATGTAGTACTATAGCATTGGAAATTAAAAACAACCTAAGAGTAAATCCACTTAAAAGGTTCAAATACACAGTTTAGAGCCTTCTAAGTTTACTTTGAATACTATGGACAATCAAATGTACATTAGTGAATTATTCAGGGAACTAGTTATAAACCTATAAAACATTACTGTCAATGTTGTAAATGTGTTCATAATTTTTTTTTCAGTTGTTTTTGACTTTTTATTCAATAACGTTATGTAGTACTATAGCACTGGAAATTGAAAACAACCTATGAGTAAATCCATTCGAAAGGTTCAAATGCACAGTTTATAGCCTTCTAAGTTCACTTTGAATACTATGGACAATCAAATGTACATTAGTGAATAATTCAGAAAACTAGTTATAAACCTATAAAACATTACTTTCAATGTTGTAAATGTGTTCATAATGCTTATTTCAGTTGTTTTTGACTATTTATTCAATAACATTATGTAGTACTATAGCATTGGAAATTAAAAACAACCTATGAGTAAATCCACTTAAAAGGTTCAAATACACTGTTTAGAGCCTTCTAAGTTTACTTTGAATACTATGGACAATCAAATGTACATTAGTGAATTATTCAGGGAACTAGTTATAAGCCTATAAAACATTACTGTCAATGTTATAAATGTGTTCATAATTTTTTTTTCAGTTGTTTTTGACTTTTTATTCAATAACATTATGTAGTACTATAGCACCAGAATTTAAAAACAACCTATGAGTAAATCCATTTAAAAGGTTCAAATGCACAGTTTATAGCCTTCTAAGTTCACTTTGAATTCTATGGTCAATCGGATATACATTAGTGAATCATTCAGAAAACTAGTTATAAACCTATAAAACATTACTTTCAATGTTGTAAATGTGTTCATAATGCTTATTTCAGTTGTTTTTGACTATTTATTCAATAACATTATGTAGTACTATAGCATTGGAAATTAAAAACAACCTATGAGTAAATTCACTTAAAAGGTTCAAATACACTGTTTAGAGCCTTCTAAGTTTACTTTGAATACCATGGACAATCAAATGTACATTAGTGAATTTTTCAGAAAACTAGTTATAAACCGATAAAACATTACTGTCAATGTTGTAAATGTGTTCATAATTTTTTTTTCAGTTGTTTTTGACTTTTCATTCAATAACGTTATTTAGTACTATAGCACCAGAAGTTAAAAACAACCTATGAGTAAATCCATTTAAAAGGTTCAAATGCACAGTTTATAGCCTTCTAAGTTCACTTTGAATACTATGGACAATCAAATGTACATTAGTGAATAATTCAGAAAACTAGTTATAAACCTATAAAACATTACTTTCAATGTTGTAAATGTGTTCATAATGCTTATTTCAGTTGTTTTTGACTATTTATTCAATAACATTATGTAGTACTATAGCATTGGAAATTAAAAACAACCTATGAGTAAATCCACTTAAAAGGTTCAAATACACAGTTTAGAGCCTTCTAAGTTTACTTTGAATACTATGGACAATCAAATGTACATTAGTGAATTATTCAGGGAACTAGGTATAAACCTATAAAACATTACTGTCAATGTTGTAAATGTGTTCATAATTTTTTTTTCAGTTGTTTTTGACTTTTTATTCAATAACATTATGTAGTACTATAGCTCCAGAAGTTAAAAACAACCTATGAGTAAATCCATTTAAAAGGTTCAAATGCACAGTTTATAGCCTTCTAAGTTCACTTTGAATACTATGGTCAATCAAATATACATTAGTGAATTTTTCAGAAGACTAGTTATAAACCTATAAAACATTACTTTCAATGTTGTAAATGTGTTCATTATATTTATATCAGTTGTTTTTGACTATTTATTCAATAACATTATGTAGTACTATAGCACTGGAAATTGAAAACAACCTATGAGTAAATCCATTCGAAAGGTTCAAATGCACAGTTTATAGCCTTCTAAGTTTACTTTGAATACTATGGACAATCAAATGTACATTAGTGAATTGTTAAGAAAACTAGTTATAAACCTATAAAACATTACTTTCAATGTTGTAAATGTGTTCCTAATGTTTATTTCAGTTGTTTTTGACTTTTTATTCAATTACATTATGTAGTACTATAGCACTGGAAATTAAAAACAACCTATGAGTAAATCCATTTGAAAGGTTCAAATGCACAGTTTATAGCCTTCTTGATTCACTTTAAATAATATGGACAATCAAATATACATTAGTGAATTATTCAGAAAACTAGTTATAAACCTATAAAAACATTACTTTCAATGTTGTAAATATGATCATAATGCTTACTTCAGTTGTTTTTGACTATTTATTCAATAACATTATGTAGTACTATAGCACTGGAAATTAAAAACAACCTATGAGTAAATCCATTTAAAAGGTTCAAATGCACAGTTTATAGCCTTCTAATTTCAATTTGAATACTATGGACAATCAAATGTACATTAGTGAATGATTCAGAAAAAACTAGTTATAAACCTATAAAACATTACTTTCAATGTTGTAAATGCGTTCATAATGCTTATTTCAGTTGTTTTTGACTAATTATTCAATAACATTATGTAGTACTATAGCATTGGAAATTAAAAACAACCTATGAGTAAATCCATTTAAAAGGTTCAAATGCACAGTTTATAGCCTTCTAAGTTTACTTTGAATACTATGGTCAATTAAATGTACTTTAGTGAATTATTCAGGGAACTAGTTATAAACCTATAAAACATTACTTTCAATGTTGTAAATGTGTTCATAATTTTTTTTTCAGTTGTTTTTGACTTTTTATTCAATAACATTATGTAGTACTATAGCACTGGAAATTAAAAACAACCTATGAGTAAATCCATTCGAAAGGTTCAAATGCACTGTTTAAAGCCTTCTAAGTTCACTTTGAATACTATGGACAATCAAATGTACATTAGTGAATTATTCATAAAACTAGTTATAAACCTATAAAACATTACTTCAATGTTGTAAATGTGTTCATAATGCTTATTTCAGTTGTTTCTGACTATTTATTCAATAACATTATGTAGTACTATAGCACTGGAAATTGAAAACAACCTATGAGTAAATCCATTCGAAAGGTTCAAATGCACAGTTTATAGCCTTCTAAGTTCAATTTGAATACTATGGACAATCAAATGTACATTAGTGAATAATTCAGAAAACTAGTAATAAACCTATAAAACATTACTTTCAATGTTGTAAATGTGTTCATAATGCTTATTTCAGTTGTTTTTGACTATTTATTCAATAACATTATGTAGTACTATAGCATTGGAAATTAAAAACAACCTAAGAGTAAATCCACTTAAAAGGTTCAAATACACAGTTTAGAGCCTTCTAAGTTTACTTTGAATACTATGGACAATCAAATGTACATTAGTGAATTATTCAGGGAACTAGTTATAAACCTATAAAACATTACTGTCAATGTTGTAAATGTGTTCATAATTTTTTTTTCAGTTGTTTTTGACTTTTTATTCAATAACGTTATGTAGTACTATAGCACTGGAAATTGAAAACAACCTATGAGTAAATCCATTCGAAAGGTTCAAATGCACAGTTTATAGCCTTCTAAGTTCACTTTGAATACTATGGACAATCAAATGTACATTAGTGAATAATTCAGAAAACTAGTTATAAACCTATAAAACATTACTTTCAATGTTGTAAATGTGTTCATAATGCTTATTTCAGTTGTTTTTGACTATTTATTCAATAACATTATGTAGTACTATAGCATTGGAAATTAAAAACAACCTATGAGTAAATCCACTTAAAAGGTTCAAATACACTGTTTAGAGCCTTCTAAGTTTACTTTGAATACTATGGACAATCAAATGTACATTAGTGAATTATTCAGGGAACTAGTTATAAGCCTATAAAACATTACTGTCAATGTTATAAATGTGTTCATAATTTTTTTTTCAGTTGTTTTTGACTTTTTATTCAATAACATTATGTAGTACTATAGCACCAGAATTTAAAAACAACCTATGAGTAAATCCATTTAAAAGGTTCAAATGCACAGTTTATAGCCTTCTAAGTTCACTTTGAATTCTATGGTCAATCGGATATACATTAGTGAATCATTCAGAAAACTAGTTATAAACCTATAAAACATTACTTTCAATGTTGTAAATGTGTTCATAATGCTTATTTCAGTTGTTTTTGACTATTTATTCAATAACATTATGTAGTACTATAGCATTGGAAATTAAAAACAACCTATGAGTAAATTCACTTAAAAGGTTCAAATACACTGTTTAGAGCCTTCTAAGTTTACTTTGAATACCATGGACAATCAAATGTACATTAGTGAATTATTCAGAAAACTAGTTATAAACCGATAAAACATTACTGTCCATGTTGTAAATGTGTTCATAATTTTTTTTTCAGTTGTTTTTGACTTTTCATTCAATAACGTTATTTAGTACTATAGCACCAGAAGTTAAAAACAACCTATGAGTAAATCCATTTAAAAGGTTCAAATGCACAGTTTATAGCCTTCTAAGTTCACTTTGAATACTATGGACAATCAAATGTACATTAGTGAATAATTCAGAAAACTAGTTATAAACCTATAAAACATTACTTTCAATGTTGTAAATGTGTTCATAATGCTTATTTCAGTTGTTTTTGACTATTTATTCAATAACATTATGTAGTACTATAGCATTGGAAATTAAAAACAACCTATGAGTAAATCCACTTAAAAGGTTCAAATACACAGTTTAGAGCCTTCTAAGTTTACTTTGAATACTATGGACAATCAAATGTACATTAGTGAATTATTCAGGGAACTAGGTATAAACCTATAAAACATTACTGTCAATGTTGTAAATGTGTTCATAATTTTTTTTTCAGTTGTTTTTGACTTTTTATTCAATAACATTATGTAGTACTATAGCTCCAGAAGTTAAAAACAACCTATGAGTAAATCCATTTAAAAGGTTCAAATGCACAGTTTATAGCCTTCTAAGTTCACTTTGAATACTATGGTCAATCAAATATACATTAGTGAATTTTTCAGAAGACTAGTTATAAACCTATAAAACATTACTTTCAATGTTGTAAATGTGTTCATTATATTTATATCAGTTGTTTTTGACTATTTATTCAATAACATTATGTAGTACTATAGCACTGGAAATTGAAAACAACCTATGAGTAAATCCATTCGAAAGGTTCAAATGCACAGTTTATAGCCTTCTAAGTTTACTTTGAATACTATGGACAATCAAATGTACATTAGTGAATTGTTAAGAAAACTAGTTATAAACCTATAAAACATTACTTTCAATGTTGTAAATGTGTTCCTAATGTTTATTTCAGTTGTTTTTGACTTTTTATTCAATTACATTATGTAGTACTATAGCACTGGAAATTAAAAACAACCTATGAGTAAATCCATTTGAAAGGTTCAAATGCACAGTTTATAGCCTTCTTGATTCACTTTAAATAATATGGACAATCAAATATACATTAGTGAATTATTCAGAAAACTAGTTATAAACCTATAAAAACATTACTTTCAATGTTGTAAATATGATCATAATGCTTACTTCAGTTGTTTCTGACTACTTATTCAATTACATTATGTAGTACTATAGCTCCAGAAGTTAAAAACAACCTATGAGTAAATCCATTTAAAAGGTTCAAATACACTGTTTATAGCCTTCAAAGTTCACTTTGAATACTATGGACAATCAAATGTACATCAGTGAATAATTCAGAAAACTTGTTATAAACCTATAAAACATTACTTTCAATGTTGTAAATGTGTTCATAATGTTTATTTCAGTTGTTTTTGACTTTTTATTCAATAACATTATGTAGTACTATAGCACTGGAAATTAAAAACAACCTATGAGTAAATCCATTTAAAAGGTTCAAATACACATTTTATAGCCTTCTAAGTTTACTTTGAATACTATGGACAATCAAATGTACATTAGTGAATTATTCAGGGAACTAGTTATAAACCTATAAAACATTACTTTCAATGTTGTAAATGTGTTCATAATTTTTTTTTCAGTTGTTTTTGACTTTTTATTCAATAACATTATGTAGTACTATAGCACCAGAAGTTAAAAACAACCTATGAGTAAATCCATTTAAAAGGTTCAAATGCACAGTTTATAGCCTTCTAAGTTTACTTTGAATACTATGGACAATCAAATGTATATTAGTGATTATTCAGAAAACTAGTTATAAACCTATAAAACATTACAGTCAATGTTGTAAATGTGTTCATAATGCTTATTTCAGTTGTTTTTGACTATTTATTCAATAACATTATGTAGTACTATAGCACTGGAAATTGAAAACAACCTATGAGTAAATCCATTCGAAAGGTTCAAATGCACAGTTTATAGCCTTCTAAGTTTACTTTGAATACTATGGACAATCAAATGTACATTAGTGAATTATTCAGGGAACTAGTTATAAACCTATAAAACATTACTTTCAATGTTGTAAATGTGTTCATAATGTTTATTTCAGTTGTTTTTGACTTTTTATTCAATTACATTATGTAGTACTATAGCACTGGAAATTAAAAACAACCTATGAGTAAATCCATTCGAAAGGTTCAAATGCACAGTTTATAGCCTTCTTGATTCACTTTAAATAATATGGACAATCAAATATACATTAGTGAATTATTCAGAAAACTAGTTATAAACCTATAAAAACATTACTTTCAATGTTGTAAATATGTTCATAATGCTTATTTCAGTTGTTTCTGACTACTTATTCAATTACATTATGTAGTACTATAGCATTGGAAATTAAAAACAACCTATGAGTAAATCCATTTAAAAGGTTCAAATGCACAGTTTATAGCCTTCTAAGTTTACTTTGAATACTATGGTCAATTAAATGTACTTTAGTGAATTATTCAGGGAACTAGTTATAAACCTATAAAACATTACTTTCAATGTTGTAAATGTGTTCATAATTTTTTTTTCAGTTGTTTTTGACTTTTTATTCAATAACATTATGTAGTACTATAGCACTGGAAATTAAAAACAACCTATGAGTAAATCCATTCGAAAGGTTCAAATGCACTGTTTAAAGCCTTCTAAGTTCACTTTGAATACTATGGACAATCAAATGTACATTAGTGAATTATTCATAAAACTAGTTATAAACCTATAAAACATTACTTCAATGTTGTAAATGTGTTCATAATGCTTATTTCAGTTGTTTCTGACTATTTATTCAATAACATTATGTAGTACTATAGCACTGGAAATTGAAAACAACCTATGAGTAAATCCATTCGAAAGGTTCAAATGCACAGTTTATAGCCTTCTAAGTTCAATTTGAATACTATGGACAATCAAATGTACATTAGTGAATAATTCAGAAAACTAGTAATAAACCTATAAAACATTACTTTCAATGTTGTAAATGTGTTCATAATGCTTATTTCAGTTGTTTTTGACTATTTATTCAATAACATTATGTAGTACTATAGCATTGGAAATTAAAAACAACCTAAGAGTAAATCCACTTAAAAGGTTCAAATACACAGTTTAGAGCCTTCTAAGTTTACTTTGAATACTATGGACAATCAAATGTACATTAGTGAATTATTCAGGGAACTAGTTATAAACCTATAAAACATTACTGTCAATGTTGTAAATGTGTTCATAATTTTTTTTTCAGTTGTTTTTGACTTTTTATTCAATAACGTTATGTAGTACTATAGCACTGGAAATTGAAAACAACCTATGAGTAAATCCATTCGAAAGGTTCAAATGCACAGTTTATAGCCTTCTAAGTTCACTTTGAATACTATGGACAATCAAATGTACATTAGTGAATAATTCAGAAAACTAGTTATAAACCTATAAAACATTACTTTCAATGTAAATGTGTTCATAATGCTTATTTCAGTTGTTTTTGACTATTTATTCAATAACATTATGTAGTACTATAGCATTGGAAATTAAAAACAACCTATGAGTAAATCCACTTAAAAGGTTCAAATACACTGTTTAGAGCCTTCTAAGTTTACTTTGAATACTATGGACAATCAAATGTACATTAGTGAATTATTCAGGGAACTAGTTATAAGCCTATAAAACATTACTGTCAATGTTATAAATGTGTTCATAATTTTTTTTTCAGTTGTTTTTGACTTTTTATTCAATAACATTATGTAGTACTATAGCACCAGAATTTAAAAACAACCTATGAGTAAATCCATTTAAAAGGTTCAAATGCACAGTTTATAGCCTTCTAAGTTCACTTTGAATTCTATGGTCAATCGGATATACATTAGTGAATCATTCAGAAAACTAGTTATAAACCTATAAAACATTACTTTCAATGTTGTAAATGTGTTCATAATGCTTATTTCAGTTGTTTTTGACTATTTATTCAATAACATTATGTAGTACTATAGCATTGGAAATTAAAAACAACCTATGAGTAAATTCACTTAAAAGGTTCAAATACACTGTTTAGAGCCTTCTAAATTTACTTTGAATACCATGGACAATCAAATGTACATTAGTGAATTATTCAGAAAACTAGTTATAAACCGATAAAACATTACTGTCAATGTTGTAAATGTGTTCATAATTTTTTTTTCAGTTGTTTTTGACTTTTCATTCAATAACGTTATTTAGTACTATAGCACCAGAAGTTAAAAACAACCTATGAGTAAATCCATTTAAAAGGTTCAAATGCACAGTTTATAGCCTTCAAAGTTCACTTTGAATACTATGGACAATCAAATGTACATTAGTGAATAATTCAGAAAACTAGTTATAAACCTATAAAACATTACTTTCAATGTTGTAAATGTGTTCATAATGCTTATTTCAGTTGTTTTTGACTATTTATTCAATAACATTATGTAGTACTATAGCATTGGAAATTAAAAACAACCTATGAGTAAATCCATTCAAAAGGTTCAAATGCCGGGTTTATAGCCTTCTAAGTTCACTTTGAATACTATGGACAATCAAATGTACATTAGTGAATTATTCAGGGAACTAGGTATAAACCTATAAAACATTACTGTCAATGTTGTAAATGTGTTCATAATTTTTTTTTCAGTTGTTTTTGACTTTTTATTCAATAACATTATGTAGTACTATAGCTCCAGAAGTTAAAAACAACCTATGAGTAAATCCATTTAAAAGGTTCAAATGCACAGTTTATAGCCTTCTAAGTTCACTTTGAATACTATGGTCAATCAAATATACATTAGTGAATTTTTCAGAAGACTAGTTATAAACCTATAAAACATTACTTTCAATGTTGTAAATGTGTTCATTATATTCATATCAGTTGTTTTTGACTATTTATTCAATAACATTATGTAGTACTATAGCACTGGAAATTGAAAACAACCTATGAGTAAATCCATTCGAAAGGTTCAAATGCACAGTTTATAGCCTTCTAAGTTTACTTTGAATACTATGGACAATCAAATGTACATTAGTGAATTGTTAAGAAAACTAGTTATAAACCTATAAAACATTACTTTCAATGTTGTAAATGTGTTCATAATGTTTATTTCAGTTGTTTTTGACTTTTTATTCAATTACATTATGTAGTACTATAGCACTGGAAATTAAAAACAACCTATGAGTAAATCCATTTGAAAGGTTCAAATGCACAGTTTATAGCCTTCTTGATTCACTTTAAATAATATGGACAATCAAATATACATTAGTGAATTATTCAGAAAACTAGTTATAAACCTATAAAAACATTACTTTCAATGTTGTAAATATGATCATAATGCTTATTTCAGTTGTTTCTGACTACTTATTCAATTACATTATGTAGTACTATAGCATTGGAAATTGAAAACAACCTATGAGTAAATCCATTCAAAAGGTTCAAATGCCGGGTTTATAGCCTTCTAAGTTCACTTTGAATACTATGGTCAATCAAATATACATTAGTGAATTATTCAGAAAACTAGTTATGAACCTATAAAACATTACTGTCAATGTTGTAAATGTGTTCATAATGCTTATTTAAGTTGTTTTTGACTATTTATTCAATTACATTTTGGAGTACTATAGCACTGGAAATTAAAAACAACCTATGAGTAAATCCATTTAAAAGGTTTAAATACATTTTATAGCCTTCTAAGTTTGAATACTATGGACAATCAAATGTACATTAGTGAATTATTCAGAAAACTAGTTATAAACCTATAAAACATTACTTTCAATGTTGTGAATGTGTTCATACTGCTTATTACAGTTGTTTTTGACTATTTATTCAATAACATTATGTAGTACTTTAGCACTGGAAATTAAAAACCACCTATGAGTAAATCCATTTAAAAGGTTCAAATGCACAGTTTATAGCCTTCTAAGTTTGAATACCATGGAGAATCAAATGTACATTAGTGAATTATTCTGAAAACTAGATATGAACCTATAAAACATTACTTTCAATGTTGTAAATATGTTCATAATGCTTATTTCAGTTGTTTTTGACTGTTTATTCAATAACATTATGTAGTAATATTGCATTAGAAATTGAATACAACCTATGGGTAAATCCATTTAAAAGGTTCAAATGCACAGTTTATAGCCTCCTAAGTTTACTTTGAATCCTATAGACAATCAAATGTACATTATGAATAATTCAGAAAACTAGTTATAAACCTATAAAACATTACTGTCAATGTTGTAAATATGTTCATAATGCTTATTTCAGTTGTTTTTGACTATTTATTCAAAAACATTATGTAGTAATATTGCATTAGAAATTGAATACAACCTATGAGTAAATCCATTTAAAAAATTCAAATGCACAGTTTATAGCCTCCTAAGTTTACTTTGAATACTATGGACAATCAAATGTACATTAGTGAATTATTCAGAAAACTAGTTATAAACCTATAAAACATTAATTTCAATGTTGTAAATAGGTTCATAATGCTTATTTCAGTTGTTTTGACCATTTATTCAAAAACATTATGTAGTAATATTGTATTAGAAATTGAATACAACCTATGGGTAAATCCATTTAAAAGGATCAAATGCACAGTTTATGGCCTTCTAAGTTTAGTTTATATACTATGGACAATCAAATGTACATTATGAATTATTCAGAAAACTAGTTATAAACCTATAAAACATTACTGTCAATGTTGTAAATATGTTCATAATGCTTATTTCAGTTGTTTTTTACTATTTATTTAAAAACATTATGTAGTAATATTGCATTAGAAAATGAATACAACCTATGGGTAAATCCATTTAAAAGGTTCAAATGCACAGTTTATAGCCTCCTAAGTTTACTTTGAATACTATGGACGGTCAAATATACATTATGAATTATTCAGAAAACTAGTTATAAACCTATAAAACATTACTGTCAATGTTGTAAATATGTTCATAATGCTTATTTCAGTTGTTTTTGACTATTTATTCAAAAACATTAAGTAGTAATATTGCATTAGAAATTGAATACAACCTATGGATAAATCCATTTAAAAGGTTCAAATGCACAGTTTATAGCCTCCTAAGTTTTCTTTGAATACTATGGACAATCAAATGTACATTATGAATAATTCAGAAAACTAGTTATAAACCTATAAAACATTACTGTCAATGTTGTAAATATGTTCATAATGCTTATTTCAGTTGTTTTTGACTATTTATTCAATAACATTATGTAGTACTATAGCATTGGAAAGTGAATACAACCTATGGGTAAATCCATTTAAAAGGTTCAAATGCACAGTTTATAGCCTTCTAAGTTTACTTTGAATACTATGGACAATCAAATGTACATTAGTGAATTATTCAGAAAACTAGTTATAAACCTATAAAACATTACTTTCAATGTTGTAAATGTGTTCATAATGCTTATTTCAGTTGTTTTTGACTATTTATTCAATAACATTATGTAGTACTATAGCATTGGAAAGTGAATACAACCTATGGGTAAATCCATTTAAAAGGTTCAAATGCACAGTTTATAGCCTCCTAAGTTTACTTTGAATACTATGGACAATCAAATGTACATTATGAATAATTCAGAAAACTAGTTATAAACCTATAAAACATTACTGTCAATGTTGTAAATATGTTCATAATGCTTATTTCAGTTGTTTTTGACTATTTATTAAAAAACATTCTGTAGTAATATTGCCTTAGAAATTGAATACAACCTATGGGTAAATCCATTAAAAAGGTTCAAATGCACAGTTTATAGCCTCCTAAGTTTACTTTGAATACTATGGACAATCAAATGTACATTAGTGAATTATTCAGAAAACTAGTTATAAACCTATAAAACATTAATTTCAATGTTGTAAATATGTTCATAATGCTTATTTCAGTTGTTTTTGACTATTTATTTAATAACATTATGTAGTAATATTGTATTAGAAATTGAATACAACCTATGGGTCAATCCATTTAAAAGGTTCAAATGCACAGTTTATGGCCTTCTAAGTTTAGTTTATATACTATCGACAATCAAATGTACATTATGAATTATTCAGAAAACTAGTTATAAACCTATAAAACATTACTGTCAATGTTGTAAATATGTTCATAATGCTTATTTCAGTTGTTTTTGACTATTTATTCAAAAAACATTATGTAGTACTATAGCATTAGAAATTGAATACAACCTATGGGTAAATCCATTTAAAAGGTTCAAATGCACAGTTTATAGCCTCCTAAGTTTACTTTGAATACTATGGACAGTCAAATATACATTATGAATTATTCAGAAAACTAGTTATAAACCTATAAAACATTAATTTCAATGATGTAAATGTGTTCATAATGTTTATTTCAGTTGTTTTTGAGTATTTATTCAAAAACATTATGTAGTACTATAGCATTGGAAAGTGAATACAACCTATGGGTAAATCCATTTAAAAGGTTCAAATGCACAGTTTATAGCCTCTTAAGTTTACTTTGAATACTATGGACAATCAAATGTACATTATGAATAATTCAGGAAACTAGTTATAAACCTATAAAACATTACTGTCAATGTTGTAAATATGTTCATAATGCTTATTTCAGTTGTTTTTGACTATTTATTCGAAAACATTATGTAGTAATATTGCATTAGAAATTGAATACAACCTATGGGAAAATCCATTTAAAAGGTTCAAATGCACAGTTTATGGCCTTATAAGTTTAGTTTATATAGTATCGACAATCAAATGTACATTATGAATTATTCAGAAAACTAGTTATAAACCTATAAAACATTACTGTCAATGTTGTAAATATGTTCATAATGCTTATTTCAGTTGTTTTTGACTATTTATTCAAAAAACATTATGTAGTAATATTGCATTAGAAATTAAATACAACCTATGGGTAAATCCATTTAAAAGGTTCAAATGCACAGTTTATAGCCTCCTAAGTTTACTTTGAATACTATGGACAGTCAAATATACATTATGAATTATTCAGAAAACTAGTTATAAACCTATAAAACATTACTGTCAATGTTGTAAATATGTTCATAATGCTTATTTCAGTTGTTTTTGACTATTTATTCAATAACATTATGTAGTACTATAGCATTGGAAAGTGAATACAACCTATGGGTAAATCCATTTAAAAGGTTCAAATGCACAGTTTATAGCCTCCTAAGTTTACTTTGAATACTATGGACAATCAAATGTACATTATGAATTATTCAGAAAACTAGTTATAAACCTATAAAACATTACTGTCTATGTTGTAAATATGTTCATAATGCTTATTTCAGTTGTTTTTGACTATTTATTCAAAAACATTATGTAGTAATATTGCATTAGAAATTGAATACAACCTATGGGTAAATCCATTAAAAAGGTTCAAATGCACAGTTTATAGCCTCCTAAGTTTACTTTGAATACTATGGACAATCAAATGTACATTAGTGAATTATTCAGAAAACTAGTTATAAACCTATAAAACATTAATTTCAATGTTGTAAATATGTTCATAATGCTTATTTCAGTTGTTTTTGACTATATATTTAATAACATCATGTAGTAATATTGTATTAGAAATTGAATACAACTTATGGGTCAATCCATTCAAAAGGTTCAAATGCACAGTTTATGGCCTTCTAAGTTTAGTTTATATACTATCGACAATCAAATGTACATTATGAATTATTCAGAAAACTAGTTATAAACCTATAAAACATTACTGTCAATGTTGTAAATATGTTCATAATGCTTATTTCAGTTGTTTTTGACTATTTATTCAAAAACATTATGTAGTACTATAGCATTAGAAATTGAATACAACCTATGGGTAAATCCATTTAAAAGGTTCAAATGCACAGTTTATAGCCTCCTAAGTTTACTTTGAATACTATAGACAGTCAAATATACATTATGAATTATTCAGAAAACTAGTTATAAACCTATAAAACATTAATTTCAATGATGTAAATGTGTTCATAATGTTTATTTCAGTTGTTTTTGACTATTTATTCAAAAACATTATGTAGTACTATAGCATTGGAAAGTGAATACAACCTATGGGTAAATCCATTTAAAAGGTTCAAATGCACAGTTTATAGCCTCTTAAGTTTACTTTGAATACTATGGACAATCAAATGTACATTATGAATAATTCAGAAAACTAGTTATAAACCTATAAAACATTACTGTCAATGTTGTAAATATGTTCATAATGCTTATTTCAGTTGTTTTTGACTATTCATTCGAAAACATTATGTAGTAATATTGCATTAGAAATTGAATACAACCTATGGGAAAATCCATTTAAAAGGTTCAAATGCACAGTTTATGGCCTTATAAGTTTAGTTTATATAGTATCGACAATCAAATGTACATTATGAATTATTCAGAAAACTAGTTATAAACCTATAAAACATTACTGTCAATGTTGTAAATATGTTCATAATGCTTATTTCAATTGTTTTTGACTATTTATTCAAAAACATTATGTAGTACTATAGCATTAGAAATTGAATATAACCTATGGGTAAATCCATTTAAAAGGTTTAAATGCACAGTTTATAGCCTCCTAAGTTTACTTTGAATACTATGGACAGTCAAATATACATTATGAATTATTCAGAAAACTAGTTATAAACCTATAAAACATTAATTTCAATGATGTAAATGTGTTCATAATGTTTATTTCAGTTGTTTTTGACTATTTATTCAAAAACATTATGTAGTACTATAGCATTGGAAAGTGAATACAACCTATGGGTAAATCCATTTAAAAGGTTCAAATGCACAGTTTATAGCCTCCTAAGTTTACTTTGAATACTATGGACAATCAAATGTACATTATGAATTATTCAGAAAACTAGTTATAAACCTATAAAACATTACTGTCAATGTTGTAAATATGTTCATAGTGCTTATTTCAGTTGTTTTTGACTATTTATTCAAAAACATTATGTAGTAATATTGCATTAGAAATTGAATACAACCTATGGGTAAATCCATTTAAAAGGTTCAAATGCACAGTTTATAGCCTCCTAAGTTTACTTTGAATACTATGGACAGTCAAATATACATTATGAATTATTCAAAAAACTAGTTATAAACCTATAAAACATTAATTTCAATGTTGTAAATGTGTTCATAATGCTTATTTCAGTTGTTTTTGACTATTTATTCAATAACATTATGTAGTACTATAGCATTGGAAAGTGAATACAACCTATGGGTAAATCCATTTAAAAGGTTCAAATGCACAGTTTATAGCCTCCTAAGTTTACTTTGAATACTATGGACAATCAAATGTACATTATGAATTATTCAGAAAACTAGTTATAAACCTATAAAACATTACTGTCAATGTTGTAAATATGTTCATAATGCTTATTTCAGTTGTTTTTGACTATTTATTCAAAAACATTATGTAGTAATATTGCATTAGAAATTGAATACAACCTATGGGTAAATCCATTTAAAAGGTTCAAATGCACAGTTTATAGCCTCCTAAGTATACTTTGAATACTATGGACAGTCAAATGTACATTATGAATTATTCAGAAAACTAGTTATAAACCTATAAAACATTAATTTCAATGTTGTAAGTGTGTTCATAATGCTTATTTCAGTTGTTTTTGACTATTTATTCAATAACATTATGTAGTACTATAGCACTGGAAATTAAAAACAACCGATGAGTAAATCCATTTAAAAGGTTCAAATGCACAGTTTATAGCCTTCTAAGTTTACTTTGAATACTATGGACAACCTAATATACATCAGTGAATTATTCAGAATACTAGTTATAAACCTATAAAACATTACTGTCAATGTTGTAAATATGTTCAAAATACTTATTTCAGTTGTTTTTGACTACTTATTCTATAATATTATGTAGTACTATAGCATTGGAAATTAAAAAACAACCTATGAGTAAATCAATTTAAAAGGTTTAAATACACAGTTTATAGCCTTCTAAGTTTACTTTAAATACTATGGACAATCAAATATACAATAGTGAATTATTCAGAAAACAAGTTATAAACCTATAAAACATTACTGTCAATGTTGTAAATGTGTTCATAATGCTTATTTCAGTCGTTTTTGACTATTTATTTAATAACATTATGTAAGTACTATAGCGCTGGAAATTAAAACAACCTATGGGTAAATCAATTTAAAAAGTTCAAATGCACAGTTTATAGCCTTCTAAGTTTACTTTGAATACTATGGACAATCAAATGTACATTAGTGATTTATTCAGAAAACTAGTTATAAACCTATAAAACATTACTGTCAATGTTGTAAATATGTTCAAAATACTTATTTCAGTTGTTTTTGACTACTTATTCTATAATATTATGTAGTACTATAGCATTGGAAATTAAAAACAACCTATTAGTAAATCCATTTAAATGGTTCAAATGCACAGTTTATAGCCTTCTAAGTTTACTTTAAATAGTATATACAATCAAATATACATTAGTGAATTATTCAGGAAACTAGTTATAAACCCATAAAACATCACTTTCAATGTTGTAAATGTGTTCATAATGCTTATTTCAGTTGTTTTTGACTATTTATTTAATAACATTATGTAGTACTATAGCGCTGGAAATTAAAACAACCTATGGGTAAATCAATTTAAAAAGTTCAAATGCACAGTTTATAGCCTTCTAAGTTTACTTTGAATACTATGGACAATCAAATGTACATTAGTGATTTATTCAGAAAACTAGTTATAAACCTATAAAACATTACTGTCAATGTTTTAAATGTGTTCATAATGCTTATTTCAGTTGTTTTTGACTATTTATCCAATTATATTATGTAGTACTATAGCACTGGAAATTAAAAACAACCTATGAGTAAATCCATTTAAAAGGTTCAAATACACAGTTTACTTTGAATACTATGGACAATCAGATGTACATTATTGAATTATTCAGAAAACTAGTGATAAACCTATAAAACATTACTTTCAATATTGTGAATGTGTTCATAATGCTTATTTCAGTTGTTTTTGACTAGTCATTCAATTAAATTATGTAGTACTATAGCACTGGAAATTAAAACAACCTATGAGTACATCCATTTAAAAGGTTCGAATGCAAAGTTTATAGCCTTTTAAGTTTACTTTGAATACTATGGACAATCAAATGTACATTGGTGAATTATTCAGAAAACTAGTTATAAACCTATAAAACATTACTGTCAATGTTGTAAATGTGTTCCTAATGCTTATTTCAGTTGTTTTTGACTATTCATTCAATTACATTATGTAGTATTATAGCACTGGAAATTAAAAACAAACGTATGAGTGAATCTATTAAAAAGGTTCAAATGCATAGTTTATAGCCTTCTAAGTTTACTTTGAATACTATGGACAATCAAATGTACATTAGTGAATTATTCAAAAAACAAGTTATAAACCTATAAAACATTACTTTCAATGTGAATGTGTTCATTATGCTAATATCAGTTGTTTTTGACTAGTTATTCAATAACATTATGTAGTACTATAGCACTGGAAATTAAAAACAACCTATGGATAAATCCATTGGAAAGGTTCAAATGCACAGTTTATAGCCTTCTAAGTTTACTTCGAATACTATGGAATTTCAAATATACATTAGTGAATTATTCAGAAAGCTAGTTATAAACCTATAAAACATTACTTTCAATGTTGTAAATGTATTCATAATGCTTATTTCAGTTGTTTTTGACTAGTCATTCAATTACATTATGTAGTACTATAGCACTGGAAATTAAAACAACCTATGAGTACATCCATTTAAAAGGTTCAAATGCACAGTTTATAGCCTTCTAAGTTTACTTTGAATACCATGGACAACAGTGAATTATTCGGAAAACTAGTTGTAAACCTATGAAACATTACTGTCAACGTTCTAAATGTGTTCCTAATGCTTATTTCAGTTGTTTTTGACTATTTATCCAATTACATTATGTAGTACTATAGCATTGGAAATTAAAAACAACCTATGAGTAAATCAATTTAAAAGGTTATATACACAGTTTATAGCCTTCTAAGTTTACTTTAAATACTATAGACAATCAAATGTACATTAGTGAATTATTCAGAAAACTAGTTATAAACCTATAAAACATTACTTTCAATGTTGTAAATGTGTTCATAATGCTTATTTCAGTTGTTTTTGACTATTTATTCAATTACATTATGTAGTACTATAGCACTGGAAATTAAAAATAACCTATGAGTGAATCTATTGAAGAGGTTTAAATGCACATTTTATAGCCTTCTAAGTTTACTTTGAATACTATGGACAATCAAATGTACATTAGTGAATTATTCAGAAAACTAGTTATAAACCTATAAAACATTACTGTCAATTTTGTAAATGTATTCATAATGCTCATTTCAGTTGTTTTTGACTAGTCATTCAATTACAATATGTAGTACTATATCACTGGAAATTAAAAACAACCTATGAGTAAATCCATTTAAAAGGTTCAAATACACAGTTTATAGCCTTCTAAGTTTACTTTGAATACTATGGACAATCAGATGTACATTATTGAATTATTCAGAAAACTAGTGATAAAACTATAAAAAATTACTTTCAATATTGTAAATGTGTTCATAATGCTTATTTCAGTTGTTTTTGACTATTCATTCAATTACATTATGTAGTATTATAGCACTGGAAATTAAAAACAAACGTATGAGTAAATCTATTAAAAAGGTTCAAATGCATAGTTTATAGCCTTCTAAGTTTACTTTGAATACTATGGACAATCAAATGTACATTAGTGAATTATTCAGAAAACTAGTTATAAACCTATAAAACATTACTTTCAATGTTGTAAATGTGTTCATAATGCTTATTTAAGTAGTTTTTGACTATTTATTCAATTACATTATGTAACACTATAGCACTGGAAATTAAAAACAACCTATGAGTAAATCCATTTAAAGGTTCAAATTTATAGTTTTTAGCCTTCTAAGTTTACTTTGAATACTATGAACAATCAAATGTACATTAGTGAATTATTCAAAAAACTAGTTATAAACCTATAAAACATTACTTTCAATGTGAATGTGTTCATTATGCTTATATCAGTTGTTTTTGACTAGTTATTCAATAACATTATGTAGTACTATAGCACTGGAAATTAAAAACAACCTATGGATAAATCCATTGGAAAGGTTCAAATGCACAGTTTATAGCCTTCTAAGTTTACTTCGAATACTATATAATTTCAAATATACATTAGTGAATTATTCAGAAAACTAGTTATAAACCCATAAAACATTACTTTCAATGTTGTAAATGTATTCATAATGCTTATTTCAGTTGTTTTTGACTAGTCATTCAATTACATTATGTAGTACGATAGCACTGGAAATTAAAAACAACCAATAAGTAAATCCATTTAAAAGGTTCAAATGCACAGTTTATAGCCTTCTAAGTTTACTTTGAATACCATGGACAACAGTGAATTATTCAGAAAACTAGTTGTAAACCTATAAAACATTACTGTCAACGTTGTAAATGTGTTCCTAATGCTTATTTCAGTTGTTTTTGACTATTCATTCAATTACATTATGTAGTATTATAGCACTGGAAATTAAAAACAAACGTATGAGTAAATCTATTAAAAAGGTTCAAATGCATAGTTTATAGCCTTCTAAGTTTACTTTGAATACTATGGACAATCAAATGTACATTAGTGAATTATTCAGAAAAGTAGTTATAAACCTATAAAACATTACTGTCAATGTTGTAAATGTGTTCATAATGCTTATTTAAGTTGTTTTTGACTATTTATTCAATTACATTATGTAACACTATAGCACTGGAAATTAAAGACAACCTATGAGTAAATCCATTTAAAGGTTCAAATTTATAGTTTTTAGCCTTTTAAGTTTACTTTGAATACTATGAACAATCAAATGTACATTAGTGAATTATTCAAAAAACTAGTTATAAACCTATAAAACATTACTTTCAATGTGAATGTGTTCATTATGCTTATATCAGTTGTTTTTGACTAGTTATTCAATAACATTATGTAGTACTATAGCACTGGAAATTAAAAACAACCTATGGATAAATCCATTGGAAAGGTTCAAATGCACAGTTTATAGCCTTCTAAGTTTACTTCGAATACTATGGAATTTCAAATATACATTAGTGAATTATTCAGAAAACTAGTTATAAACCTATAAAACATTACTTTCAATGTTGTAAATGTATTCATATTGCTTATTTCAGTTGTTTTTGACTAGTCATTCAATTACATTATGTAGTACTATAGCACTGGAAATTAAAAATAACCTATGAGTGAATCTATTGAAGAGGTTTAAATGCACATTTTATAGCCTTCTGAGTTTACTTCGAATACTATGGACAATCAAATGTACATTAGTGAATTATTCAGAAAACTAGTTATAAACCTATAAAACATTACTGTCAATTTTGTAAATGTATTCATAATGCTCATTTCAGTTGTTTTTGACTAGTCATTCAATTACAATATGTAGTACTATATCACTGGAAATTAAAAACAACCTATGAGTAAATCCATTTAAAAGGTTCAAATACACAGTTTATAGCCTTCTAAGTTTACTTTGAATACTATGGACAATCAGATGTACATTATTGAATTATTCAGAAAACTAGTGATAAACCTATAAAACATTACTTTCAATATTGTAAATGTGTTCATAATGCTTATTTCAGTTGTTTTTGACTAGTCATTCAATTAAATTATGTAGTACTATAGCACTGGAAATTAAAACAACCTATGAGTACATCCATTTCAAAGGTTCGAATGCAAAGTTTATAGCCTTTTAAGTTTACTTTGAATACTATGGACAATCAAATGTACATTGGTGAATTATTCAGAAAACTAGTTATAAACCTATAAAACATTACTGTCAATGTTGTAAATGTGTTCCTAATGCTTATTTCAGTTGTTTTTGACTATTCATTCAATTACATTATGTAGTATTATAGCACTGGAAATTAAAAACAAACGTATGAGTGAATCTATTAAAAAGGTTCAAATGCATAGTTTATAGCCTTCTAAGTTTACTTTGAATACTATGGACAATCAAATGTACATTAGTGAATTATTCAGAAAACTAGTTATAAACCTATAAAACATTACTTTCAATGTTGTAAATGTATTCATAATGCTTATTTAAGTTGTTTTTGACTATTTATTCAATTACATTATGTAACACTATAGCACTGGAAATTAAAAACAACCTATGAGTAAATCCATTTAAAGGTTCAAATTTATAGTTTTTAGCCTTCTAAGTTCACTTTGAATACTATGAACAATCAAATGTACATTAGTGAATTATTCAAAAAACAAGTTATAAACCTATAAAACATTACTTTCAATGTGAATGTGTTCATTATGCTTATATCAGTTGTTTTTGACTAGTTATTCAATAACATTATGTAGTACTATAGCACTGGAAATTAAAAACAACCTATGGATAAATCCATTGGAAAGGTTCAAATGCACAGTTTATAGCCTTCTAAGTTTACTTCGAATACTATGGAATTTCAAATATACATTAGTGAATTATTCAGAAAGCTAGTTATAAACCTATAAAACATTACTTTCAATGTTGTAAATGTATTCATAATGCTTATTTCAGTTGTTTTTGACTAGTCATTCAATTACATTATGTAGTACTATAGCACTGGAAATTAAAACAACCTATGAGTACATCCATTTAAAAGGTTCAAATGCACAGTTTATAGCCTTCTAAGTTTACTTTGAATACCATGGACAACAGTGAATTATTCGGAAAACTAGTTGTAAACCTATGAAACATTACTGTCAACGTTCTAAATGTGTTCCTAATGCTTATTTCAGTTGTTTTTGACTATTTATCCAATTACATTATGTAGTACTATAGCATTGGAAATTAAAAACAACCTATGAGTAAATCAATTTAAAAGGTTATATACACAGTTTATAGCCTTCTAAGTTTACTTTAAATACTATAGACAATCAAATGTACATTAGTGAATTATTCAGAAAACTAGTTATAAACCTATAAAACATTACTTTCAATGTTGTAAATGTGTTCATAATGCTTATTTCAGTTGTTTTTGACTATTTATTCAATTACATTATGTAGTACTATAGCACTGGAAATTAAAAATAACCTATGAGTGAATCTATTGAAGAGGTTTAAATGCACATTTTATAGCCTTCTAAGTTTACTTTGAATACTATGGACAATCAAATGTACATTAGTGAATTATTCAGAAAACTAGTTATAAACCTATAAAACATTACTGTCAATTTTGTAAATGTATTCATAATGCTCATTTCAGTTGTTTTTGACTAGTCATTCAATTACAATATGTAGTACTATATCACTGGAAATTAAAAACAACCTATGAGTAAATCCATTTAAAAGGTTCAAATACACAGTTTATAGCCTTCTAAGTTTACTTTGAATACTATGGACAATCAGATGTACATTATTGAATTATTCAGAAAACTAGTGATAAAACTATAAAAAATTACTTTCAATATTGTAAATGTGTTCATAATGCTTATTTCAGTTGTTTTTGACTATTCATTCAATTACATTATGTAGTATTATAGCACTGGAAATTAAAAACAAACGTATGAGTAAATCTATTAAAAAGGTTCAAATGCATAGTTTATAGCCTTCTAAGTTTACTTTGAATACTATGGACAATCAAATGTACATTAGTGAATTATTCAGAAAACTAGTTATAAACCTATAAAACATTACTTTCAATGTTGTAAATGTGTTCATAATGCTTATTTAAGTAGTTTTTGACTATTTATTCAATTACATTATGTAACACTATAGCACTGGAAATTAAAAACAACCTATGAGTAAATCCATTTAAAGGTTCAAATTTATAGTTTTTAGCCTTCTAAGTTTACTTTGAATACTATGAACAATCAAATGTACATTAGTGAATTATTCAAAAAACTAGTTATAAACCTATAAAACATTACTTTCAATGTGAATGTGTTCATTATGCTTATATCAGTTGTTTTTGACTAGTTATTCAATAACATTATGTAGTACTATAGCACTGGAAATTAAAAACAACCTATGGATAAATCCATTGGAAAGGTTCAAATGCACAGTTTATAGCCTTCTAAGTTTACTTCGAATACTATATAATTTCAAATATACATTAGTGAATTATTCAGAAAACTAGTTATAAACCCATAAAACATTACTTTCAATGTTGTAAATGTATTCATAATGCTTATTTCAGTTGTTTTTGACTAGTCATTCAATTACATTATGTAGTACGATAGCACTGGAAATTAAAAACAACCAATAAGTAAATCCATTTAAAAGGTTCAAATGCACAGTTTATAGCCTTCTAAGTTTACTTTGAATACCATGGACAACAGTGAATTATTCAGAAAACTAGTTGTAAACCTATAAAGCATTACTGTCAACGTTGTAAATGTGTTCCTAATGCTTATTTCAGTTGTTTTTGACTATTCATTCAATTACATTATGTAGTATTATAGCACTGGAAATTAAAAACAAACGTATGAGTAAATCTATTAAAAAGGTTCAAATGCATAGTTTATAGCCTTCTAAGTTTACTTTGAATACTATGGACAATCAAATGTACATTAGTGAATTATTCAGAAAAGTAGTTATAAACCTATAAAACATTACTGTCAATGTTGTAAATGTGTTCATAATGCTTATTTAAGTTGTTTTTGACTATTTATTCAATTACATTATGTAACACTATAGCACTGGAAATTAAAGACAACCTATGAGTAAATCCATTTAAAGGTTCAAATTTATAGTTTTTAGCCTTTTAAGTTTACTTTGAATACTATGAACAATCAAATGTACATTAGTGAATTATTCAAAAAACTAGTTATAAACCTATAAAACATTACTTTCAATGTGAATGTGTTCATTATGCTTATATCAGTTGTTTTTGACTAGTTATTCAATAACATTATGTAGTACTATAGCACTGGAAATTAAAAACAACCTATGGATAAATCCATTGGAAAGGTTCAAATGCACAGTTTATAGCCTTCTAAGTTTACTTCGAATACTATGGAATTTCAAATATACATTAGTGAATTATTCAGAAAACTAGTTATAAACCTATAAAACATTACTTTCAATGTTGTAAATGTATTCATATTGCTTATTTCAGTTGTTTTTGACTAGTCATTCAATTACATTATGTAGTACTATAGCACTGGAAATTAAAAATAACCTATGAGTGAATCTATTGAAGAGGTTTAAATGCACATTTTATAGCCTTCTGAGTTTACTTCGAATACTATGGACAATCAAATGTACATTAGTGAATTATTCAGAAAACTAGTTATAAACCTATAAAACATTACTGTCAATTTTGTAAATGTATTCATAATGCTCATTTCAGTTGTTTTTGACTAGTCATTCAATTACAATATGTAGTACTATATCACTGGAAATTAAAAACAACCTATGAGTAAATCCATTTAAAAGGTTCAAATACACAGTTTATAGCCTTCTAAGTTTACTTTGAATACTATGGACAATCAGATGTACATTATTGAATTATTCAGAAAACTAGTGATAAACCTATAAAACATTACTTTCAATATTGTAAATGTGTTCATAATGCTTATTTCAGTTGTTTTTGACTAGTCATTCAATTAAATTATGTAGTACTATAGCACTGGAAATTAAAACAACCTATGAGTACATCCATTTCAAAGGTTCGAATGCAAAGTTTATAGCCTTTTAAGTTTACTTTGAATACTATGGACAATCAAATGTACATTGGTGAATTATTCAGAAAACTAGTTATAAACCTATAAAACATTACTGTCAATGTTGTAAATGTGTTCCTAATGCTTATTTCAGTTGTTTTTGACTATTCATTCAATTACATTATGTAGTATTATAGCACTGGAAATTAAAAACAAACGTATGAGTGAATCTATTAAAAAGGTTCAAATGCATAGTTTATAGCCTTCTAAGTTTACTTTGAATACTATGGACAATCAAATGTACATTAGTGAATTATTCAGAAAACTAGTTATAAACCTATAAAACATTACTTTCAATGTTGTAAATGTATTCATAATGCTTATTTAAGTTGTTTTTGACTATTTATTCAATTACATTATGTAACACTATAGCACTGGAAATTAAAAACAACCTATGAGTAAATCCATTTAAAGGTTCAAATTTATAGTTTTTAGCCTTCTAAGTTCACTTTGAATACTATGAACAATCAAATGTACATTAGTGAATTATTCAAAAAACAAGTTATAAACCTATAAAACATTACTTTCAATGTGAATGTGTTCATTATGCTTATATCAGTTGTTTTTGACTAGTTATTCAATAACATTATGTAGTACTATAGCACTGGAAATTAAAAACAACCTATGGATAAATCCATTGGAAAGGTTCAAATGCACAGTTTATAGCCTTCTAAGTTTACTTCGAATACTATGGAATTTCAAATATACATTAGTGAATTATTCAGAAAGCTAGTTATAAACCTATAAAACATTACTTTCAATGTTGTAAATGTATTCATAATGCTTATTTCAGTTGTTTTTGACTAGTCATTCAATTACATTATGTAGTACTATAGCACTGGAAATTAAAACAACCTATGAGTACATCCATTTAAAAGGTTCAAATGCACAGTTTATAGCCTTCTAAGTTTACTTTGAATACCATGGACAACAGTGAATTATTCGGAAAACTAGTTGTAAACCTATGAAACATTACTGTCAACGTTGTAAATGTGTTCCTAATGCTTATTTCAGTTGTTTTTGACTATTTATCCAATTACATTATGTAGTACTATAGCATTGGAAATTAAAAACAACCTATGAGTAAATCAATTTAAAAGGTTATATACACAGTTTATAGCCTTCTAAGTTTACTTCAAATACTATGGACAATCAAATGTACATTAGTGAATTATTCAGAAAACTAGTTATAAACCTATAAAACATTACTTTCAATGTTGTAAATGTGTTCATAATGCTTATTTCAGTTGTTTTTGACTATTTATTCAATTACATTATGTAGTACTATAGCACTGGAAATTAAAAATAACCTATGAGTGAATCTATTGAAGAGGTTTAAATGCACATTTTATAGCCTTCTAAGTTTACTTTGAATACTATGGACAATCAAATGTACATTAGTGAATTATTCAGAAAACTAGTTATAAACCCATAAAACATTACTGTCAATTTTGTAAATGTATTCATAATGCTCATTTCAGGTGTTTTTGACTAGTCATTCAATTACAATATGTAGTACTATATCACTGGAAATTAAAAACAACCTATGAGTAAATCCATTTAAAAGGTTCAAATACACAGTTTATAGCCTTCTAAGTTTACTTTGAATACTATGGACAATCAGATGTACATTATTGAATTATTCAGAAAACTAGTGATAAAACTATAAAACATTACTTTCAATATTGTAAATGTGTTCATAATGCTTATTTCAGTTGTTTTTGACTAGTCATTCAATTAAATTATGTAGTGCTATAGCACTGGAAATTAAAAACAAACGTATGAGTAAATCTATTAAAAAGGTTCAAATGCATAGTTTATAGCCTTCTAAGTTTACTTTGAATACTATGGACAATCAAATGTACATTAGTGAATTATTCAGAAAACTAGTTATAAACCTATAAAACATTACTGTCAATGTTGTAAATGTGTTCATAATGCTTATTTAAGTAGTTTTTGACTATTTATTCAATTACATTATGTAACACTATAGCACTGGAAATTAAAAACAACCTATGAGTAAATCCATTTAAAGGTTCAAATTTATAGTTTTTAGCCTTCTAAGTTTACTTTGAATACTATGAACAATCAAATGTACATTAGTGAATTATTCAAAAAACTAGTTATAAACCTATAAAACATTACTTTCAATGTGAATGTGTTCATTATGCTTATATCAGTTGTTTTTGACTAGTTATTCAATAACATTATGTAGTACTATAGCACTGGAAATTAAAAACAACCTATGGATAAATCCATTGGAAAGGTTCAAATGCACAGTTTATAGCCTTCTAAGTTTACTTCGAATACTATATAATTTCAAATATACATTAGTGAATTATTCAGAAAACTAGTTATAAACCCATAAAACATTACTTTCAATGTTGTAAATGTATTCATAATGCTTATTTCAGTTGTTTTTGACTATTCATTCAATTACATTATGTAGTATTATAGCACTGGAAATTAAAAACAAACGTATGAGTAAATCTATTAAAAAGGTTCAAATGCATAGTTTATAGCCTTCTAAGTTTACTTTGAATACTATGGACAATCAAATGTACATTAGTGAATTATTCAGAAAACTAGTTATAAACCTATAAAACATTACTGTCAATGTTGTAAATGTGTTCATAATGCTTATTTAAGTAGTTTTTGACTATTTATTCAATTACATTATGTAACACTATAGCACTGGAAATTAAAAACAACCTATGAGTAAATCCATTTAAAGGTTCAAATTTATAGTTTTTAGCCTTCTAAGTTTACTTTGAATACTATGAACAATCAAATGTACATTAGTGAATTATTCAAAAAACTAGTTATAAACCTATAAAACATTACTTTCAATGTGAATGTGTTCATTATGCTTATATCAGTTGTTTTTGACTAGTTATTCAATAACATTATGTAGTACTATAGCACTGGAAATTAAAAACAACCTATGGATAAATCCATTGGAAAGGTTCAAATGCACAGTTTATAGCCTTCTAAGTTTACTTCGAATACTATATAATTTCAAATATACATTAGTGAATTATTCAGAAAACTAGTTATAAACCCATAAAACATTACTTTCAATGTTGTAAATGTATTCATAATGCTTATTTCAGTTGTTTTTGACTAGTCATTCAATTACATTATGTAGTACGATAGCACTGGAAATTAAAAACAACCAATAAGTAAATCCATTTAAAAGGTTCAAATGCACAGTTTATAGCCTTCTAAGTTTACTTTGAATACCATGGACAACAGTGAATTATTCAGAAAACTAGTTGTAAACCTATAAAACATTACTGTCAACGTTGTAAATGTGTTCCTAATGCTTATTTCAGTTGTTTTTGACTATTCATTCAATTACATTATGTAGTATTATAGCACTGGAAATTAAAAACAAACGTATGAGTAAATCTATTAAAAAGGTTCAAATGCATAGTTTATAGCCTTCTAAGTTTACTTTGAATACTATGGACAATCAAATGTACATTAGTGAATTATTCAGAAAACTAGTTATAAACCTATAAAACATTACTGTCAATGTTGTAAATGTGTTCATAATGCTTATTTAAGTTGTTTTTGACTATTTATTCAATTACATTATGTAACACTATAGCACTGGAAATTAAAGACAACCTATGAGTAAATCCATTTAAAGGTTCAAATTTATAGTTTTTAGCCTTTTAAGTTTACTTTGAATACTATGAACAATCAAATGTACATTAGTGAATTATTCAAAAAACTAGTTATAAACCTATAAAACATTACTTTCAATGTGAATGTGTTCATTATGCTTATATCAGTTGTTTTTGACTAGTTATTCAATAACATTATGTAGTACTATAGCACTGGAAATTAAAAACAACCTATGGATAAATCCATTGGAAAGGTTCAAATGCACAGTTTATAGCCTTCTAAGTTTACTTCGAATACTATGGAATTTCAAATATACATTAGTGAATTATTCAGAAAACTAGTTATAAACCTATAAAACATTACTTTCAATGTTGTAAATGTATTCATAATGCTTATTTCAGTTGTTTTTGACTAGTCATTCAATTACATTATGTAGTACTATAGCACTGGAAATTAAAACAACCTATGAGTACATCCATTTAAAAGGTTCAAATGCACAGTTTATAGCCTTCTAAGTTTACTTTGAATACCATGGACAACAGTGAATTATTCGGAAAACTAGTTGTAAACCTATGAAACATTACTGTCAACGTTGTAAATGTGTTCCTAATGCTTATTTCTGTTGTTTTTGACTATTTATCCAATTACATTATGTAGTACTATAGCATTGGAAATTAAAAACAACCTATGAGTAAATCAATTTAAAAGGTTATATACACAGTTTATAGCCTTCTAAGTTTACTTTAAATACTATGGACAATCAAATGTACATTAGTGAATTATTCAGAAAACTAGTTATAAACCTATAAAACATTACTTTCAATGTTGTAAATGTGTTCATAATGCTTATTTCAGTTGTTTTTGACTATTTATTCAATTACATTATGTAGTACTATAGCACTGGAAATTAAGAATAACCTATGAGTGAATCTATTGAAGAGGTTTAAATGCACATTTTATAGCCTTCTAAGTTTACTTTGAATACTATGGACAATCAACTGTACATTAGTGAATTATTCAGAAAACTAGTTATAAACCTATAAAACATTACTGTCAATTTTGTAGATGTATTCATAATGCTCATTTCAGTTGTTTTTGACTAGTCATTCAATTACAATATGTAGTACTATATCACTGGAAATTAAAAACAACCTATGAGTAAATCCATTAAAAAGGTTCAAATACACAGTTTATAGCCTTCTAAGTTTACTTTGAATACTATGGACAATCAGATGTACATTATTGAATTATTCAGAAAACTAGTGATAAACCTATAAAACATTACTTTCAATATTGTAAATGTGTTCATAATGCTTATTTCAGTTGTTTTTGACTAGTCATTCAATTAAATTATGTAGTACTATAGCACTGGAAATTAAAAACAACCTATGAGTACATCCATTTAAAAGGTTCGAATGCAAAGTTTATAGCCTTTTAAGTTTACTTTGAATAATATGGACAATCAAATGTACATTGGTGAATTATTCAGAAAACTAGTTATAAACCTATAAAACATTACTGTCAATGTTGTAAATGTGTTCATAATGCTTATTTAAGTTGTTTTTGACTATTTATTCAATTACATTATGTAACACTATAGCACTGGAAATTAAAAACAACCTATGAGTAAATCCATCTAAAGGTTCAAATTTATAGTTTTTAGCCTTCTAAGTTTACTTTGGATACTATGAACAATCAAATGTACATTAGTGAATTATTAAAAAAACTAGTTATAAACCTATAAAACATTACTTTCAATGTGAATGTGTTCATTATGCTCATATCAGTTGTTTTTGACTAGTTATTCAATAACATTATGTAGTACTATAGCACTGGAAATTAAAAACAACCTATGAGTAAATCCATTTAAAAGGTTCAAATACACAGTTTATAGCCTTCTAAGTTTACTTTGAATACTATGGACAATCAGATGTACATTATTGAATTATTCAGAAAACTAGTTATAAACCTATAGAACATTACTTTCAATGTTGTAAATGTGTTCATAATGCTTATTTCAGTTGTTTTTGACTATTTATCCAATTATATTATGTAGTACTATAGCACTGGAAATTAAAACAACCTATGAGTACATCCATTTAAAAGGTTCAAATGCACAGTTTATAGCCTTCTAAGTTTACTTTGAATACCATGGACAACAGTGAATTATTCGGAAAACTAGTTGTAAACCTATGAAACATTACTGTCAACGTTGTAAATGTGTTCCTAATGCTTATTTCTGTTGTTTTTGACTATTTATCCAATTACATTATGTAGTACTATAGCATTGGAAATTAAAAACAACCTATGAGTAAATCAATTTAAAAGGTTATATACACAGTTTATAGCCTTCTAAGTTTACTTTAAATACTATGGACAATCAAATGTACATTAGTGAATTATTCAGAAAACTAGTTATAAACCTATAAAACATTACTTTCAATGTTGTAAATGTGTTCATAATGCTTATTTCAGTTGTTTTTGACTATTTATTCAATTACATTATGTAGTACTATAGCACTGGAAATTAAAAATAACCTATGAGTGAATCTATTGAAGAGGTTTAAATGCACATTTTATAGCCTTCTAAGTTTACTTTGAATACTATGGACAATCAACTGTACATTAGTGAATTATTCAGAAAACTAGTTATAAACCTATAAAACATTACTGTCAATTTTGTAGATGTATTCATAATGCTCATTTCAGTTGTTTTTGACTAGTCATTCAATTACAATATGTAGTACTATATCACTGGAAATTAAAAACAACCTATGAGTAAATCCATTTAAAAGGTTCAAATACACAGTTTATAGCCTTCTAAGTTTACTTTGAATACTATGGACAATCAGATGTACATTATTGAATTATTCAGAAAACTAGTGATAAACCTATAAAACATTACTTTCAATATTGTAAATGTGTTCATAATGCTTATTTCAGTTGTTTTTGACTAGTCATTCAATTAAATTATGTAGTACTATAGCACTGGAAATTAAAAACAACCTATGAGTACATCCATTTAAAAGGTTCGAATGCAAAGTTTATAGCCTTTTAAGTTTACTTTGAATACTATGGACAATCAAATGTACATTGGTGAATTAATCAGAAAACTAGTTATAAACCTATAAAACATTACTGTCAATGTTGTAAATGTGTTCCTAATGCTTATTTCAGTTGTTTTTGACTATTCATTCAATTACATTATGTAGTATTATAGCACTGGAAATTAAAAACAAACGTATGAGTAAATCTATTAAAAAGGTTCAAATGCATAGTTTATAGCCTTCTAAGTTTACTTTGAATACTATGGACAATCAAATGTACATTAGTGAATTATTCAGAAAACTAGTTATAAACCTATAAAACATTACTGTCAATGTTGTAAATGTGTTCATAATGCTTATTTAAGTTGTTTTTGACTATTTATTCAATTACATTATGTAACACTATAGCACTGGAAATTAAAGACAACCTATGAGTAAATCCATTTAAAGGTTCAAATTTATAGTTTTTAGCCTTTTAAGTTTACTTTGAATACTATGAACAATCAAATGTACATTAGTGAATTATTCAAAAAACTAGTTATAAACCTATAAAACATTACTTTCAATGTGAATGTGTTCATTATGCTTATATCAGTTGTTTTTGACTAGTTATTCAATAACATTATGTAGTACTATAGCACTGGAAATTAAAAACAACCTATGGATAAATCCATTGGAAAGGTTCAAATGCACAGTTTATAGCCTTCTAAGTTTACTTCGAATACTATGGAATTTCAAATATACATTAGTGAATTATTCAGAAAACTAGTTATAAACCTATAAAACATTACTTTCAATGTTGTAAATGTATTCATAATGCTTATTTCAGTTGTTTTTGACTAGTCATTCAATTACATTATGTAGTACTATAGCACTGGAAATTAAACCAACCTATGAGTACATCCATTTAAAAGGTTCAAATGCACAGTTTATAGCCTTCTAAGTTTACTTTGAATACCATGGACAACAGTGAATTATTCGGAAAACTAGTTGTAAACCTATGAAACATTACTGTCAACGTTGTAAATGTGTTCCTAATGCTTATTTCTGTTGTTTTTGACTATTTATCCAATTACATTATGTAGTACTATAGCATTGGAAATTAAAAACAACCTATGAGTAAATCAATTTAAAAGGTTATATACACAGTTTATAGCCTTCTAAGTTTACTTTAAATACTATGGACAATCAAATGTACATTAGTGAATTATTCAGAAAACTAGTTATAAACCTATAAAACATTACTTTCAATGTTGTAAATGTGTTCATAATGCTTATTTCAGTTGTTTTTGACTATTTATTCAATTACATTATGTAGTACTATAGCACTGGAAATTAAAAATAACCTATGAGTGAATCTATTGAAGAGGTTTAAATGCACATTTTATAGCCTTCTAAGTTTACTTTGAATACTATGGACAATCAACTGTACATTAGTGAATTATTCAGAAAACTAGTTATAAACCTATAAAACATTACTGTCAATTTTGTAGATGTATTCATAATGCTCATTTCAGTTGTTTTTGACTAGTCATTCAATTACAATATGTAGTACTATATCACTGGAAATTAAAAACAACCTATGAGTAAATCCATTTAAAAGGTTCAAATACACAGTTTATAGCCTTCTAAGTTTACTTTGAATACTATGGACAATCAGATGTACATTATTGAATTATTCAGAAAACTAGTGATAAACCTATAAAACATTACTTTCAATATTGTAAATGTGTTCATAATGCTTATTTCAGTTGTTTTTGACTAGTCATTCAATTAAATTATGTAGTACTATAGCACTGGAAATTAAAAACAACCTATGAGTACATCCATTTAAAAGGTTCGAATGCAAAGTTTATAGCCTTTTAAGTTTACTTTGAATAATATGGACAATCAAATGTACATTGGTGAATTATTCAGAAAACTAGTTATAAACCTATAAAACATTACTGTCAATGTTGTAAATGTGTTCCTAATGCTTATTTCAGTTGTTTTTGACTATTCATTCAATTACATTATGTAGTATTATAGCACTGGAAATTAAAAACAAACGTATGAGTAAATCTATTAAAAAGGTTCAAATGCATAGTTTATAGCCTTCTAAGTTTACTTTGAATACTATGGACAATCAAATGTACATTAGTGAATTATTCAGAAAACTAGTTATAAACCTATAAAACATTACTGTCAATGTTGTAAATGTGTTCATAATGCTTATTTAAGTTGTTTTTGACTATTTATTCAATTACATTATGTAACACTATAGCACTGGAAATTAAAAACAACCTATGAGTAAATCCATCTAAAGGTTCAAATTTATAGTTTTTAGCCTTCTAAGTTTACTTTGGATACTATGAACAATCAAATGTACATTAGTGAATTATTCAAAAAACTAGTTATAAACCTATAAAACATTACTTTCAATGTGAATGTGTTCATTATGCTCATATCAGTTGTTTTTGACTAGTTATTCAATAACATTATGTAGTACTATAGCACTGGAAATTAAAAACAACCTATGAGTAAATCCATTTAAAAGGTTCAAATACACAGTTTATAGCCTTCTAAGTTTACTTTGAATACTATGGACAATCAGATGTACATTATTGAATTATTCAGAAAACTAGTTATAAACCTATAAAACATTACTTTCAATGTTGTAAATGTGTTCATAATGCTTATTTCAGTTGTTTTTGACTATTTATCCAATTATATTATGTAGTACTATAGCACTGGAAATTAAAACAACCTATGAGTACATCCATTTAAAAGGTTCAAATGCACAGTTTATAGCCTTCTAAATTTACTTTGAATACCATGGACAACAGTGAATTATTCGGAAAACTAGTTGTAAACCTATGAAACATTACTGTCAACGTTGTAAATGTGTTCCTAATGCTTATTTCTGTTGTTTTTGACTATTTATCCAATTACATTATGTAGTACTATAGCACTGGAAATTAAAAATAACCTATGAGTAAATCAATTTAAAAGGTTATATACACAGTTTATAGCCTTCTAAGTTTACTTTAAATACTATGGACAATCAAATGTACATTAGTGAATTATTCAGAAAACTAGTTATAAACCTATAAAACATTACTTTCAATGTTGTAAATGTGTTCATAATGCTTATTTCAGTTGTTTTTGACTATTTATTCAATTACATTATGTAGTACTATAGCACTGGAAATTAAAAATAACCTATGAGTGAATCTATTGAAGAGGTTTAAATGCACATTTTATAGCCTTCTAAGTTTACTTTGAATACTATGGACAATCAACTGTACATTAGTGAATTATTCAGAAAACTAGTTATAAACCTATAAAACATTACTGTCAATTTTGTAGATGTATTCATAATGCTCATTTCAGTTGTTTTTGACTAGTCATTCAATTACAATATGTAGTACTATATCACTGGAAATTAAAAACAACCTATGAGTAAATCCATTTAAAAGGTTCAAATACACAGTTTATAGCCTTCTAAGTTTACTTTGAATACTATGGACAATCAGATGTACATTATTGAATTATTCAGAAAACTAGTGATAAACCTATAAAACATTACTTTCAATATTGTAAATGTGTTCATAATGCTTATTTCAGTTGTTTTTGACTAGTCATTCAATTAAATTATGTAGTACTATAGCACTGGAAATTAAAAACAACCTATGAGTACATCCATTTAAAAGGTTCGAATGCAAAGTTTATAGCCTTTTAAGTTTACTTTGAATACTATGGACAATCAAATGTACATTGGTGAATTATTCAGAAAACTAGTTATAAACCTATAAAACATTACTGTCAATGTTGTAAATGTGTTCCTAATGCTTATTTCAGTTGTTTTTGACTATTCATTCAATTACATTATGTAGTATTATAGCACTGGAAATTAAAAACAAACGTATGAGTAAATCTATTAAAAAGGTTCAAATGCATAGTTTATAGCCTTCTAAGTTTACTTTGAATACTATGGACAATCAAATGTACATTAGTGAATTATTCAGAAAACTAGTTATAAACCTATAAAACATTACTGTCAATGTTGTAAATGTGTTCATAATGCTTATTTAAGTTGTTTTTGACTATTTATTCAATTACATTATGTAACACTATAGCACTGGAAATTAAAAACAACCTATGAGTAAATCCATTTAAAGGTTCAAATGCATAGTTTTTAGCCTTCTAAGTTTACTTTGAATACTATGAACAATCAAATGTACATTAGTGAATTATTCAAAAAACTAGTTATAAATCTATAAAACATTACTTTCAATGTGAATGTGTTCATTATGCTTATATCAGTTGTTTTTGACTAGTTATTCAATAACATTATGTAGTACTATAGCACTGGAAATTAAAAACAACCTATGGATAAATCCATTGGAAAGGTTCAAATGCACAGTTTATAGCCTTCTAAGTTTACTTCGAATACTATGGAATTTCAAATATACATTAGTGAATTATTCAGAAAACTAGTTATAAACCTATAAAACATTACTTTCAATGTTGTAAATGTATTCATAATGCTTATTTCAGTTGTTTTTGACTAGTCATTCAATTACATTATGTAGTACTATAGCACTGGAAATTAAAAACAACCAATAAGTAAATCCATTTAAAAGGTTCAAATGCACAGTTTATAGCCTTCTAAGTTTACTTTGAATACCATGGACAACAGTGAATTATTCAGAAAACTAGTTGTAAACCTATAAAACATTACTGTCAACGTTGTAAATGTGTTCCTAATGCTTATTTCAGTTGTTTTTGACTATTCATTCAATTACATTATGTAGTATTATAGCACTGGAAATTAAAAACAAACGTATGAGTAAATCTATTAAAAAGGTTCAAATGCATAGTTTATAGCCTCCTAAGTTTACTTTGAATACTATGGACAATCAAATGTACATTAGTGAATTATTCAGAAAACTAGTTATAAACCTATAAAACATTACTGTCAATGTTGTAAATGTGTTCATAATGCTTATTTAAGTTGTTTTTGACTATTTATTCAATTACATTATGTAACACTATAGCACTGGAAATTAAAAACAACCTATGAGTAAATCCATTTAAAGGTTCAAATGCATAGTTTTTAGCCTTCTAAGTTTACTTTGAATACTATGAACAATCAAATGTACATTAGTGAATTATTCAAAAAACTAGTTATAAACCTATAAAACATTACTGTCAATTTTGTAGATGTATTCATAATGCTCATTTCAGTTGTTTTTGACTAGTCATTCAATTACATTATGTAGTACTATAGCACTGGAAATTAAAAACAACCTATGAGTAAATCCATTTAAAAGGTTCAAATACACAGTTTATAGCCTTCTAAGTTTACTTTGAATACCATGGACAACAGTGAATTTTTCAGAAAACTAGTTGTAAACCTCTAAAACATTACTGTCAACGTTGTAAATGTGTTCCTAATGCTTATTTCAGTTGTTTTTGACTATTTATCCAATTAAATTATGTAGTACTATAGCATTGGAAATTAAAAACAACCTATGGATAAATCCATTTAAAAGGTTCAAATGCACAGTTTATAGCCTTCTAAGTTTACTTTGAATACTATGGACAATCAAATGTACAGTGGTGAATTATTCAGAAAACTAGTGATAAACCTTTAAAACATTACTTTCAATATTGTAAATGTGTTCATAATGCTTATTTCAGTTGTTTTTGACTAGTCATTCAATTAAATTATGTAGTACTATAGCACTGGAAATCAAAAACAACCTATGAGTACATCCATTTAAAAGGTTCGAATGCAAAGTTTATAGCCTTTTAAGTTTACTTTGAATACTATGGACAATCAAATGTACATTGGTGAATTATTCAGAAAACTAGTTATGAACCTATAAAACATTACTGTCAATGTTGTAAATGTGTTCCTAATGCTTATTTCAGTTGTTTTTGACTATTCATTCAATTACATTATGTAGTATTATAGCACTGGAAATTAAAAACAAACGTATGAGTAAATCTATTAAAAAGGTTCAAATGCATAGTTCATAGCCTTCAAAGTTTACTTTGAATACTATGGACAACCAAATGTACATTAGTGAATTATTCAGAAAACTAGTTATAAACCTATAAAACATTACTGTCAATGTTGTAAATGTGTTCATAATGCTTATTTAAGTTGTTTTTGACTATTTATTCAATTACATTATGTAACACTATAGCACTGGAAATTAAAAACAACCTATGAGTAAATCCATTTAAAGGTTCAAATGCATAGTTTTTAGCCTTCTAAGTTTACTTTGAATACTATGAACAATCAAATGTACATTAGTGAATTATTCAAAAAACTAGTTATAAACCTATAAAACATTACTTTCAATGTTGTGAATGTGTTCATTATGCTTATATCAGTTGTTTTTGACTATTTATTCAATAACATTATGTAGTACTATAGCACTGGAAATTAAAAACAACCTATGGATAAATCCATTGGAAAGGTTCAAATGCACAGTTTAAAGCCTTCTAAGTTTACTTCGAATACTATGGAATTTCAAATGTACATCAGTGAATTATTCAGAAAACTAGTTATAAACCTATAAAACATTACTTTCAATGTTGTAAATGTATTCATAATGCTTATTTCAGTTGTTTTTGACTAGTCATTCAATTACATTATGTAGTACTATAGCACTGGAAATTAAAAACAACCAATAAGTAAATCCATTTAAAAGGTTCAAATGCACAGTTTATAGCCTTCTAAGTTTACTTTGAATACCATGGACAACAGTGAATTATTCGGAAAACTAGTTGTAAACCTATGAAACATTACTGTCAACGTTGTAAATGTGTTCCTAATGCTTATTTCTGTTGTTTTTGACTATTTATCCAATTACATTATGTAGTACTATAGCATTGGAAATTAAAAACAACCTATGAGTAAATCAATTTAAAAGGTTATATACACAGTTTATAGCCTTCTAAGTTTACTTTAAATACTATGGACAATCAAATGTACATTAGTGAATTATTCAGAAAACTAGTTATAAACCTATAAAACATTACTTTCAATGTTGTAAATGTGTTCATAATGCTTATTTCAGTTGTTTTTGACTATTTATTCAATTACATTATGTAGTACTATAGCACTGGAAATTAAAAATAACCTATGAGTGAATCTATTGAAGAGGTTTAAATGCACATTTTATAGCCTTCTAAGTTTACTTTGAATACTATGGACAATCAACTGTACATTAGTGAATTATTCAGAAAACTAGTTATAAACCTATAAAACATTACTGTCAATTTTGTAGATGTATTCATAATGCTCATTTCAGTTGTTTTTGACTAGTCATTCAATTACAATATGTAGTACTATATCACTGGAAATTAAAAACAACCTATGAGTAAATCCATTTAAAAGGTTCAAATACACAGTTTATAGCCTTCTAAGTTTACTTTGAATACTATGGACAATCAGATGTACATTATTGAATTATTCAGAAAACTAGTGATAAACCTATAAAACATTACTTTCAATATTGTAAATGTGTTCATAATGCTTATTTCAGTTGTTCTTGACTAGTCATTCAATTAAATTATGTAGTACTATAGCACTGGAAATTAAAAACAACCTATGAGTACATCCATTTAAAAGGTTCGAATGCAAAGTTTATAGCCTTTTAAGTTTACTTTGAATACTATGGACAATCAAATGTACATTGGTGAATTATTCAGAAAACTAGTTATAAACCTATAAAACATTACTGTCAATGTTGTAAATGTGTTCCTAATGCTTATTTCAGTTGTTTTTGACTATTCATTCAATTACATTATGTAGTATTATAGCACTGGAAATTAAAAACAAACGTATGAGTAAATCTATTAAAAAGGTTCAAATGCATAGTTTATAGCCTTCTAAGTTTACTTTGAATACTATGGACAATCAAATGTACATTAGTGAATTATTCAGAAAACTAGTTATAAACCTATAAAACATTACTGTCAATGTTGTAAATGTGTTCATAATGCTTATTTAAGTTGTTTTTGACTATTTATTCAATTACATTATGTAACACTATAGCACTGGAAATTAAAAACAACCTATGAGTAAATCCATTTAAAGGTTCAAATGCATAGTTTTTAGCCTTCTAAGTTTACTTTGAATACTATGAACAATCAAATGTACATTAGTGAATTATTCAAAAAACTAGTTATAAACCTATAAAACATTACTTTCAATGTGAATGTGTTCATTATGCTTATATCAGTTGTTTTTGACTAGTTATTCAATAACATTATGTAGTACTATAGCACTGGAAATTAAAAACAACCTATGGATAAATCCATTGGAAAGGTTCAAATGCACAGTTTATAGCCTTCTAAGTTTACTTCGAATACTATGGAATTTCAAATATACATTAGTGAATTATTCAGAAAACTAGTTATAAACCTATAAAACATTACTTTCAATGTTGTAAATGTGTTCATAATTCTTATTTCAGTTGTTTTTGACTTTTTATTCAATAACATTATGTAGTACTATAGCACTGGAAATTAAAAACAACCTATGAGTAAATCCATTTAAAAGGTTCAAATGCACAGTTTATAGCCTTCTAAGTTTACTTTGAATACCATGGACAACAGTGAATTATTCAGAAAACTAGTTGTAAACCTATAAAACATTACTGTCAACGTTGTAAATGTGTTCCTAATGCTTATTTCAGTTGTTTTTGACTATTCATTCAATTACATTATGTAGTATTATAGCACTGGAAATTAAAAACAAACGTATGAGTAAATCTATTAAAAAGGTTCAAATGCATAGTTTATAGCCTCCTAAGTTTACTTTGAATACTATGGACAATCAAATGTACATTAGTGAATTATTCAGAAAACTAGTTATAAACCTATAAAACATTACTGTCAATGTTGTAAATGTGTTCATAATGCTTATTTAAGTTGTTTTTGACTATTTATTCAATTACATTATGTAACACTATAGCACTGGAAATTAAAAACAACCTATGAGTAAATCCATTTAAAGGTTCAAATGCATAGTTTTTAGCCTTCTAAGTTTACTTTGAATACTATGAACAATCAAATGTACATTAGTGAATTATTCAAAAAACTAGTTATAAACCTATAAAACATTACTTTCAATGTTGTGAATGTGTTCATTATGCTTATATCAGTTGTTTTTGACTATTTATTCAATAACATTATGTAGTACTATAGCACTGGAAATTAAAAACAACCTATGGATAAATCCATTGGAAAGGTTCAAATGCACAGTTTAAAGCCTTCTAAGTTTACTTCGAATACTATGGAATTTCAAATGTACATCAGTGAATTATTCAGAAAACTAGTTATAAACCTATAAAACATTACTTTCAATGTTGTAAATGTATTCATAATGCTTATTTCAGTTGTTTTTGACTAGTCATTCAATTACATTATGTAGTACTATAGCACTGGAAATTAAAAACAACCAATAAGTAAATCCATTTAAAAGGTTCAAATGCACAGTTTATAGCCTTCTAAGTTTACTTTGAATACCATGGACAACAGTGAATTATTCAGAAAACTAGTTGTAAACCTATAAAACATTACTGTCAACGTTGTAAATGTGTTCCTAATGCTTATTTCAGTTGTTTTTGACTATTTATCCAATTAAATTATGTAGTACTATAGCATTGGAAATTAAAAACAACCTATGGATAAATCCATTTAAAAGGTTCAAATGCACAGTTTATAGCCTTCTAAGTTTACTTTGAATACTATGGACAATCAAATGTACAGTGGTGAATTATTCAGAAAACTAGTGATAAACCTATAAAACATTACTTTCAATATTGTAAATGTGTTCATAATGCTTATTTCAGTTGTTTTTGACTAGTCATTCAATTAAATTATGTAGTACTATAGCACTGGAAATCAAAAACAACCTATGAGTACATCCATTTAAAAGGTTCGAATGCAAAGTTTATAGCCTTTTAAGTTTACTTTGAATACTATGGACAATCAAATGTACATTGGTGAATTATTCAGAAAACTAGTTATAAACCTATAAAACATTACTGTCAATGTTGTAAATGTGTTCCTAATGCTTATTTCAGTTGTTTTTGACTATTCATTCAATTACATTATGTAGTATTATAGCACTGGAAATTAAAAACAAACGTATGAGTAAATCTATTGAAAAGGTTCAAATGCACAGTTTATAGCCTTCTAAGTTTACTTTGAATACTATGGACAATCAAATGTACATTAGTGAATTATTCAGAAAACTAGTTATAAACCTATAAAACATTACTGTCAATGTTTTAAATGTGTTCATTATGCTTATATCAGTTGTTTTTGACTATTTATTCAATAACATTATGTCGTACTATAGCACTGGAAATTAAAAACAACCTATGGATAAATCCATTGGAAAGGTTCAAATGCACAGTTTATAGCCTTCTAAGTTTACTTCGAATACTATGGACTATCAAATGTACATTAGTGAATTATTCAGTAAACTAGTTATAAACCTATAAAACATTACTTTCAATGTATAAATGTATTCATAATGCTTATTTCAGTTGTTTTTGACTAGTCATTCAATTACATTATGTAGTATTATAGCACTGGAAATTAAAAATTACCAATAAGTAAATCCATTTAAAAGGTTCAAATGCACAGTTTATAGCCTTCTAAGTTTACATTGAATACCATGGACAACAGTGAATTATTCAGAAAACTAGTTGTAAACCTCTAAAACATTACTGTCAACGTTGTAAATGTGTTCCTAATGCTTATTTCAGTTGTTTTTGACTATTTATCCAATTACATTATGTAGTACTATAGCATTGGAAATTAAAAACAACCTATGAGTTAATCAATTTAAAAGGTTCAAATACACAGTTTATAGCCTGCTAAGTTTACTTTAAATACTATGGACAATTAGCACTGGAAATTGAACACAACCTATGGGTAAATCCATTTAAAAGGTTCAAATGCATAGTTTATAGCCTCCTAAGTTTACTTTGAATACTATGGACAATCAAATGTACATTAGTGAATTATTCAGAAAACTAGTTATAAACCTATAAAACATTACTTTTAATGTTGTAAATGTGTTCATAATGCTTATTTCAGTTGTTTTTGACTATTTATTCAATAACATTATGTAGTACTATAGCACTGGAAATTGAAAACAACCTATGAATAAATCCATTTGAAAGGTTCAAATGCACAGTTTAAAGCCTTCTGAAGTTTACTTTGAATACTATGGACAACCTAATACACATCAGTGAATTATTCAGAAAACTAGTTATAAACCTATAAAACATTACTGTCAATGTTGTAAATATGTTCATTATGCTTATTTCAGTTGTTTTTGACTATTTATTCTATAACATTATGCAGTACTATAGCACTGGAAATTAAAAACAACCTATGAGTAAATCCATTTAAAAGGTTCAAATGCACAGTTTATAGCCTTCTAAATTTACTTTGAATACTATGGACAATCAAATGTACATTAGTGAATTATTTAGGGAACTAGTTATAAACCTATAAAACATTACTTTTAATGTTGTAAATGTGTTCATAATGCTTATTTCAGTTGTTTTTGACTTTTTATTCAATAACATTATTTAGTACTATAGCACTGGAAATTAAAAACAACCCATGAGTAAATCCATTTAAAAGGTTCAAATGCACAGTTTATAGCCTTCTAAGTTTACTTTGAATACTATGGACGATCAAATGTACAATAGCAAATTATTCAGAAAACTAGTTATAAACTTATGAAACATTACTTTCAATGTTGTAAATGTGTTCATTATGCTTATTTCAGTTGTTTTTGACTATTTATTCAATTACATTATGTAGTACTAGAGCATTGGAAATTAGAAAAGAATCTATGAGTAAATCCATTTAAAAGGTTCAAATGCACAGTTTATAGCCTTCTAAGTTTACTTTGAATACTATGGACAATCAAATGTACATTAGTGAATTATTCAGGAAACTAGTTATAAACCTATAAAACATTACTTTTAATGTTGTAAATGTATTCATAATGCTTATTTAAGTTGTTTTTGACTATTTATTCAATAACATTATGTAGTACTATAGCACTGGAAATTGAACACAACCTATGGGTAAATCCATTTAAAAGGTTCAAATGCATAGTTTATAGCCTCCTAAGTTTACTTTGAATACTATGGACAATCAAATGTACATTAGTGAATTATTCAGAAAACTAGTTATAAACCTATAAAACATTACTTTCAATGTTGCAAATGTGTTCATAATGCTTATTTCAGTTGTTTTTGACTATTTATTCAATAAAATCATGTAGTAGTATTGCAATGGAAATTAAAAAAAAACTATGAATAAATCCATTTGAAAGGTTCAAATGCACAGTTTAAAGCTTTCTAAGTTCACTTTGAATACTATGGTCAATCAAATATACATTAGTGAATTATTCAGAAAACTAGTTATAAACCTATAAAACATAACTTCCAATGTTGTAAATGTGTTCATTATGCTTATTTCAGTTGTTTTTGACTACTTTTTCAATTACATTATGTAGTACTATAGCACTGGAAATTGAAAACAACCTACGAGTGAATCCATTTAGAAGGTTCAAATGCACAGTTTATAGTCTTCTAAGTTTACTTTGAATACTATGGACAATCAAATGTACAATAGTGAATTATTCAGAAAACTAGTTATAAACCTATAAAACATTACTTTCAATGTTGTAAATGTATTCATAATGCTTATTTCAGTTGTTTTTGACTTGTCATTTAATTACATTATGTAGTACTATAGCACTGGAAATTAAAAACAACCTATGAGTAAATCCATTTGAATGGTTCGAATGCACAGTTTATAGCCTTCTAAGTTTACTTTGAATACCATGGACAATAGTGAATTATTCAGAAAACTAGTTATAAACCTATAAAACATTACTTTCAATGTTGTAAATGTGTTCATAATTCTTATTTCAGTTGTTTTTGACTATTCATTCAATTACATTATGTAGTACTATAGCACTGGAAATTAAAAACAACCTATGAGTAAATCCATTGGAAAGGTTCAAATGCACAGTTCATAGCCTTCTAGGTTTATTTCAAATACTATGGACAATCCAATATACATAAGTGAATTATTCAGAATACTAGTTATAAACCTATAAAACATTACTGTCAATGTTGTAAATATGTTCAAAATACTTATTTCAGTTGTTTTTGACTACTTATTCTATAACATTATGTAGTACTATAGCACTGGAAATTAAAAACAACCTATGAGTAAATCTATTGAGAAGGTTCAAATGCACAGTTTATAGCCTCCTAAGTTTACTTTGAATACTATGGACAATCAAATGTACAATAGCGAATTATTCAGAAAACTAATTATAAACTTACGAAACATTACTTTCAATGTTGTAAATGTGTTCATTATGCTTATATCAGTTGTTTTTGACTATTTATTCAATTACATTATGTAGTACTAGAGCATTGGAAATTAAAAACAACCTAAGCGTAAATCCACTCGAAAGGTTCAAAATCACAGTTTATAGCCTTCTAAGTTTACTTTGAATATTATGGACAATCAAATGTACATTTGTGAATTATTCAGAAAACTAGTTATAAACCTATAAAACATTACTTTCAATGTTGTAAATGTGTTCATTATGCTTATATCAGTTGTTTTTGACTATTTATTCAATAACATTATGTAGTACTATAGCATTGGAAATTAAAAACAAACTATGAGTAAATCAATTTAAAAGGTTCAAATACACAGTTTATAGCCTTCTAAGTTTACTTTAAATACTATGGACAATCAAATGTACATTTGTGAATTATTCAGAAAACTAGTTATAAACCTATAAAACATTACTTTCAATGTTGTAAATGTGTTCATAATGTTTATTTTAGTAGTTTTTGACTATTTATTCAATAACATTATGTAGTACTATAGCACTGGAAATTAAAAACATCCTATGAGTAAATCCATTTAAAAGGTTCAAATACACAGTTTATAGCCTTCTAAGTTTACTTTGAATACTATGGACAATCAAATCTACATTAGTGAATTATTCAGAAAACTAGTTATAAACTTATAAAACATTACTTTCAATGTTGTAAATGTGTTCATAATGCTTATTTCAGTTGTTTTTGACTATTTATTCAATAACATTATGTAGTACTATAGCACTTGAAATTAAAAACAACCTATGGGTAAATCAATTTAAAAGGTTCAAATGCACAGTTTATAGCCTCCTAAGTTTACTTTGAATACTATGGACAATCAAATCTACATTAGTGAATTATTCAGAAAACTAGTTATAAACTTATAAAACATTACTTTCAATGTTGTAAATGTGTTCATAATGCTTATTTCAGTTGTTTTTGACTATTTATTTAATAACATTACGTAGTACTATAGCACTGGAAATTAAAAAAAACCTATGAATAAATCCATTTGAAAGGTTCAAATGCACAGTTTAAAGCTTTCTGAGTTCACTTCGAATACTACGGTCAATCAAATATACATTAGTGAATTATTCAGAAAACTAGTTATAAACCTATAAAACATTACTTTCAATGTTGTAAATGTGTTCATAATGCTTATTTCAGTTGTTTTTGACTATTTATTAGATAACATCATGTAGTACTATAGCACATGAAATTAAAAACAACCAATGAGTATTTCCATTTAAAAGGTTCAAATGCACAGTTTATAGCCTTCTAAGTTTACTTTGAATACTATGGACAATCAAATGTACATGAGTGAATTATTCAGAAAACTAGTTATAAACCTATAAAAATACACTCAATGTTGTAAATGTGTTCAAAATGCTTATTTCAGTTGTTTTTGACTATTTATTCAATTACATTATGTAGTACCATAGCACTGGAAATTAAAAACAACCGATGAGTAAATCAATTTAAAAGGTTCAAATACACAGTTTATCGCCTTCTAAGTTTACTTTAAATACTATGTACAATCAAATGTATATTAGTGAATTGTTCAGAAAACTAGTTATAAACCTATAAAACATTACTTTTAATGTTGTAAATGTGTTCATAATGCTTATTTCAGTTGTTTTTGACTACTTATTCTATAACATTATGTAGTACTATAGCACTGGAAATTAAAAACAACCTATGAGTAAATCTATTGAGAAGGTTCAAATGCACAGTTTATAGCCTCCTAAGTTTACTTTGAATACTATGGACAATCAAATGTACAATAGCGAATTATTCAGAAAACTAATTATAAACTTATGAAACATTACTTTCAATGTTGTAAATGTGTTCATTATGCTTATATCAGTTGTTTTTGACTATTTATTCAATTACATTATGTAGTACTAGAGCATTGGAAATTAAAAACAACCTAAGCGTAAATCCACTCGAAAGGTTCAAAATCACAGTTTATAGCCTTCTAAGTTTATTTTGAATATTATGGACAATCAAATGTACATTTGTGAATTATTCAGAAAACTAGTTATAAACCTATAAAACATTACTTTCAATGTTGTAAATGTGTTCATTATGCTTATATCAGTTGTTTTTGACTATTTATTCAATAACATTATGTAGTACTATAGCATTGGAAATTAAAAACAACCTATGAGTAAATCAATTTAAAAGGTTCAAATACACAGTTTATAGCCTTCTAAGTTTACTTTAAATACTATGGACAATCAAATGTACATTAGTGAATTATTCAGAGAACTAGTTATAAACCTATAAAACATTACTGTCAATGTTTTAAATGTGTTCGTAATGCTTATTTCAGTTGTTTTTGACTATTTATTCAATTACATTATGTAGTACTATAGCACTGGAAATTAAAAACAACCTATGAGTAAATCCATCGAAAAGGTTCAAATGCACAGTTTATAGCCTTCTAAGTTTACTTTGAATACTATGGACTATCAAATGTCCATCAGTGAATTATTCAGAGAACTAGTTATAAACCTATAAAACATTACTTTCAATGTTGTAAATGTATTCATAATGCTTATTTCAGTTGTTTTTGACTTGTCATTTAATTACATTATGTAGTACTATAGCACTGGAAATTAAAAACAACCTATGAGTAAATCCATTGAAAAGGTTCAAATGCACAGTTTATAGCCTTCTAAGTTTACTTTGAATACCATGGACAATAGTGAATTATTCAGAAAACTAGTTTTAAACCTATAAAACATTACTGTCAATGTTGTAAATGTGTTCATAATGCTTATTTCAGTTGTTTTTGACTATTTATCCAATTACATTATGTAGTACTATAGCACTGGAAATTAAAAACAACCTATGAGTAAATCCATTTAAAAGGTTCAAATGCACAGTTTATAGCCTTATAGGATTATTTCAAATACTATGGACAATCCAATATACATTAGTGAATTATTCAGAAAACTAGTTATAAACCTATAAAACATTACTTTCAATGTTGTAAATGTGTTCATAATGCTTATTTCAGTTGTTTTTGACTATTTATTCAATTACATTATGTAGTACTATAGCACTTGAAATTAAAAACAACCGATGAGTAAATCTATTTGGAAGGTTCAAATGCAAAGTTTATAGCCTTCTAAGTTTACTTTGAATACTATTGACAACCTATTCTACATTAGTGAATTATTCAGAAAACTAGTTATAAACCTATAAAACATTACTGTCAATGTTGTAAATATGTTCAAAATGCTTATTTCAGTTGTTTTTGACTACTTATTCTATAACATTATGTAGTACTATAGCACTGGAAATTAAAAACAACCTATGAGTACATCAGTTTAAAAGGATCAAATGCACAGTTCATAGCCTTCTAAGTTTACTTTCAATACTATGGACGATCAAATGTACAATAGCGAATTATTCAGAAAACTAGTTATAAACTTATGAAACATTACTTTCAATATTGTAAATGTGTTCATTATGCTTATTTCAGTTGTTTTTGACTATTTATTCAATAACATTATGTAGTACTATAGCACTGGAATTAAAAACAACCTATGAGTAAATCCATTTAAAAGGTTCAAATGCACAGTTTATAGTCTTCTAAGTTTACTTTGAATACTATGGACAATCAAATGTACAATAGTGAATTATTCAGAAAACTAGTTATAAACCTATAAAACATTACTTTCAATGTTGTAAATGTGTTCATTCAGTTGTTTTTGACTATTCATTCAATAACATTATGTAGTATAATAGCGCTGGAAATTAAAAACAACCTATGGGTAAATCAATTTAAAAGGTTCAAATGCACAGTTTATAGCCTTCTAAGTTTACTTTGAACACTATGGACAATCAAATGTACATTAGTGATTTATTCAGAAAACTAGTTATAAACCTATAAAACATTACTCTCAATGTTTTAAATGTGTTCATAATGCTTATTTCAGTTGTTTTTGTTTATCTATTCAATTACATTATGTAGTACTATAGCACTGGAAATTTAAAACAACCTATGAGTAAATCCATCGAAAAGGTTCAAATGCACAGTTTATAGCCTTCTAAGTTTACTTTGAATACTATGGACAATCAAATGTCCATCAGTGAATTATTCAGAACTAGTTATAAACCTATAAAACATTACTTTCAATGTTGTAAATGTGTTCATAATGCTTATTTCAGTTGTTTTTGACTATTTATCCAATTACATTATGTAGTACTATAGCACTGGAAATTAAAAACAACCTATGAGTAAATCCATTTAAAAGGTTCAAATGCACAGTTTATAGCCTTCTAAGTTTACTTTGAATACTATGGATAATCAAATATACATTAGTGAATTATTCAGAAAACTAGTTATAAACCAATAAAACATTAATTTCAATGTTGTAAATGTGTTCATTTCAGTTGTTTTTGACTGCTTATTCAATTACATTATGTAGTACTATAGCACTGGAAATGCTCATTTCCGTTGTTTTTGACTACTTATTCAATTACATTATGTAGTACTATAGCACTGGAAATTAAAAACAATCTATGAGTAAATCCATTTAAAAGGTTCAAATGCACAGTTTATAGCCTTCTAAGTTTACTTTGAATACTATGGACAATCAAATGTACATTAGTGAATTATTCAGAAAACTAGTTATAAACCTATAAAACATTACTGTCAATGTTGTAAATGTGTTCATTATGCTTATATCAGTTGTTTTTGACTATTTATTCAATAACATTATGTAGTAGTATAGCACTGGAAATTAAAAACAACCTATGAGTAAATCCATTTGGAAGGTTCAAATGCACAGTTTAAAGCCTTCTAAGTTTACTTTGAATACTATGGACAACCAAATATACATTAGTGAATTATTCAGAAAACTAGTTATAAACCAATAAAACATTACTTTCAATGTTGTAAATGTATTCATAATGCTTATTTCAGTTGTTTTTGACTATTTATTTAATAACATTATGTAGTACTATAGCACTGGAAATTAAAAAGAACCTCAGTAAATCCATTTAAAAGGTTCAAATACACAGTATATAGCCTTCTAAGTTTACTTTAAATACTATGGACAATCCAATATACATTAGTGAATTATTCAGAAAACTAGTTATAAACCTATAAAACATTACTTTCAATGTTGTAAATGTGTTCATACTGCTTATTTCAGTTGTTTTTGACTATTTATTCGATTACATTATGTAGTACTATAGCATTGGAAATTAAAAACAACCTATGAGTAAATCAATTCAAAAGGTTCAAATACACATTTTATCGCCTTCTAAGTTTACTTTAAATACTATGGACAATCAAATGTACATTAGTGAATTATTCAGAAAACTAGTTATAAACCTATAAAACATTACTTTCAATGTTGTAAATGTGTTCATAATGCTTATATCAGTTGTTTTAGACTATTTATTCAATAACGTTATGTAGTACTATAGCACCAGAAGTTAAAAACAACCTATGAGTAAATTCATTGAAAAGGTTCAAATGCACAGTTTATAGCCTTCTAAGTTTACTTTCAAATGCACAGTTTATAGCCTTCTAAGTTTACTTTGAATACTATGGACAATCAAATGTACATTAGTGAATTATTCAGAAAACTAGTGATAAACCTATAAAACATTACTTTCAATGTTGTAAATGTGTTCATAATGCTTATTTCAGTTGTTTTTGACTATTTATTCAATTACATTATGTAGTACTTTAGCACTGGAAATTAAAAACAACCTATGAGTAAATCCATTTAAAAGGTTCAAATGCACAGTTTAAAGCCTTCTAAGTTTACTTTGAATACTATGGACAATCAAATGTACAGTGGTGAATTATTCAGAAAACTAGTGATAAACCTATAAAACATTACTTTCAATGTTGTAAATGTATTCATAATGTTTATTTCAGTTGTTTTTGACTAGTCATTCAATTACATTATGTAGTACTATAGCACTGGAAATTAAAAACAACCTATGAGTAAATCCATTTAAAAGGTTCAAATGCACAGTTTATAGCCTTCTAGGTTTATTTCAAATACTATGGACAATCCAATATACATTAGTGAATTATTCAGAAAACTAGTTATAAACCTATAAAACATTACTTTCAATGTTGTAAATGTGTTCATTCAGTTGTTTTTGACTATTTATTCTATTACATTATGTAGTATTATAGCACTTGAAATTAAAAACAACCGATGAGTAAATCCATTTAAAAGGTTCAAATGCAAAGTTTATAGCCTTCTAAGTTTACTTTGAATACTATGGACAACCTAATCTACATTAGTGAATTATTCAGAAAACTAGTTATAAACCTATAAAACATTACTGTCTATGTTGTAAATATGTTCAAAATGCTTATTTCAGTTGTTTTTGACTACTTATTCTATAACATTATGTAGTACTATAGCACTGGAAATTAAAAACAACCTATGAGTACATCAGTTTAAAAGGTTCAAATGCACAGTTTATAGCCTTCTAAGTTTACTTTCAATACTATGGACGATCAAATGTACAATAGCGAATTATTCCGAAAACTAATTATAAACTTATGAAACATTACTTTCAATATTGTAAATGTGTTCATTATGCTTATTTCAGTTGATTTTGACTATTTATTCAATTACATTATGTAGTACTAGAGCATTGGAAATTAAAAACAACCTGAGAGTAAATCCACTTAAAAGGTTCAAATGCACAGTTTATAGCCTTCTAAGTTTACTTTGAATACTATGGACAATCAAATGTACATTAGTGAATTATTCAGAAAACTAGTTATAAACCTATAAAACATTACTTTCAATGTTGTAAATGTGTTCATAATGCTCATTTCAGTTGTTTTTGACTATTTATTCAATAACATTATGTAGTACTATAGCACTGGAAATAAAAAAAAACCTATGAATATATCCATTTAAAAGGTTCAAATGCACAGTTTGAAGCTTTCTAAGTTTACTTTGAATACTATGGTCAATCAAATATACATCAGTGAATTATTCAGAAAACTAGTTATAAACCTATAAAACATTACTGTCAATGTTTTGAATGTGTTCATAATGCTTATTTCAGTTGTTTTTGACTATTTATTCAATAACATTATGTAGTATTATAGCACTGGAAATTAAAAACAACCTATGAGTAAATCCATTTAAAAGGTTCAAATGCACAGTTTATAGCCTTCTAAGTTTACTTTGAATAATATGGACGATCAAATGTACAATAGTGAATTATTCAGAAAACTAGTTATAAACCTATAAAACATTACTTTCAATGTTGTAAATGTGTTCATAATGCTTATTTCAGTTGTTTTTGTTTATCTATTCAATTACATTATGTAGTACTATAGCACTGGAAATTTAAAACAACCTATGAGTAAATCCATCGAAAAGGTTCAAATGCACAGTTTATAGCCTTCTAAGTTTACTTTGAATACTATGGACAATCAAATGTCCATCAGTGAATTATTCAGAACTAGTTATAAACCTATAAAACATTACTTTCAATGTTGTAAATGTGTTCATAATGCTTATTTCAGTTGTTTTTGACTATTTATCCAATTACATTATGTAGTACTATAGCACTGGAAATTAAAAACAACCTATGAGTAAATCAATTTAAAAGGTTCAAATACACAGTTTATAGCCTTCTAAGTTTACTTTAAATACTATGGACAATCAAATGTACATTAGTGAATTATTCAGAAAACTAGTTATAAACCTATAAAACATTACTGTCAATGTTTTAAATGTGTTCATAATGCTTATTTCAGTTGTTTTTGACTATTTATTCAATTACATTATGTAGTACTATAGCACTGGAAATTTAAAACAACCTATGAGTAAATCCATCGAAAAGGTTCAAATGCACAGTTTATAGCCTTCTAAGTTTACTTTGAATACTATGGACAATCAAATGTCCATCAGTGAATTATTCAGAGAACTAGTTATAAACCTATAAAACATTACTTTCAATGTTGTAAATGTATTCATAATGCTTATTTCAGTTGTTTTCGACTTGTCATTTAATTACATTATGTAGTACTATAGCACTGGAAATTAAAAACAACCTATGAGTAAATCCATTTAAAAGGTTCAAATGCACAGTTTATAGCCTTCTAAGTTTACTTTGAATACCATGGACAATAGTGAATTATTCAGAAAACTAGTTGTAAACCTATAAAACATTACTGTCAATGTTGTAAATGTGTTCATAATGCTTATTTCAGTTGTTTTTGACTATTTATCCAATTACATTATGTAGTACTATAGCACTGGAAATTAAAAACAACCTATGAGTAAATCCATTTAAAAGGTTCAAATGCACAGTTTATAGCCTTCTAGGATTATTTCAAATACTATGGACAATCCAATATACATTAGTGAATTATTCAGAAAACTAGTTATAAACCTATAAAACATTACTTTCAATGTTGTAAATGTGTTCATAATGCTTATTTCAGTTGTTTTTGACTATTTATTCAATTACATTATGTAGTACTATAGCACTTGAAATTAAAAACAACCGATGAGTAAATCCATTTGAAAAGTTCAAATGCAAAGTTTATAGCCTTCTAAGTTTACTTTGAATACTATGGACAACCTAATCTACATTAGTGAATTATTCAGAAAACTAGTTATAAACCTATAAAACATTACTGTCAATGTTGTAAATATGTTCATAATGCTTATTTCAGTTGTTTTTGACTACTTATTCTATAACATTATGTAGTACTATAGCACTGGAAATTAAAAACAACCTATGAGTACATCAGTTTAAAAGGATCAAATGCACAGTTCATAGCCTTCTAAGTTTACTTTCAATACTATGGACGATCAAATGTACAATAGCGAATTATTCAGAAAACTAGTTATAAACTTATGAAACATTACTTTCAATATTGTAAATGTGTTCATTATGCTTATTTCAGTTGTTTTTGACTATTTATTCAATAACATTATGTAGTACTATAGCACTGGAATTAAAAACAACCTATGAGTAAATCCATTTAAAAGGTTCAAATGCACAGTTTATAGTTTTCTAAGTTTACTTTGAATACTATGGACAATCAAATGTACAATAGTGAATTATTCAGAAAACTAGTTATAAACCTATAAAACATTACTTTCAATGTTGTAAATGTGTTCATTCAGTTGTTTTTGACTATTCATTCAATAACATTATGTAGTACAATAGCACTGGAAATTAAAAACAACCTATGGGTAAATCAATTTGAAAGGTTCAAATGCACAGTTTATAGCCTTCTAAGTTCATTTTGAATACTATTGGTCAATCAAATATACATTAGTGAATTATTCAGAAAACTAGTTATAAACCTATAAAACATTACTTACAATATTTTAAATGTGTTCATAATGCTTATTTCAGTTGTTTTTGACTATTTATTTAATAACATTATGTAGTACTATAGCGCTGGAAATTAAAAACAACCTATGGGTAAATCAATTTAAAAGGTTCAAATGCACAGTTTATAGCCTTCTAAGTTTACTTTGAATACTATGGACAATCAAATGTACATTAGTGATTTATTCAGAAAACTAGTTATAAACCTATAAAACATTATTCTCAATGTTTTAAATGTGTTCATTATGCTTATATCAGTTGTTTTTGACTATATATTCAATAACATTATGTAGTAGTATAGCACTGGAAATTAAAAAAAACCTATGAGTAAATCCATTTGGAAGGTTCAAATGCACAGTTTAAAGCCTTCTAAGTTTACTTTGAATACTATGGACAACCAAATATACATTAGTGAATTATTCAGAAAACTAGTTATAAACCAATAAAACATTACTTTCAATGTTGTAAATGTATTCATAATGCTTATTTCAGTTGTTTTTGACTATTTATTTAATAACATTATGTAGTACTATAGCACTGGAAATTAAAAACAACCTTAGTAAATCCATTTAAAAGGTTCAAATACACAGTATATAGCCTTCTAAGTTTACTTTAAATACTATGGACAATCCAATATACATTAGTGAATTATTCAGAAAACTAGTTATAAACCTATAAAACATTACTTTCAATGTTGTAAATGTGTTCATACTGCTTATTTCAGTTGTTTTTGACTATTCATTCGATTACATTATGTAGTACTATAGCATTGGAAATTAAAAACAACCTATGAGTAAATCAATTCAAAAGGTTCAAATACACATTTTATCGCCTTGTAAGTTTACTTTAAATACTATGGACAATCAAATGTACATTAGTGAATTATTCAGAAAATTAGTTATAAACCTATAAAACATTCCTTTCGATGTTGTAAATGTGTTCATAATGCTTATATCAGTTGTTTTTGACTTTTTATTCAATAACATTATGTAGTACTATAGCACCAGAAGTTAAAAACAACCTATGAGTAAATCCATTGAAAAGGTTCAAATGCACAGTTTATAGCCTTTTAAGTTTACTTTCAAATGCACAGTTTATAGCCTTCTAAGTTTACTTTGAATACTATGGACAATCAAATGTACATTAGTGAATTATTCAGAAAACTAGTGATAAACCTATAAAACATTACTTTCAATGTTGTAAATGTGTTCATAATGCTTATTTCAGTTGTTTTTGACTATTTATTCAATTACATTATGTAGTACTTTAGCACTGGAGATTAAAAACAACCTATGAGTAAATCCATTTAAAAGGTTCAAATGCACGGTTTAAAGCCTTCTAAGTTTACTTTGAATACTATGGACAATCAAATGTACAGTGGTGAAGTATTCAGAAAACTAGTGATAAACCTATAAAACATTACTTTCAATGTTGTAAATGTATTCATAATGTTTATTTCAGTTGTTTTTGACTAGTCATTCAATTACATTATGTAGTACTATAGCACTGGAAATTAAAAACAACCTATGAGTAAATCCATTTAAAAGGTTCAAATACACAGTTTATAGCCTTCTAGGTTTATTTCAAATACTATGGACAATCCAATATACATTACTGAATTATTCAGAAAACTAGTTATAAACCTATAAAACATTACTGTCAATGTTGTAAATGTGTTCATTTAGTTGTTTTTGACTATTTATTCAATAACATTATGTAGTACTATAGCACTGGAAATTAAAAACAACCTATGAGTAAATCCATTTAAAAGGTTCAAATGCACAGTTTATAGCCTTCTAAGTTTACTTTGAATACTATAGACAATCAAATGTACATTAGTGAATTATTCAGAAAACTAGTTATAAACCTATAAAACATTACTCTCAATGTTGTAAATGTATTCATAATGCTTATTCCAGTTGTTTTTGACTATTTATTCAATTACATTATGTAGTACTATAGCACTGGAAATTAAAAACAACCAATGAGTAAATCCATTGAAAAGGTTCAAATGCACAGTTTATAGCCTTCTAAGTTTACTTTGAATACTATGGACAATCAAATGTCCATCAGTGAATTATTCAGAGAACTAGTTATAAACCTATAAAACATTAATTTCAATGTTGTAAATGTATTCATAATGCTTATTTCAGTTGTTTTTGACTTGTCATTTAATTACATTATGTAGTACTATAACACTTGAAATTAAAAACAACCGATGAGTAAATCCATTGAAAAGGTTCAAATGCACAGTTTATAGCCTTCTAAGTTTACTCTGAATACCATGGACAACAGTGAATTATTCAGAAAACTAGTTGTAAACCTATAAAACATTACTGTCAATGTTGTAAAGGTGTTCATAATGCTTATTTCAGTTGTTTTTGACTATTTATCCAATTACATTATGTCGTACTATAGCACTGGAAATTAAAAACAACCTATGAGTAAATCCATTTAAAAGGTTCAAATGCACAGTTTATAGCCTTATAGGATTATTTCAAATACTATGGACAATCCAATATACATTAGTGAATTATTCAGAAAACTAGTTATAAACCTATAAAACATTACTTTCAATGTTGTAAATGTGTTCATAATGCTTATTTCAGTTGTTTATATTATTTATTCAATTACATTATGTAGTATTATAACACTTGAAATTAAAAACAACCGATGAGTAAATCCATTTAAAAGGTTCAAATGCACAGTTTATAGCCTTCTAAGTTTACTTTGAATACTATGGACAACCTAATCTACATTAGTGAATTATTCAGAAAACTAGTTATAAACCTATAAAACATTACTGTCAATGTTGTAAATATGTTCAAAATGCTTATTTCAGTTGTTTTTGACTACTTATTCTATAACATTATGTAGTACTATAGCACTGGAAATTAAAAACAACCTATGAGTACATCAGTTTAAAAGATTCAAATGCACAGTTTATAGCCTTCTAAGTTTACTTTGAATACTATGGACGATCAAATGTACAATAGCGAATTATTCAGAAAACTAGTTATAAACTTATGAAACATTACTTTCAATATTGTAAATGTGTTCATTATGCTTATTTCAGTTGTTTTTGACTATTTATTCAATTACATTATGTAGTACTAGAGCATTGGAAATTAAAAACAACCTGAGAGTAAATCCACTTAAAAGGTTCAAATGCACAGTTTATAGCCTTCTAGGATTATTTCAAATACTATGGACAATCAAATGTCCATCAGTGAATTATTCAGAGAACTAGTTATAAACCTATAAAACATTACTTTCAATGTTGTAAATGTATTCATAATGCTTATTTCAGTGGTTTTTGACTTGTCATTTAATTACATTATGTAGTACTATAGCACTGGAAATTAAAAACAACCGATGAGTAAATCCATTGAAAAGGTTCAAATGCACAGTTTATAGCCTTTTAAGTTCACTTTGAATACCATGGACAATAGTGAATTATTCAGAAAACTAGTTGTAAACCTATAAAACATTACTGTCAATGTTGTAAATGTGTTCATAATGCTTATATCAGTTGTTTTTGACTTTTTATCCAATTACATTATGTAGTACTATAGCACTGGAAATTAAAAACAACCTATGAGTTAATCCATTTAAAAGGTTCAAATGCACAGTTTATAGCCTTATAGGATTATTTCAAATACTATGGACAATCCAATATACATTAGTGAATTATTCAGAAAACTAGTTGTAAACCTATAAAACATTACTGTCAATGTTGTAAAGGTGTTCATAATGCTTATTTCAGTTGTTTTTGACTTTTTATTCAATTACATTATGTAGTACTATAGCACTTGAAATTAAAAACAACCGATGAGTAAATCCATTTAAAAGGTTCAGATGCAAAGTTTATAGCCTTCTAAGTTTACTTTGAATACTATGGACAACCTAATCTACATTAGTGAATTATTCAGAAAACTAGTTATAAACCTATAAAACATTACTGTCAATGTTGTAAATATGTTCAAAATGCTTATTTCTGTTGTTTTTGACTACTTATTCTATAACATTATGTAGTACTATAGCACTGGAAATTAAAAAAAACCTATGAGTACATCAGTTTAAAAGGTTCAAATGCACAGTTTATGGCCTTCTAAGTTTACTTTGAATACTATGGACGATCAAATGTACAATAGCGAATTATTCAGAAAACTAGTTATAAACTTATGAAACATTACTTTCAATATTGTAAATGTGTTCATAATGCTTATTTCAGTTGTTTTTGACTACTTTTTCAATTACATTATGTAGTACTATAGCACTGGAAATTAAAAACAACCTATGAGTACATCCATTTAAAAGGTTCAAATGCACAGTTTATAGCCTTCTAGGATTATTTCAAATACTATGGACAATCCAATATACATTAGTGAATTATTCAGAAAACTAGTTATAAACCTATAAAACATTACTTTCAATGTTGTAAATGTGTTCATAATGCTTTTCAGTTGTTTATATTATTTATTCAATTACATTATGTAGTATTATAACACTTGAAATTAAAAACAACCGATGAGTAAATCCATTTAAAAGGTTCAAATGCACAGTTTATAGCCTTCTAAGTTTACTTTGAATACTATGGACAACCTAATCTACATTAGTGAATTATTCAGAAAACTAGTTATAAACCTATAAAACATTACTGTCAATGTTGTAAATATGTTCAAAATGCTTATTTCAGTTGTTTTTGACTACTTATTCTATAACATTATGTAGTACTATAGCACTGGAAATTAAAAACAACCTATGAGTACATCAGTTTAAAAGATTCAAATGCACAGTTTATAGCCTTCTAAGTTTACTTTGAATACTATGGACGATCAAATGTACAATAGCGAATTATTCAGAAAACTAGTTATAAACTTATGAAACATTACTTTCAATATTGTAAATGTGTTCATTATGCTTATTTCAGTTGTTTTTGACTATTTATTCAATTACATTATGTAGTACTAGAGCATTGGAAATTAAAAACAACCTGAGAGTAAATCCACTTAAAAGGTTCAAATGCACAGTTTATAGCCTTCTAGGATTATTTCAAATACTATGGACAATCAAATGTCCATCAGTGAATTATTCAGAGAACTAGTTATAAACCTATAAAACATTACTTTCAATGTTGTAAATGTATTCATAATGCTTATTTCAGTGGTTTTTGACTTGTCATTTAATTACATTATGTAGTACTATAGCACTGGAAATTAAAAACAACCGATGAGTAAATCCATTGAAAAGGTTCAAATGCACAGTTTATAGCCTTTTAAGTTTACTTTGAATACCATGGACAATAGTGAATTATTCAGAAAACTAGTTGTAAACCTATAAAACATTACTGTCAATGTTGTAAATGTGTTCATAATGCTTATATCAGTTGTTTTTGACTTTTTATCCAATTACATTATGTAGTACTATAGCACTGGAAATTAAAAACAACCTATGAGTTAATCCATTTAAAAGGTTCAAATGCACAGTTTATAGCCTTATAGGATTATTTCAAATACTATGGACAATCCAATATACATTAGTGAATTATTCAGAAAACTAGTTGTAAACCTATAAAACATTACTGTCAATGTTGTAAAGGTGTTCATAATGCTTATTTCAGTTGTTTTTGACTTTTTATTCAATTACATTATGTAGTACTATAGCACTTGAAATTAAAAACAACCGATGAGTAAATCCATTTAAAAGGTTCAGATGCAAAGTTTATAGCCTTCTAAGTTTACTTTGAATACTATGGACAACCTAATCTACATTAGTGAATTATTCAGAAAACTAGTTATAAACCTATAAAACATTACTGTCAATGTTGTAAATATGTTCAAAATGCTTATTTCTGTTGTTTTTGACTACTTATTCTATAACATTATGTAGTACTATAGCACTGGAAATTAAAAAAAACCTATGAGTACATCAGTTTAAAAGGTTCAAATGCACAGTTTATGGCCTTCTAAGTTTACTTTGAATACTATGGACGATCAAATGTACAATAGCGAATTATTCAGAAAACTAGTTATAAACTTATGAAACATTACTTTCAATATTGTAAATGTGTTCATAATGCTTATTTCAGTTGTTTTTGACTACTTTTTCAATTACATTATGTAGTACTATAGCACTGGAAATTAAAAACAACCTATGAGTACATCCATTTAAAAGGTTCAAATGCACAGTTTATAGCCTTCTAAGTTTACTTTGAATACTATGGACAATCAAATGTACATAGGTGAATTATTCAGAAAACTAGTTATAAACCTATAAAACATTACTTTTAATGTTGTAAATGTGTTCATAATGCTTATTTCAGTTGTTTTTGACTATTTATTCAATTACATTATGTAGTACTATAGCACTGGAAATTAAAAACAACCTATGAGTAAATCCATTGAAAAGGTTCAAATGCACAGTTTATAGCCTTCTAAGTTTACTTTGAATACTATGGACAATCAAATGTACATTAGTGAATTATTCAGAAACTAGTTATAAACCTATAAAACATTACTGTCAATGTTTTAAATGTGTTCAAAATGCTTATTTCAGTTGTTTTTGACTATTTATTCAATTACATTATATAGTACTATAGCACTGGAAATTAAAAACAACCTATGTGTAAATCCATTTAAAAGGTTCAAATGCACAGTTTATAGCCTTCTAAGTTTACTTTGAATACTATGGACAATCAAATGTCCATCAGTGAATTATTCAGAGAACTAGTTATAAACCTATAAAACATTACTGTCAATGTTGTAAATGTATTCATAATGCTTATTCCAGTTGTTTTTGACTTGTCATTTAATTACATTATGTAGTACTATAGTACTGGAAATTAAAAACAACCTATGAGTAAATCCATTTGAATGGTTCAAATGCACAGTTGATAGCCTTCTAAGTTTACTTTGAATACTATGGACAATCAAATGTACATTAGTGAATTATTCAGAAAACTAGTTATAAACCTATAAAACATTACTTTTAATGTTGTAAATGTGTTCATAATGCTTATTTCAGTTGTTTTTGACTACTTATCCTATAACATTATGTAGTACTTTAGCACTGGAAATTAAAAACAACCTATTAGTACATCCATTTAAAAGGTTCAAATGCACAGTTTATAGCCATCTAAGTTTACTTTGAATACTATGGACAACCTAATCTACATTAGTGAATTATTCAGAAAACTAGTTATATACCTATAAAACATTACTGTCAATGTTGTAAATATGTTCAAAATGCTTATTTCAGTTGTTTTTGACTATTTATCCAATTACATTATGTAGTACTAGAGCATTGGAAATTAAAAACAACCTATGAGTAAATCCATTTAAAAGGTTCAAATGCACAGTTTATAGCCTTCTAGGATTATTTCAAATACTATGGACAATCCAATATACATTAGTGAATTATTCAGAAAACTAGTTATAAACCTATAAAACATTACTTTCAATGTTGTAAATGTGTTCATAATGCTTATTTCAGTTGTTTTTGACTACTTATTCTATAACATTATGTAGTACTTTAGCACTGGAAATTAAAAACAACCTATGGGTAAATCCATTTAAAAGGTTCAAATGCACAGTTTATAGCCATGTAAGTTTACTTTGAATACTATGGACGATCAAATGTACAATAGCGAATTATTCAGAAAACTAGTTATAAACCTATAAAACATTACTTTCAATGTTGTAAATGTGTTCATAATGCTTATTTCAGTTGTTTTTGACCACTTATTCTATAATATTATGTAGTACTATAGCACTGGAAATTAAAAACAACCAATGAGTAAATCCATTTAAAAGGTTCAAATGCACAGTTTATAGCCATCTAAGTTTACTTTGAATACTATGGACAATCTAATCTACATTAGTGAATTATTCAGAAAACTAGTTATAAACCTATAAAACATTACTGTCAATGTTGTAAATATGTTCAAAATGCTTATTTCAGTTGTTTTTGACTACTTATTCTATAACATTATGTAGTACTATAGCACTTGAAATTAAAAACAACCTATGAGTAAATCCATTTAAAAGGTTCAAATGCACAGTTTATAGCCTTCTAAGTTTACTTTGAATACTATGGACGATCAAATGTACAATAGCGAATTATTCAGAAAACTAGTTATAAACTTATGAAACATTACTTTCAATGTTGTAAATGTATTCATTATGCTTATTTCAGTTGTTTTTGACTATTTATTCAATTACATTATGTAGTACTAGAGCATTGGAAATTAAAAACAACCTAAGAGTAAATCCACTTAAAAGGTTCAAATGCATAGTTTATAGCCTTCTAAGTTTACTTTGAATACTATGGACAATCAAATGTACATTAGTGAATTATTCAGAAAACTAGTTATAAACCTATAAAACATTACTTTCAATGTTGTAAATGTGTTCATAATGTTTATTTCAGTTGTTTTTGACTATTTATTCAATAACATTATGTAGTACTATAGCACTGGAAATTGAAAACAACCTATTGGTAAATCCATTTAAAAGGTTCAAATGCATAGTTCATAGCCTCCTAAGTTTACTTTGAATACTATGGACAATCGAATATACATTAGTGAATTATTCAGAAAACTAGTTATAAACTTATGAAACATTACTTTCAATGTTGTAAATGTATTCATTATGCTTATTTCAGTTGTTTTTGACTATTTATTCAATTACATTATGTAGTACTAGAGCATTGGAAATTAAAAACAACCTACGAGTAAATCCATTTAAAAGGTTCAAATGCACAGTTTATAGCCTTCTAAGTTTACTTTGAATACTATGGACAATCAAATGTACATTAGTGAATTATTCAGAAAACTAGTTATAAACCTATAAAACATTACTTTCAATGTTGTAAATGTGTTCATAATGCTTATTTCAGTTGTTTTTGACTATTTATTCAATAACATCATGTAGTACTATAGCACATGAAATTAAAAACAACCTATGAGTAAATCCATTTAAAAGGTTCAAATGCACAGTTTATAGCCTTCTAAGTTTACTTTGAATACTATGGACAATCAAATGTACAGTGGTGAATTATTCAGAAAACTAGTTATAAACCTATAAAACATTACTCTCAATGTTGTAAATGTGTTCATAATGCTTATTTCAGTTGTTTTTGACTATTTATTCAATTACATTATGTAGTACTATAGCACTGGAAATTAAAAACAACCTATGAATACATCCATTTAAAAGGTTCAAATGCATAGTTTATAGCCTTCTAAGTTTAATTTGAATACTATGGTCAATCAAATATACATTAGTGAATTATTCAGAAAACTAGTTATAAACCTATAAAACATTACTTTCAATGTTGTAAATGTGTTCATAATGCTTATTTCAGTTGTTTTTGACTATTTATTCAATAACATTATGTAGTACTATTGCACTGGAAATTAAAAATAACCTATGAATAAATCCATTTGAAAGGTTCAAATGCACAGTTTAAAGCTTTCTAAGTTCACTTTGAATACCATGGTCAATCAAATATACATTAGTGAATTATTCAGAAAACTAGTTATAAACCTATAAAACATTACTTTCAATGTTGTAAATGTGTTCATAATGCTTATTTCAGTTGTTTTTGACTATTTATTCAATAACATTATGTAGTACTATAGCACTGGAAATTAAAAACAACCTATGAGTACATCCATTTGAAAGGTTCTAATGCACAGTTTATAGCCTTCTAAGTTTACTTTGAATACTATGGTCAATCGAATATACATTAGTGAATTATTCAGAAAACTAGTTATAAACTTATAAAACATTACTTTCAATGTTGTAAATGTGTTCATAATGCTTATTTCAGTTGTTTTTGACTACTTTTTCAATTACATTATGTAGTACTATAGCACTGGAAATTAAAAACAACCTATGAGTAAATCCATTTAAAAGGTTCTAATGCACAGTTTATAGCCTTCTAAGTTTACTTTGAATACTATGGACAATCAAATGTACATTAGTGAATTATTCAGAAAACTAGTCATAAACCTATAAAACATTACTTTCAATGTTGTAAATGTGTTCATAATGCTTATTTCAGTTGTTTTTGACTACTTTTTCAATTACATTATGTAGTACTTTAGCACTGGAAATTAAAAACAACCTATGAGTAAATCCATTTAAAAGGTTCTAATGCACAGTTTATAGCCTTCTAAGTTTACTTTGAATACTATGGACAATCAAATGTACATTAGTGAATTATTCAGAAAACTAGTTATAAACCTATAAAACATTACTTTCAATGTTGTAAATGTATTCATAATGCTTATTTCAGTTGTTTTTGACTTGTCATTTAATTACATTATGTAGTACTATAGCACTGGAAATTAAAAACAACCTATGAATAAATCTATTTGAATGGTTCAAATGCACAGTTTATAGCCTTCTAAGTTTACTTTGAATACCATGGACAATGGTGAATTATTCAGAAAACTAGTTGTAAACCTATAAAACATTACTATCAACGTTGTAAATATGTTCATAATGCTTATTTCAGTTGTTTTTGACGATTTATCCAATTACATTATGTAGTACTATAGCACTGGAAATTAAAAACAACCTATGAGTAAATCCATTTAAAAGGTTCAAATGCACAGTTTATAGCCTTCTAGGTTTATTTCAAATACTATGGACAATCCAATATACATTAGTGAATTATTCAGAAAACTAGTTATAAACCTATAAAACATTACTTTCAATGTTGTAAATGTGTTCATTATGCTTATATCAGTTGTTTTTGACTATTTATTCAATTACATTATGTAGTACTATAGCAGTGGAAATTGAAAACAACCGATGAGTAAATCCATTTAAAAGGTTCAAATGCAAAGTTTATAGCCTTCTAAGTTTACTTTGAATACTATGGACAACCTAATATACATTGGTGAATTATTCAGAATACTAGTTATAAACCTATAAAACATTACTTTCAATGTTGTAAATATGTTCAAAATACTTATTTCAGTTGTTTTTGACTACATATTCTATAACATTATGTAGTACTTTAGCACTGGAAATTAAAAACAACCTATGAGTACATCAGTTTGAAAGGTTCAAATGCACAGTTTATAGCCTTCTAAGTTTACTTTGAATACTATGGACAATCAAATGTACAATAGAGAATTATTCAGAAAACTAGTTATAAACCTATAAAACATTACTCTCAATGTTGTAAATGTGTTCATAATGCTTATTTCAGTTGTTTTTGACTACTTTTTCAATTACATTATGTAGTACTATAGCACTGGAAATTAAAAACAACCTATGAATACATCCATTTAAAAGGTTCAAATGCATAGTTTATAGCCTTCTAAATTTACTTTGAATGGTATGGTCAATCAAATATACATTAGTGAATTATTCAGAAAACTAGTTATAAACCTATAAAACATTACTTTCAATGTTGTAAATGTGTTCATAATGCTTATATCAGTTGTTTTTGACTACTCATTCAATAACATTATGTAGTACTATAGCACATGAAATTAAAAACAACCTATGAGTAAATCAATTTAAAAGGTTCAAATGCACAGTTTATAGCCTTCTAAGTTTACTTTGAATACTATGGTCAATCAAATATACATTAGCGAATTATTCAGAAAACTAATAAACCTATAAGACATTACTTTATTGTTGTAAATGTGTTCATAATGCTTATTTCAGTTGTTTTTGACTACTTATTCAATGTAGTACTTTAGCACTGGAAATTAAAAACAACCTATGAGTAAATACATTTAAAAGGTTCAAATGCACAGTTTAAAGCCTTCTGTTTACTTTGAATACTATGGACAACCAAATATACATTAATGAATTATTCAGAAAACTAGTTATAAACCTATAAAACATTACTTTCAATGTTGTAAATGTATTCATAATACTTATTTCAGTTGTTTTTGACTAGTCATTCAATTACATTATGTAGTACTATAGCACTGGAAATTAAAAACAACCTATGAGTAAATCCATTTAAAAGGTTCAAATACACAGTATATAGCCTTCTAAGTTTACTTTAAATACCATGGACAATCCAATATACATTAGTGAATTATTCAGAAAACTAGTCATAAACCTATAAAACATTACTTTCAATGTTGTAAATGTGTTCATAATGCTTATTTCAGTTGTTTTTGACTATTTATTCAATTACATTATGTAGTACTATAGCACTGGAAATTAAAAACAACCTATGAGTAAATCCATTGAAAAGGTTCAAATGCACAGTTTATAGCCTTCTAAGTTTACTTTGAATACTATGGACAATCAAATGTCCATCAGTGAATTATTCAGAGAACTAGTTATAAACCTATAAAACATTACTTTCAATGTTGTAAATGTATTCATAATGCTTATTTCAGTTGTTTTTGACTTGTCATTTAATTACATTATGTAGTACTATAGTACTGGAAATTAAAAACAACCTATGAGTAAATCCATTTGAATGGTTCAAATGCACAGTTTATAGCCTTCTAAGTTTACTTTGAATACCATGGACAATGGTGAATTATTCAGAAAACTAGTTGTAAACCTATAAAACATTACTGTCAATGTTGTAAATGTGTTCATAATGCTTATTTCAGTTGTTTTTGATTATTTATCCAATTACATTATGTAGTACTATAGCACTGGAAATTAAAAACAACGTATGAGTAAATCCATTTAAAAGGTTCAAATGCACAGTTTATAGCCTTCTAGGATTATTTAAATACTATGGACAATCCAATATACATTAGTGAATTATTCAGAAAACTAGTTATAAACCTATAAAACATTAATTTCAATGTTGTAAATGTGTTCATAATGCTTATTTCAATTGTTTTTGACTATTTATTCAAAAACATTATGTAGTACTATTGCACTGGAAATTAAAAAAAACCTATGAATAAATCCATTTGGAAGGTTCAAATGCACAGTTTAAAGCTTTCTAAGTTCACTTTGAATACTATGGTCAATCAAATATACATTAGTGAATTATTCAGAAAACTAGTTATAAACCTATAAAACATTACTTTCAATGTTGTAAATGTGTTCATAATGCTTATTTCAGTTGTTTTTGACTACTTTTTCAATTACATTATGTAGTACTATAGCACTGGAAATTAAAACAACCTATGAGTAAATCCATTGAAAAGGTTCAAATGCACAGTTTATAGCCTTTTAAGTTTACTTTGAATACTATGGTCAATCGAATATACATTAGTGAATTATTCAGAAAACTAGTTATAAACCTATAAAACATTACTTTCAATGTTGTAAATGTGTACATAATGCTTATTTCAGTTGTTTTTGACTATTTATTCAATTACATTATGTAGTACTATAGCACTGGAAATTAAAAACAACCTACGAGTAAATCCATTTAAAAGGTTCTAATGCACAGTTTATAGCCTTCTAAGTTTACTTTGAATACTATGGACAATCAAATGTACATTAGTGAATTATTCAGAAAACTAGTTATAAACCTATAAAACATTACTTTCAATGTTGTAAATGTGTTCACAATGCTCATTTCAGTAGTTTTTGACTATTTATTCAATTACATTATGTAGTACTATAGCACTGGAAATTAAAAACAACCTACGAGTAAATCCATTTAAAAGGTTCAAATGCACAGTTTATAGTCTTCTAAGTTTACTTTGAATACTATGGACAATCAAATGTACAATAGTGAATTATTCAGAAAACTAGTTATAAACCTATAAAACATTACTTTCAATGTTGTAAATGCTTATTTCAGTTGTTTTTGACTTGTCATTTAATTACATTATGTAGTACTATAGCACTGGAAATTAAAAACAATCTATGAGTAAATCCATTTGAATGGTTCAAATGCACAGTTTATAGCCTTCTAAGTTTACTTTGAATACCATGGACAATGGTGAATTATTCAGAAAACTAGTTGTAAACCTATAAAACATTACTATCAACGTTGTAAATATGTTCATAATGCTTATTTCAGTTGTTTTTGACGATTTATCCAATTACATTATGTAGTACTATAGCACTGGAAATTAAAAACAACCTATGAGTAAATCCATTTAAAAGGTTCAAATGCACAGTTTATAGCCTTCTAGGTTTATTCCAAATACTATGGACAATCCAATATACATTAGTGAATTATTCAGAAAACTAGTTATAAACCTATAAAACATTACTTTCAATGTTGTAAATGTGTTCATTATGCTTATATCAGTTGTTTTTGACTATTTATTCAATTACATTATGTAGTACTATAGCAGTGGAAATTGAAAACAACCGATGAGTAAATCCATTTAAAAGGTTCAAATGCAAAGTTTCTAGCCTTCTAAGTTTACTTTGAATACTGTGGACAACCTAATATACATTGGTGAATTATTCAGAATACTAGTTATAAACCTATAAAACATTACTCTCAATGTTGTAAATATGTTCAAAATACTTATTTCAGTTGTTTTTGACTACATATTCTATAACATTATGTAGTACTTTAGCACTGGGAATTAAAAACAACCTATGAGTACATCAGTTTGAAAGGTTCAAATGCACAGTTTATAGCCTTCTAAGTTTACTTTGAATACTATGGACAATCAAATGTACAATAGAGAATTATTCAGAAAACTAGTTATAAACCTATAAAACCTTACTCTCAATGTTGTGAATGTGTTCATAATGCTTATTTCAGTTGTTTTTGACTACTTTTTCAATTACATTATGTAGTACTATAGCACTGGAAATTAAAAACAACCTATGAATACATCCATTTAAAAGGTTCGAATGCATAGTTTATAGCCTTCTAAATTTACTTTGAATGGTATGGTCAATCCAATATACATTAGTGAATTATTCAGAAAACTAGTTATAAACCTATAAAACATTACTTTCAATGTTGTAAATGTGTTCATAATGCTTATATCAGTTGTTTTTGACTACTCATTCAATAACATTATGTAGTACTATAGCACATGAAATTAAAAACAACCTATGAGTAAATCAATTTAAAAGGTTCAAATGCACAGTTTATAGCCTTCTAAGTTTACTTTGAATACTATGGTCAATCAAATATACATTAGCGAATTATTCAGAAAACTAGTTATAAACCTATAAGACATTACTTTTAATGTTGTAAATGTGTTCATAATGCTTATTTCAGTTGTTTTTGACTACTTATTCAATGTAGTACTTTAGCACTGGAAATTAAAAACAACCTATGAGTAAATACATTTAAAAGGTTCAAATGCACAGTTTAAAGCCTTCTGTTTACTTTGAATACTATGGACAACCAAATATACATTAATGAATTATTCAGAAAACTAGTTATAAACCTATAAAACATTACTTTCAATGTTGTAAATGTATTCATAATACTTATTTCAGTTGTTTTTGACTAGTCATTCAATTACATTATGTAGTACTATAGCACTGGAAATTAAAAACAACCTATGAGTAAATCCATTTAAAAGGTTCAAATACACAGTATATAGCCTTCTAAGTTTACTTTAAATACCATGGACAATCCAATATACATTAGTGAATTATTCAGAAAACTAGTCATAAACCTATAAAACATTACTTGCAATGTTGTAAATGTGTTCATAATGCTTATTTCAGTTGTTTTTGACTATTTATTCAATAACATTATGTAGTACTATAGCACTGAAAATTAAAAACAACCTATGGTTAAATCAATTTAAAAGGTTCAAATGCACAGTTTATAGCCTTCTAGGTTTATTTCAAAAACTATGGACAATCCAATATACATTAGTGAATTATTCAGAAAACTAGTTATAAACCTATAAAAAACATTACTTTCAATGTTGTAAATGTGTTCATTATGCTTATATCAGTTGTTTTTGACTATTTATTCAATTACATTATGTAGTACTATAGCAGTGGAAATTGAAAACAACCGATGAGTAAATCCATTTAAAAGGTTCAAATGCAAAGTTTATAGCCTTCTAAGTTTACTTTGAATACTATGGACAACCTAATATACATTGGTGAATTATTCAGAATACTAGTTATAAACCTATAAAACATTACTTTCAATGTTGTAAATGTGTTCATAATGCTTATTTCAGTTGTTTTTGACTATTTATTCAATAACATTATGTAGTACTATAGCACTGGAAATTAAAAACAACCTATGAGTACATCCATTTGAAAGGTTCTAATGCACAGTTTATAGCCTTCTAAGTTTACTTTGAATACTATGGTCAATCGAATATACATTAGTGAATTATTCAGAAAACTAGTTATAAACTTATAAAACATTACTTTCAATGTTGTAAATGTGTTCATAATGCTTATTTCAGTTGTTTTTGACTACTTTTTCAATTACATTATGTAGTACTATAGCACTGGAAATTAAAAACAACCTATGAGTAAATCCATTTAAAAGGTTCTAATGCACAGTTTATAGCCTTCTAAGTTTACTTTGAATACTATGGACAATCAAATGTACATTAGTGAATTATTCAGAAAACTAGTCATAAACCTATAAAACATTACTTTCAATGTTGTAAATGTGTTCATAATGCTTATTTCAGTTGTTTTTGACTACTTTTTCAATTACATTATGTAGTACTTTAGCACTGGAAATTAAAAACAACCTATGAGTAAATCCATTTAAAAGGTTCTAATGCACAGTTTATAGCCTTCTAAGTTTACTTTGAATACTATGGACAATCAAATGTACATTAGTGAATTATTCAGAAAACTAGTTATAAACCTATAAAACATTACTTTCAATGTTGTAAATGTATTCATAATGCTTATTTCAGTTGTTTTTGACTTGTCATTTAATTACATTATGTAGTACTATAGCACTGGAAATTAAAAACAACCTATGAATAAATCTATTTGAATGGTTCAAATGCACAGTTTATAGCCTTCTAAGTTTACTTTGAATACCATGGACAATGGTGAATTATTCAGAAAACTAGTTGTAAACCTATAAAACATTACTATCAACGTTGTAAATATGTTCATAATGCTTATTTCAGTTGTTTTTGACGATTTATCCAATTACATTATGTAGTACTATAGCACTGGAAATTAAAAACAACCTATGAGTAAATCCATTTAAAAGGTTCAAATGCACAGTTTATAGCCTTCTAGGTTTATTTCAAATACTATGGACAATCCAATATACATTAGTGAATTATTCAGAAAACTAGTTATAAACCTATAAAACATTACTTTCAATGTTGTAAATGTGTTCATTATGCTTATATCAGTTGTTTTTGACTATTTATTCAATTACATTATGTAGTACTATAGCAGTGGAAATTGAAAACAACCGATGAGTAAATCCATTTAAAAGGTTCAAATGCAAAGTTTATAGCCTTCTAAGTTTACTTTGAATACTATGGACAACCTAATATACATTGGTGAATTATTCAGAATACTAGTTATAAACCTATAAAACATTACTGTCAATGTTGTAAATATGTTCAAAATACTTATTTCAGTTGTTTTTGACTACATATTCTATAACATTATGTAGTACTTTAGCACTGGAAATTAAAAACAACCTATGAGTACATCAGTTTGAAAGGTTCAAATGCACAGTTTATAGCCTTCTAAGTTTACTTTGAATACTATGGACAATCAAATGTACAATAGAGAATTATTCAGAAAACTAGTTATAAACCTATAAAACATTACTCTCAATGTTGTAAATGTGTTCATAATGCTTATTTCAGTTGTTTTTGACTACTTTTTCAATTACATTATGTAGTACTATAGCACTGGAAATTAAAAACAACCTATGAATACATCCATTTAAAAGGTTCAAATGCATAGTTTATAGCCTTCTAAATTTACTTTGAATGGTATGGTCAATCAAATATACATTAGTGAATTATTCAGAAAACTAGTTATAAACCTATAAAACATTACTTTCAATGTTGTAAATGTGTTCATAATGCTTATATCAGTTGTTTTTGACTACTCATTCAATAACATTATGTAGTACTATAGCACATGAAATTAAAAACAACCTATGAGTAAATCAATTTAAAAGGTTCAAATGCACAGTTTATAGCCTTCTAAGTTTACTTTGAATACTATGGTCAATCAAATATACATTAGCGAATTATTCAGAAAACTAATAAACCTATAAGACATTACTTTATTGTTGTAAATGTGTTCATAATGCTTATTTCAGTTGTTTTTGACTACTTATTCAATGTAGTACTTTAGCACTGGAAATTAAAAACAACCTATGAGTAAATACATTTAAAAGGTTCAAATGCACAGTTTAAAGCCTTCTGTTTACTTTGAATACTATGGACAACCAAATATACATTAATGAATTATTCAGAAAACTAGTTATAAACCTATAAAACATTACTTTCAATGTTGTAAATGTATTCATAATACTTATTTCAGTTGTTTTTGACTAGTCATTCAATTACATTATGTAGTACTATAGCACTGGAAATTAAAAACAACCTATGAGTAAATCCATTTAAAAGGTTCAAATACACAGTATATAGCCTTCCAAGTTTACTTTAAATACCATGGACAATCCAATATACATTAGTGAATTATTCAGAAAACTAGTCATAAACCTATAAAACATTACTTTCAATGTTGTAAATGTGTTCATAATGCTTATTTCAGTTGTTTTTGACTATTTATTCAATTACATTATGTAGTACTATAGCACTGGAAATTAAAAACAACCTATGAGTAAATCCATTGAAAAGGTTCAAATGCACAGTTTATAGCCTTCTAAGTTTACTTTGAATACTATGGACAATCAAATGTCCATCAGTGAATTATTCAGAGAACTAGTTATAAACCTATAAAACATTACTTTCAATGTTGTAAATGTATTCATAATGCTTATTTCAGTTGTTTTTGACTTGTCATTTAATTACATTATGTAGTACTATAGTACTGGAAATTAAAAACAACCTATGAGTAAATCCATTTGAATGGTTCAAATGCACAGTTTATAGCCTTCTAAGTTTACTTTGAATACCATGGACAATGGTGAATTATTCAGAAAACTAGTTGTAAACCTATAAAACATTACTGTCAATGTTGTAAATGTGTTCATAATGCTTATTTCAGTTGTTTTTGATTATTTATCCAATTACATTATGTAGTACTATAGCACTGGAAATTAAAAACAACGTATGAGTAAATCCATTTAAAAGGTTCAAATGCACAGTTTATAGCCTTCTAGGATTATTTAAATACTATGGACAATCCAATATACATTAGTGAATTATTCAGAAAACTAGTTATAAACCTATAAAACATTAATTTCAATGTTGTAAATGTGTTCATAATGCTTATTTCAATTGTTTTTGACTATTTATTCAAAAACATTATGTAGTACTATTGCACTGGAAATTAAAAAAAACCTATGAATAAATCCATTTGGAAGGTTCAAATGCACAGTTTCAAGCTTTCTAAGTTCACTTTGAATACTATGGTCAATCAAATATACATTAGTGAATTATTCAGAAAACTAGTTATAAACCTATAAAACATTACTTTCAATGTTGTAAATGTGTTCATAATGCTTATTTCAGTTGTTTTTGACTACTTTTTCAATTACATTATGTAGTACTATAGCACTGGAAATTAAAACAACCTATGAGTAAATCCATTGAAAAGGTTCAAATGCACAGTTTATAGCCTTTTAAGTTTACTTTGAATACTATGGTCAATCGAATATACATTAGTGAATTATTCAGAAAACTAGTTATAAACCTATAAAACATTACTTTCAATGTTGTAAATGTGTTCATAATGCTTATTTCAGTTGTTTTTGACTATTTATTCAATTACATTATGTAGTACTATAGCACTGGAAATTAAAAACAACCTACGAGTAAATCCATTTAAAAGGTTCTAATGCACAGTTTATAGCCTTCTAAGTTTACTTTGAATACTATGGACAATCAAATGTACATTAGTGAATTATTCAGAAAACTAGTTATAAACCTATAAAACATTACTTTCAATGTTGTAAATGTGTTCACAATGCTCATTTCAGTAGTTTTTGACTATTTATTCAATTACATTATGTAGTACTATAGCACTGGAAATTAAAAACAACCTACGAGTAAATCCATTTAAAAGGTTCAAATGCACAGTTTATAGTCTTCTAAGTTTACTTTGAATACTATGGACAATCAAATGTACAATAGTGAATTATTCAGAAAACTAGTTATAAACCTATAAAACATTACTTTCAATGTTGTAAATGCTTATTTCAGTTGTTTTTGACTTGTCATTTAATTACATTATGTAGTACTATAGCACTGGAAATTAAAAACAATCTATGAGTAAATCCATTTGAATGGTTCAAATGCACAGTTTATAGCCTTCTAAGTTTACTTTGAATACCATGGACAATGGTGAATTATTCAGAAAACTAGTTGTAAACCTATAAAACATTACTATCAACGTTGTAAATATGTTCATAATGCTTATTTCAGTTGTTTTTGACGATTTATCCAATTACATTATGTAGTACTATAGCACTGGAAATTAAAAACAACCTATGAGTAAATCCATTTAAAAGGTTCAAATGCACAGTTTATAGCCTTCTAGGTTTATTCCAAATACTATGGACAATCCAATATACATTAGTGAATTATTCAGAAAACTAGTTATAAACCTATAAAACATTACTTTCAATGTTGTAAATGTGTTCATTATGCTTATATCAGTTGTTTTTGACTATTTATTCAATTACATTATGTAGTACTATAGCAGTGGAAATTGAAAACAACCGATGAGTAAATCCATTTAAAAGGTTCAAATGCAAAGTTTCTAGCCTTCTAAGTTTACTTTGAATACTGTGGACAACCTAATATACATTGGTGAATTATTCAGAATACTAGTTATAAACCTATAAAACATTACTCTCAATGTTGTAAATATGTTCAAAATACTTATTTCAGTTGTTTTTGACTACATATTCTATAACATTATGTAGTACTTTAGCACTGGGAATTAAAAACAACCTATGAGTACATCAGTTTGAAAGGTTCAAATGCACAGTTTATAGCCTTCTAAGTTTACTTTGAATACTATGGACAATCAAATGTACAATAGAGAATTATTCAGAAAACTAGTTATAAACCTATAAAACCTTACTCTCAATGTTGTGAATGTGTTCATAATGCTTATTTCAGTTGTTTTTGACTACTTTTTCAATTACATTATGTAGTACTATAGCACTGGAAATTAAAAACAACCTATGAATACATCCATTTAAAAGGTTCGAATGCATAGTTTATAGCCTTCTAAATTTACTTTGAATGGTATGGTCAATCCAATATACATTAGTGAATTATTCAGAAAACTAGTTATAAACCTATAAAACATTACTTTCAATGTTGTAAATGTGTTCATAATGCTTATATCAGTTGTTTTTGACTACTCATTCAATAACATTATGTAGTACTATAGCACATGAAATTAAAAACAACCTATGAGTAAATCAATTTAAAAGGTTCAAATGCACAGTTTATAGCCTTCTAAGTTTACTTTGAATACTATGGTCAATCAAATATACATTAGCGAATTATTCAGAAAACTAGTTATAAACCTATAAGACATTACTTTTAATGTTGTAAATGTGTTCATAATGCTTATTTCAGTTGTTTTTGACTACTTATTCAATGTAGTACTTTAGCACTGGAAATTAAAAACAACCTATGAGTAAATACATTTAAAAGGTTCAAATGCACAGTTTAAAGCCTTCTGTTTACTTTGAATACTATGGACAACCAAATATACATTAATGAATTATTCAGAAAACTAGTTATAAACCTATAAAACATTACTTTCAATGTTGTAAATGTATTCATAATACTTATTTCAGTTGTTTTTGACTAGTCATTCAATTACATTATGTAGTACTATAGCACTGGAAATTAAAAACAACCTATGAGTAAATCCATTTAAAAGGTTCAAATACACAGTATATAGCCTTCTAAGTTTACTTTAAATACCATGGACAATCCAATATACATTAGTGAATTATTCAGAAAACTAGTCATAAACCTATAAAACATTACTTGCAATGTTGTAAATGTGTTCATAATGCTTATTTCAGTTGTTTTTGACTATTTATTCAATAACATTATGTAGTACTATAGCACTGAAAATTAAAAACAACCTATGGTTAAATCAATTTAAAAGGTTCAAATGCACAGTTTATAGCCTTCTAGGTTTATTTCAAAAACTATGGACAATCCAATATACATTAGTGAATTATTCAGAAAACTAGTTATAAACCTATAAAAAACATTACTTTCAATGTTGTAAATGTGTTCATTATGCTTATATCAATTGTTTTTGACTATTTATTCAATTACATTATGTAGTACTATAGCAGTGGAAATTGAAAACAACCGATGAGTAAATCCATTTAAAAGGTTCAAATGCAAAGTTTATAGCCTTCTAAGTTTACTTTGAATACTATGGACAACCTAATATACATTGGTGAATTATTCAGAATACTAGTTATAAACCTATAAAACATTACTGTCAATGTTGTAAATATGTTCAAAATACTTATTTCAGTTGTTTTTGACTACATATTCTATAACATTATGTAGTACTTTAGCACTGGAAATTAAAAACAACCTATGAGTACATCAGTTTGAAAGGTTCAAATGCACAGTTTATAGCCTTCTAAGTTTACTTTGAATACTATGGACAATCAAATGTACAATAGAGAATTATTCAGAAAACTAGTTATAAACCTATAAAACATTACTCTCAATGTTGTAAATGTGTTCATAATGCTTATTTCAGTTGTTTTTGACTACTTTTTCAATTACATTATGTAGTACTATAGCACTGGAAATTAAAAACAACCTATGAATACATCCATTTAAAAGGTTCAAATGCATAGTTTATAGCCTTCTAAATTTACTTTGAATGGTATGGTCAATCAAATATACATTAGTGAATTATTCAGAAAACTAGTTATAAACCTATAAAACATTACTTTCAATGTTGTAAATGTGTTCATAATGCTTATTTCAGTTGTTTTTGACTACTCATTCAATAACATTATGTAGTACTATAGCACATGAAATTAAAAACAACCTATGAGTAAATCAATTTAAAAGGTTCAAATGCACAGTTTATAGCCTTCTAAGTTTACTTTGAATACTATGGTCAATCAAATATACATTAGCGAATTATTCAGAAAACTAATAAACCTATAAGACATTACTTTTAATGTTGTAAATGTGTTCATAATGCTTATTTCAGTTGTTTTTGACTACTTATTCAATGTAGTACTTTAGCACTGGAAATTAAAAACAACCTATGAGTAAATACATTTAAAAGGTTCAAATGCACAGTTTAAAGCCTTCTGTTTACTTTGAATACTATGGACAACCAAATATACATTAATGAATTATTCAGAAAACTAGTTATAAACCTATAAAACATTACTTTCAATGTTGTAAATGTATTCATAATACTTATTTCAGTTGTTTTTGACTAGTCATTCAATTACATTATGTAGTACTATAGCACTGGAAATTAAAAACAACCTATGAGTAAATCCATTTAAAAGGTTCAAATACACAGTATATAGCCTTCTAAGTTTACTTTAAATACCATGGACAATCCAATATACATTAGTGAATTATTCAGAAAACTAGTCATAAACCTATAAAACATTACTTTCAATGTTGTAAATGTGTTCATAATGCTTATTTCAGTTGTTTTTGACTATTTATTCAATTACATTATGTAGTACTATAGCACTGGAAATTAAAAACAACCTATGAGTAAATCCATTGAAAAGGTTCAAATGCACAGTTTATAGCCTTCTAAGTTTACTTTGAATACTATGGACAATCAAATGTCCATCAGTGAATTATTCAGAGAACTAGTTATAAACCTATAAAACATTACTTTCAATGTTGTAAATGTATTCATAATGCTTATTTCAGTTGTTTTTGACTTGTCATTTAATTACATTATGTAGTACTATAGTACTGGAAATTAAAAATAACCTTTGAGTAAATCCATTTGAATGGTTCAAATGCACAGTTTATAGCCTTCTAAGTTTACTTTGAATACCATGGACAATAGTGAATTATTCAGAAAACTAGTTGTAAACCTATAAAACATTACTGTCAATGTTGTAAATGTGTTCATAATGCTTATTTCAGTTGTTTTTGATTATTTATCCAATTACATTATGTAGTACTATAGCACTGGAAATTAAAAACATCCTATGAGTAAATCCATTTAAAAGGTTCAAATGCACAGTTTATAGCCTTCTAGGATTATTTCAAATACTATTGACAATCCAATATACATTAGTGAATTATTCAGAAAACTAGTTATAAACCTATAAAACATTACTTTCAATGTTGTAAATGTGTTCCTAATGCTTATTTCAGTTGTTTTTGACTATTTATTCAATTACATTATGTAGTACTGTAGCACTTGAAATTAAAAACAACCTATGAGTAAATCCATTTAAAAGGTTCAAATGCACAGTTTATAGCCTTCTAAGTTTACTTTGAATACTATGGACAACCTAATCTACATTAGTGAATTATTCAGAAAACTAGTTATAAACCTATAAAACATTACTGTCAATGTTGTAAATATGTTCAAAATGCTTATTTCAGTTGTTTTTGACTACTTATTCTATAACATTATGTAGTATTATAGCACTGGAAATTAAAAACAACCTATGAGTACATCAGTTTAAAAGGTTCAAATGCACAGTTTATAGCCTTCTAAGTTTACTTTGAATACTATGGACGATCAAATGTAAAATAGCGAATTATTCAGAAAACTAGTTATAAACTTATGAAACATTACTTTCGATGTTGTAAATGTGTTCATTATGCTTATTTCAGTTGTTTTTGACTATTTATTCAATTACATTATGTAGTACTAGAGCATTGGAAATTAAAAACAACCTAAAAGTAAATCCACTTAAAAGGTTCAAAATCACAGTTTATAGCCTTCTAAGTTTACTTTGAATACTATGGACAATCAAATGTACTTTAGTGAATTATTCAGAAAACTAGTTATAAACCTATAAAACATTACTTTCAATGTTGTAAATGTGTTCATAATGCTTATTCCAGTTGTTTTTGACTATTTATTCAATAACATTATGTAGTACTATAGCACTGGAAATTAAAAAAAACCTATGTATAAATCCATTTGAAGGGTTCAAATGCACAGTTTAAAGCTTTCTAAGTTCACTTCGAATACTATGGTCAATCAAATATACATTAGTGAATTATTCAGAAAACTAGTTATAAACCTATAAAACATTACTTTCAATGTTGTAAATGTGTTCATAATGCTTATTCCAGTTGTTTTTGACTATTTATTCAATAACATTATGTAGTACTATAGCACTGGAAATTAAAAAAAACCTATGAATAAATCCATTTGAAAGGTTCAAATGCACAGTTTAAAGCTTTGTAAGTTCACTTTGAATACCATGGTCAATCAAATATACATCAGTGAATTATTCAGAAAACTAGTTATAAACCTATAAAACATTACTGTCAATGTTGTAAATGTGTTCATAATGCTTATTTCAGTTGTTTTTGACTATTTATTCAATAACATTATGTAGAACTATAGCACTGGAAATTAGAAACAACCTATGAGTAAATCCATTTAAAAGGTTCAAATGCATAGTTTATAGCCTTCTAAGTTTACTTTGAATACTATGGACAATCAAATGTACAATAGTGAATTATTCAGAAAACTAGTTATAAACCTATAAAACATTACTTTCAATGTTGTAAATGTGTTCATTATGCTTATATCAGTTGTTTTTGACTATTTATTCAATAACATTATGTAGTACTATAGCACTGGAAATTAAAAACAACCTATAGGTAAATCAATTTAAAAGGTTTAAATGCACAGTTTATAGCCTTCTAAGTTCACTTTGAATACTATTGGTCAATCAAATATACATTAGTGAATTATTCAGAAAACTAGTTATAAACCTATAAAACATTACTTTCAATATTGTAAATGTGTTCATAATGCTTATTTCAGTTGTTTTTGACTATTTTTTTAATAACATTATGTAGTACTATAGCACTGGAAATTAAAAACAACCTATGGGTAAATCAATTTAAAAGGTTCAAATGCACAGTTTATAGCCTTCTATGTTCACTTTGAATACTATTGGTCAATCAAATATACATTAGTGAATTATTCAGAAAACTAGTTATAAACTTATAAAACATTACTTTCAATATTGTAAATGTGTTCATAATGCTTATTTCAGTTGTTTTTGACTATTTATTTAATAACATTATGTAGTACTATAGCGCTGGAAATTAAAAACAACCTATGGGTAAATCAATTTAAAAGGTTCAAATGCACAGTTTATAGCCTTCTAAGTTTACTTTGAATACTATGGACAATCAAATGTACATTAGTGATTTATTCAGAAAACTAGTTATAAACCTATAAAACATTACTGTCAATGTTTTAAATGTGTTCATAATGCTTATTTCAGTTGTTTTTGACTATTTATTCAATAACATTATGTAGTACTATAGCACTGGAAATTAAAAACAACCTATGAGTAAATCCATTTAAAAGGTTCAAATGCACAGTTTATAGCCTTTTAAGTTTACTTTGAATACTATGGACAATCAAATGTACATTAGTGAATTATTCAGAAAACTAGTTATAAACCTATAAAACATTACTTTCAATGTTGTAAATGTGTTCATTATGCTTATTTCAGTTGTTTTTGACTATTTATTCAATAACATTATGTAGTACTATAGCACTGGAAATTAAAAACAACCTATGGGTAAATCAATTTAAAAGGTTCAAATGCACAGTTTATAGCCTTTTAAGTTCACTTTGAATTCTATTGGTCAATCAAATATACATTAGTGAATTATTCAGAAAACTAATTATAAACCTATAAAACATTACTTTCAATATTGTAAATGTGTTCATAATGCTTATTTCAGTTGTTTTTGACTATTTATTCAATAACATTATGTAGTACTATAGCACTGGAAATTAAAAACAACCTATGAGTAAATCCATTTAAAAGGTTCAAATGCACAGTTTATAGTCTTCTAAGTTTACTTTGAATACTATGGACAATCAAATGTACATTAGTGAATTATTCAGAGAACTAGTTATAAACCTATAAAACATTACTTTCAATGTTGTAAATGAGTTCATAACGCTTATTTCAGTTGTTTTTGACTATTTATTCAATAACATTATGTAGTACTATAGCACTGGAAGTTAAAAACAACCTATGAGTAAATCCATTTAAAAGGTTCAAATGCACAGTTTATAGCCTTCTAATTTCAATTTGAATACTATGGACAATCAAATGTACATTATTGAATTATACAGAGAACTAGTTATAAACCTATAAAACATTACTTTCAATGTTGTAAATGTGTTCATTATGCTTATATCAGTTGTTTTTGACTATTTTATAATGTTTGCACCTTTTAAATGTATTCACTCATAGGTTGTTTTTAATTTAATTATAAAACATTACTGTCAATGTTGTAAATGTGTTCAAAATGCTTATTTCAGTTGTTTTTGACTACTTATTCAATTACATTATGTAGTACTATAGCACTGGAAATTAAAAACAACCTATGAGTAAATCCATTTAAAAGGTTCAAATGCACATTTTATAGCCTTCTAAGTTTACTTTGAATACTATGGACAATCAAATATACATTAGTGAATTATTCAGAAAACTAGTTATAAACCTATAAAACATTACTTTCAATGTTGTAAATGTGTTCATAATGCTTATTTCAGTTGTTTTTGACTACTTATTCAATAACATTATGTAGTACTAGAGCATTGGAAATTGAGTACAACCTATGAGTAAATCCATTTAAAACGTTCAAATGCACAGGTTATAGTCTTCTAAGTTTACTTTGAATACTATGGACAATCAAATGTACATCAGTGAATTATTCAGAAAACTAGTTATAAACCTATAGAACATTACTTTCAATGTTGTAAATGTGTTCATTATGCTTATATCAGTTGTTTTTGACTATTTATTCAATAACATTATGTAGTACTATAGCACTGGAAATTAAAAAGAACCTATGAGTAAATCCATTTAAAATGTTCAAATGCACAGTTTATAGTCTTCTAAGTTTACTTTGAATATCATGGACAATCAAATATACATCAGTGAATTATTCAGAAAACTAGTTATAAACCTATAAAACATTACTTTCAATGTTGTAAATGTGTTCATAATGTTTATTTCAGTTGTTTTTGACTATTTATTCAATTACATTATGTAGTACTGTAGCACTGGAAATTGGAAACAACCTATGGGTAAATCAATTTAAAAGGTTCAAATGCACAGTTTATAGCCTTTTAAGTTCACTTTGAATTCTATTGGTCAATCAAATATACATTAGTGAATTATTCAGAAAACTAATTATAAACCTATAAAACATTACTTTCAATATTGTAAATGTGTTCATAATGCTTATTTCAGTTGTTTTTGACTATTTATTCAATAACATTATGTAGTACTATAGCACTGGAAATTAAAAACAACCTATTGGTAAATCCATTTAAAAGGTTCAAATGCACAGTTTATAGCCTTCTAAGTTTACTTTGAATATCATGGACAATCAAATATACATTAGTGAATTATTCAGAAAACTAGTTATAAACCTATGAAACATCACTGTCAATGTTGTAAATGTGTTCAAAATGCTTATTTCAGTTGTTTTTGACTATTTATTCAATAACATTATGTAGTACTATAGCACTGGAAGTTAAAAACAACCTATGAGTAAATCCATTTAAAAGGTTCAAATGCACAGTTTATAGCCTTCTAATTTCAATTTGAATACTATGGACAATCAAATGTACATTATTGAATTATACAGAGAACTAGTTATAAACCTATAAAACATTACTTTCAATGTTGTAAATGTGTTCATAATGCTTATTTCAGTTGTTTTTGACTATTTATTCAATAACATTATAGTACTATAGCACTGGAAATTAAAAACAACCTATGAGTAAATCCATTTAAAAGGTTCAAATGCACATTTTATAGCCTTCTAAGTTTACTTTGAATACTATGGACAATCAAATATACATTAGTGAATTATTCAGAAAACTAGTTATAAACCTATAAAACATTACTTTCAATGTTGTAAATGTGTTCATTATGCTTATTTCAGTTGTTTTTGACTATTTATTCAATAACATTATGTAGTACTATAGCACTGGAAATTAAAAACAACCTATGGGTAAATCCATTTAAAAGGTTCAAATGCACAGTTTATAGCCTTCTAAGTTTACTTTGAATACTATGGACAATCAAATGTACATCAGTGAATTATTCAGAAAACTAGTTATAAACCTATAGAACATTACTTTCAATGTTGTAAATGTGTTCATAATGTTTATTTCAGTTGTTTTTGACTATTTATTCAATAACATTATGTAGTACTATAGCACTGGAAATTAAAAAGAACCTATGATTAAATCCATTTAAAAGGTTCAAATGCACATTCTATAGCCTTCTAAGTTTACTTTGAATACTATGGACAATCAAATGTACATTAGTGAATTATTCAGAAAACTAGTTATAAACCTATGAAACATCACTGTCAATGTTGTATATGTGTTCATAATGCTTATTTCAGTTGTTTTTGACTATTTATTCAATAACATTATGTAGTACTATAGCACTGGAAATTAAAAACAACCTATGAGTAAATCCATTTGAATGGTTCAAATGCACAGTTTATAGCCTTCTAAGTTTACTTTGAATACTATGGACAATCAAATATACATTAGTGAATTATTCAGAAAACTAGTTATAAACCTATAAAACATTACTGTCAATGTTGTAAATGTGTTCAAAATGCTTATTTCAGTTGTTTTTGACTATTTATTCAATAACATTATGTAGTACTATAGCACTGAAAATTGAATACAACCTATGGGTAAATCCATTTGAAAGGTTCAAATGAACAGTTTATAGCCTTCTAAGTTTACTTTGAATACTATGGACAATCAAATATACATTAGTGAATTATTCAGAAAACTAGTTATAAACCTATGAAACATCACTGTCAATGTTGTAAATGTGTTCAAAATGCTTATTTCAGTTGTTTTTGACTATTTATTCAATAACATTATGTAGTACTATAGCACTGAAAATTGAATACAACCTATGGGTAAATCCATTTAAAAGGTTCAAATGCACAGTATATAGCCTTCTAAGTTTACGTTGAATACTATGGACAATCAAATGTACATTAGTGAATTATTCAGAAAACTAGTTATAAACCTATAGAACATTACTTTCAATGTTGTAAATGTGTTCATAATGTTTATTTCAGTTGTTTTTGACTATTTATTCAATAACATTATGTAGTACTATAGCACTGGAAATTAAAAACAACCTATGAGTAAATCCATTTAAAAGGTTCAAATGCACAGTTTATAGCCTTCTAAGTTTACTTTGAATATTATGGACAATCAAATATACATTAGTGAATTATTCAGAAAACTAGTTATAAACCTATAAAACATTACTGTCAATGTTGTAAATGTGTTCAAAATGCTTATTTCAGTTGTTTTTGACTATTTATTCAATAACATTATGTAGTACTATAGCACTGAAAATTGAATACAACCTATGGGTAAATTCATTTGAAAGGTTCAAATGCACAGTTTATAGCCTTCTAAGTTCACTTTGAATACTATAGACAATCAAATGTACATTAGTGAATTATTCAGAAAACTAGTTGTAAACCTATAAAACATTACTTTCAATGTTGTAAATGTGTTCATAATGCTTATTTCAGTTGTTTTTGACTATTTATTCAATAACATTATGTAGTACTATAGCACTGGAAATTAAAAACAACCTATGATTAAATCCATTTAAAAGGTTCAAATGCACATTTTATAGCCTTCTAAGTTTACTTTGAATACTATGGACAATCAAATATACATTAGTGAATTATTCAGAAAACTAGTTATAAACCTATGAAACATCACTGTCAATGTTGTAAATGTGTTCATAATGCTTATTTCAGTTGTTTTTGACTATTTATTCAATAACATTATGTAGTACTATAGCACTGAAAATTGAATACAACCTATGGGTAAATCCATTTAAAAGGTTCAAATGCACAGTATATAGCCTTCTAAGTTTACGTTGAATACCAATGACAATCAAATGTACATTAGTGAATTATTCAGAAAACTAGTTATAAACCTATAGAACATTACTTTCAATGTTGTAAATGTGTTCATAATGTTTATTTAAGTTGTTGTTTTTGACTATTTATTCAATAACATTATGTAGTACTATAGCACTGGAAATTAAAAACAACCTATGATTAAATCCATTTAAAAGGTTCAAATGCACAGTTTATAGCCTTCTAAGTTTACTTTGAATACTATGGACAATCAAATATACATTAGTGAATTATTCAGAAAACTAGTTATAAACCTATGAAACATCACTGTCAATGTTGTAAATGTGTTCAAAATGCTTATTTCAGTTGTTTTTGACTATTTATTCAATAACATTATGTAGTACTATAGCACTGAAAATTGAATACAACCTATGGGTAAATCCATTTGAAAGGTTCAAATGCACAGTTTATAGCCTTCTAAGTTCACTTTGAATACTATAGACAATCAAATGTACATTAGTGAATTATTCAGAAAACTAGTTGTAAACCTATAAAACATTACTTTCAATGTTGTAAATGTGTTCATAATGCTTATTTCAGTTGTTTTTGACTATTTATTCAATAACATTATGTAGTACTATAGCACTGGAAATTAAAAAGAACCTATGATTAAATCCATTTAAAAGGTTCAAATGCACATTTTATAGCCTTCTAAGTTTACTTTGAATACTATGGACAATCAAATATACATTAGTGAATTATTCAGAAAACTAGTTATAAACCTATGAAACATCACTGTCAATGTTGTAAATGTGTTCATAATGCTTATTTCAGTTGTTTTTGACTATTTATTCAATAACATTATGTAGTACTATAGCACTGGAAATTAAAAACAACCTATGAGTAAATCCATTTGAATGGTTCAAATGCACAGTTTATAGCCTTCTAAGTTTACTTTGAATACTATGGACAATCAAATATACATTAGTGAATTATTCAGAAAACTAGCTTTAAACCTATAAAACATTACTTTCAATGTTGTAAATGTGTTCATAATGCTTATTTCAGTTGTTTTTGACTATTTATTCAATAACATTATGTAGTACTATAGCACTGAAAATTGAATACAACCTATGGGTAAATCCATTTGAAAGGTTCAAATGCACAGTTTATAGCCTTCTAAGTTCACTTTGAATACTATGGACAATCAAATATACATTAGTGAATTATTCAGAAAACTAGTTATAAACCTATGAAACATCACTGTCAATGTTGTAAATGTGTTCAAAATGCTTATTTCAGTTGTTTTTGACTATTTATTCAATAACATTATGTAGTACTATAGCACTGAAAATTGAATACAACCTATGGGTAAATCCATTTGAAAGGTTCAAATGCACAGTTTATAGCCTTCTAAGTTTACTTTGAATACTATGGACAATCAAATGTACATTAGTGAATTATTCAGAAAACTAGTTGTAAACCTATAAAACATTACTTCCAATGTTGTAAATGTGTTCATTATGCTTATTTCAGTTGTTTTTGACTATTTATTCAATTACATTATGTAGTACTATAGCACTGGAAATTAAAAACAACCTATGAATAAATCCATTTGAAAGGTTCAAATGCACTGTTTAAAGCCTTCTAAGTTCACTTTGAATACTATGGTCAATCAAATATACATTAGTGAATTATTCAGAAAACTAGTTATAAACCTATAAAACATTACTTTCAATGTTGTAAATGTGTTCATAATGCTTATTTCAGTTGTTTTTGACTATTTATTCAATAACATTATGTAGTACTATAGCACTGGAAATTAAAAACAACCTATGAGTGAATCCATTTAAAAGGTTCAAATGCACAGTTTATAGTCTTCTAAGTTTACTTTGAATACTATGGACAATCAAATGTACATTAGTGAATTATTCAGAGAACTAGTTATAAACCTATAAAACATTACTTTCAATGTTGTAAATGAGTCCATAACGCTTATTTCAGTTGTTTTTGACTAATCATTCAATAACATTATGTAGTACTATAGCACTGGAAATTAAAAACAACCTATGAGTAAATCCATTTAAAAGGTTCAAATGCACAGTTTATAGCCTTCTAAGTTCACTTTGAATACTATGGATAATCAAATGTACATTAGTGAATTATTCAGAAAACTAGTTATAAACCTATAAAACATTACTTTCAATGTTGTAAATGTGTTCATAATGCTTATTTCAGTTGTTTTTGACTATTTATTCAATTACATTATGTAGTACTATAGCACTGGAAATCAAAAACAACTTATGAGTACATCCATTTAAAAGGTTCAAATGCAAAGTTTATAGCCTTCTAAGTTTACTTTGAATACTATGGACAATCAAATGTACAGTAGTGAATTATTCAGAAAACTATTTATAAACCTATAAAACATTACTTTCAATTTTGTAAATGTGTTCATAATGCTTATTTCAGTTGTTTTTGACTAGTCATTCAATTACATTATGTAGTACTATAGCACTGGAAATTAAAAACAACCTATGAGTAAATCTATTGAAAAGGTTCAAATGCACAGTTTATAGCCTTCTAAGTTTACTTTGAATACTATGGACAAACAAATGTACCGTAGTGAATTATTCAGAAAACTAGTTATAAACCTATAAAACATTACTTTCAATGTTGTAAATGTATTCATAATGCTTATTTCAGTTGTTTTTGACTATTTATTCAATTACATTATGTAGTACTATAGCACTGAAAATTAAAAACAACCTATGGGTAAATCAATTTAAAAGGTTCAAATGCACAGTTTATAGCCTTCTAAGTTTACTTTGAATACTATGGACAATCAAATGTACATTTGTGAATTATCCAGAGAACCAGTTATAAACCCATGAAACATTACTTTCAATGTTGTAAATGTGTTCATAATGCTTATTTCAGTTGTTTTTGACTATTTATTCAATTACATTATGTAGTACTATAGCACTGGAAATTAAAAACAACCTATGAATAAATCCATTTGAAAGGTTCAAATGCACAGTTTAAAGCTTTCTAAGTTCACTTCGAATACTATGGTCAATCAAATATACATTAGTGAATTATTCAGAAAACTAGTTATAAACCTATAAAACATTACTTTCAATGTTGTAAATGTGTTCATAATGCTTATTTCAGTTGTTTTTGACTATTTATTCAATAACATTATGTAGTACTATAGCACTGGAAATTAAAAACAACCTATGAGTAAATCCATTTAAAAGGTTCAAATGCACAGTTTATAGCCGTCTAAGTTCACTTTGAATACTATGGAAAATCAAATGTACATTAGTGAATTATTCAGAGAACTAGTTATAAACCTATAAAACATTACTGTCAATGTTGTAAATGTGTTCATAATGCTTATTTCAGTTGTTTTTGACTATTTATTCAATAACATTATGTAGTACTATAGCATTGGAAATTAAAAACAACCTATGAGTAAATCCATTTAAAAGGTTCAAATGCACAGTTTATAGTCTTCTAAGTTCACTTTGAATACTATTGGTCAATCAAATATACATTAGTGAATTATTCAGAAAACTAGTTATAAACCTATAAAACATTACTTTCAATGTTGTAAATGTGTTCATTATGCTCATATCAGTTGTTTTTGACTATTTATTCAATAACATTATGTAGTACTATAGCACTGGAAATTAAAAACAACCTATAGGTAAATCAATTTAAAAGGTTTAAATGCACAGTTTATAGCCTTCTAAGTTCACTTTGAATACTATTGGTCAATCAAATATACATTAGTGAATTATTCAGAAAACTAGTTATAAACCTATAAAACATTACTTTCAATATTGTAAATGTGTTCATAATGCTTATTTCAGTTGTTTTTGACTATTTTTTTAATAACATTATGTAGTACTATAGCACTGGAAATTAAAAACAACCTATGGGTAAATCAATTTAAAAGGTTCAAATGCACAGTTTATAGCCTTCTATGTTCACTTTGAATACTATTGGTCAATCAAATATACATTAGTGAATTATTCAGAAAACTAGTTATAAACTTATAAAACATTACTTTCAATATTGTAAATGTGTTCATAATGCTTATTTCAGTTGTTTTTGACTATTTATTTAATAACATTATGTAGTACTATAGCGCTGGAAATTAAAAACAACCTATGGGTAAATCAATTTAAAAGGTTCAAATGCACAGTTTATAGCCTTCTAAGTTTACTTTGAATACTATGGACAATCAAATGTACATTAGTGATTTATTCAGAAAACTAGTTATAAACCTATAAAACATTACTGTCAATGTTTTAAATGTGTTCATAATGCTTATTTCAGTTGTTTTTGACTATTTATTCAATAACATTATGTAGTACTATAGCACTGGAAATTAAAAACAACCTATGAGTAAATCCATTTAAAAGGTTCAAATGCACAGTTTATAGCCTTTTAAGTTTACTTTGAATACTATGGACAATCAAATGTACATTAGTGAATTATTCAGAAAACTAGTTATAAACCTATAAAACATTACTTTCAATGTTGTAAATGTGTTCATTATGCTTATTTCAGTTGTTTTTGACTATTTATTCAATAACATTATGTAGTACTATAGCACTGGAAATTAAAAACAACCTATGGGTAAATCAATTTAAAAGGTTCAAATGCACAGTTTATAGCCTTTTAAGTTCACTTTGAATTCTATTGGTCAATCAAATATACATTAGTGAATTATTCAGAAAACTAATTATAAACCTATAAAACATTACTTTCAATATTGTAAATGTGTTCATAATGCTTATTTCAGTTGTTTTTGACTATTTATTCAATAACATTATGTAGTACTATAGCACTGGAAATTAAAAACAACCTATGAGTAAATCCATTTAAAAGGTTCAAATGCACAGTTTATAGTCTTCTAAGTTTACTTTGAATACTATGGACAATCAAATGTACATTAGTGAATTATTCAGAGAACTAGTTATAAACCTATAAAACATTACTTACAATGTTGTAAATGAGTTCATAACGCTTATTTCAGTTGTTTTTGACTATTTATTCAATAACATTATGTAGTACTATAGCACTGGAAGTTAAAAACAACCTATGAGTAAATCCATTTAAAAGGTTCAAATGCACAGTTTATAGCCTTCTAATTTCAATTTGAATACTATGGACAATCAAATGTACATTATTGAATTATACAGAGAACTAGTTATAAACCTATAAAACATTACTTTCAATGTTGTAAATGTGTTCATTATGCTTATATCAGTTGTTTTTGACTATTTTATAATGTTTGCACCTTTTAAATGTATTCACTCATAGGTTGTTTTTAATTTAATTATAAAACATTACTGTCAATGTTGTAAATGTGTTCAAAATGCTTATTTCAGTTGTTTTTGACTACTTATTCAATTACATTATGTAGTACTATAGCACTGGAAATTAAAAACAACCTATGAGTAAATCCATTTAAAAGGTTCAAATGCACATTTTATAGCCTTCTAAGTTTACTTTGAATACTATGGACAATCAAATATACATTAGTGAATTATTCAGAAAACTAGTTATAAACCTATAAAACATTACTTTCAATGTTGTAAATGTGTTCATAATGCTTATTTCAGTTGTTTTTGACTACTTATTCAATAACATTATGTAGTACTAGAGCATTGGAAATTGAGTACAACCTATGAGTAAATCCATTTAAAAGGTTCAAATGCACAGGTTATAGTCTTCTAAGTTTACTTTGAATACTATGGACAATCAAATGTACATCAGTGAATTATTCAGAAAACTAGTTATAAACCTATAGAACATTACTTTCAATGTTGTAAATGTGTTCATTATGCTTATATCAGTTGTTTTTGACTATTTATTCAATAACATTATGTAGTACTATAGCACTGGAAATTAAAAAGAACCTATGAGTAAATCCATTTAAAAGGTTCAAATACACAGCCTATAGTCTTCTAAGTTTACTTTGAATACTATGGACAATCAAATGTACAATAGTGAATTATTCAGAAAACTAGTTAAAAACCTATAAAACATTACTTTCAACGTTGTAAATGTGTTCATAATGTTTATTTCAGTTGTTTTTGACTATTTATTCAATTACATTATGTAGTACTGTAGCACTGGAAATTGGAAACAACCTATGGGTAAATCCATTTAAAAGGTTCAAATGCACAGTTTATAGCCTTCTAAGTTTACTTTGAATACTATGGACAATCAAATGTACATCAGTGAATTATTCAGAAAACTAGTTATAAACCTATAGAACATTACTTTCAATGTTGTAAATGTGTTCATAATGTTTATTTCAGTTGTTTTTGACTATTTATTCAATAACATTATGTAGTACTATAGCACTGGAAATTAAAAACAACCTATTGGTAAATCCATTTAAAAGGTTCAAATGCACAGTTTATAGCCTTCTAAGTTTACTTTGAATATCATGGACAATCAAATATACATTAGTGAATTATTCAGAAAACTAGTTATAAACCTATAAAACATTACTGTCAATGTTGTAAATGTGTTCAAAATGCTTATTTCAGTTGTTTTTGACTATTTATTCAATAACATTATGTAGTACTATAGCACTGAAAATTGAATACAACCTATGGGTAAATCCATTTAAAAGGTTCAAATGCACAGTTTATAGCCTTCTAAGTTCACTTTGAATACTATGGACAATCAAATGTACATTAGTGAATTATTCAGAAAACTAGTTGTAAACCTATAAAACATTACTTTCAATGTTGTAAATGTGTTCATAATGCTTATTTCAGTTGTTTTTGACTATTTATTCAATAACATTATGTAGTACTATAGCACTGGAAATTAAAAAGAACCTATGAGTAAATCCATTTAAAAGGTTCAAATACACAGTCTATAGTCTTCTAAGTTTACTTTGAATACTATGGACAATCAAATGTACAATAGTGAATTATTCAGAAAACTAGTTAAAAACCTATAAAACATTACTTTCAATGTTGTAAATGTGTTCATAATGTTTATTTCAGTTGTTTTTGACTATTTATTCAATTACATTATGTAGTACTGTAGCACTGGAAATTGGAAACAACCTATGGGTAAATCCATTTAAAAGGTTCAAATGCACAGTTTATAGCCTTCTAAGTTTACTTTGAATACTATGGACAATCAAATGTACATCAGTGAATTATTCAGAAAACTAGTTATAAACCTATAGAACATTACTTTCAATGTTGTAAATGTGTTCATAATGTTTATTTCAGTTGTTTTTGACTATTTATTCAATAACATTATGTAGTACTATAGCACTGGAAATTAAAAAGAACCTATGATTAAATCCATTTAAAAGGTTCAAATGCACATTCTATAGCCTTCTAAGTTTACTTTGAATACTATGGACAATCAAATGTACATTAGTGAATTATTCAGAAAACTAGTTATAAACCTATGAAACATCACTGTCAATGTTGTATATGTGTTCATAATGCTTATTTCAGTTGTTTTTGACTATTTATTCAATAACATTATGTAGTACTATAGCACTGGAAATTAAAAACAACCTATGAGTAAATCCATTTGAATGGTTCAAATGCACAGTTTATAGCCTTCTAAGTTTACTTTGAATACTATGGACAATCAAATATACATTAGTGAATTATTCAGAAAACTAGTTATAAACCTATAAAACATTACTGTCAATGTTGTAAATGTGTTCATAATGCTTATTTCAGTTGTTTTTGACTACTTATTCAATAACATTATGTAGTACTAGAGCATTGGAAATTGAGTACAACCTATGAGTAAATCCATTTAAAAGGTTCAAATGCACAGGTTATAGTCTTCTAAGTTTACTTTGAATACTATGGACAATCAAATGTACATCAGTGAATTATTCAGAAAACTAGTTATAAACCTATAGAACATTACTTTCAATGTTGTAAATGTGTTCATTATGCTTATATCAGTTGTTTTTGACTATTTATTCAATAACATTATGTAGTACTATAGCACTGAAAATTGAATACAACCTATGGGTAAATCCATTTAAAAGGTTCAAATGCACAGTATATAGCCTTCTAAGTTTACGTTGAATACTATGGACAATCAAATGTACATTAGTGAATTATTCAGAAAACTAGTTATAAACCTATAGAACATTACTTTCAATGTTGTAAATGTGTTCATAATGTTTATTTCAGTTGTTTTTGACTATTTATTCAATAACATTATGTAGTACTATAGCACTGGAAATTAAAAACAACCTATGAGTAAATCCATTTAAAAGGTTCAAATGCACAGTTTATAGCCTTCTAAGTTTACTTTGAATATTATGGACAATCAAATATACATTAGTGAATTATTCAGAAAACTAGTTATAAACCTATAAAACATTACTGTCAATGTTGTAAATGTGTTCAAAATGCTTATTTCAGTTGTTTTTGACTATTTATTCAATAACATTATGTAGTACTATAGCACTGAAAATTGAATACAACCTATGGGTAAATCCATTTGAAAGGTTCAAATGCACAGTTTATAGCCTTCTAAGTTCACTTTGAATACTATAGACAATCAAATGTACATTAGTGAATTATTCAGAAAACTAGTTGTAAACCTATAAAACATTACTTTCAATGTTGTAAATGTGTTCATAATGCTTATTTCAGTTGTTTTTGACTATTTATTCAATAACATTATGTAGTACTATAGCACTGGAAATTAAAAAGAACCTATGATTAAATCCATTTAAAAGGTTCAAATGCACATTTTATAGCCTTCTAAGTTTACTTTGAATACTATGGACAATCAAATATACATTAGTGAATTATTCAGAAAACTAGTTATAAACCTATGAAACATCACTGTCAATGTTGTAAATGTGTTCATAATGCTTATTTCAGTTGTTTTTGACTATTTATTCAATAACATTATGTAGTACTATAGCACTGAAAATTGAATACAACCTATGGGTAAATCCATTTAAAAGGTTCAAATGCACAGTATATAGCCTTCTAAGTTTACGTTGAATACCAATGACAATCAAATGTACATTAGTGAATTATTCAGAAAACTAGTTATAAACCTATAGAACATTACTTTCAATGTTGTAAATGTGTTCATAATGTTTATTTAAGTTGTTGTTTTTGACTATTTATTCAATAACATTATGTAGTACTATAGCACTGGAAATTAAAAACAACCTATGATTAAATCCATTTAAAAGGTTCAAATGCACAGTTTATAGCCTTCTAAGTTTACTTTGAATACTATGGACAATCAAATATACATTAGTGAATTATTCAGAAAACTAGTTATAAACCTATGAAACATCACTGTCAATGTTGTAAATGTGTTCAAAATGCTTATTTCAGTTGTTTTTGACTATTTATTCAATAACATTATGTAGTACTATAGCACTGAAAATTGAATACAACCTATGGGTAAATCCATTTGAAAGGTTCAAATGCACAGTTTATAGCCTTCTAAGTTCACTTTGAATACTATAGACAATCAAATGTACATTAGTGAATTATTCAGAAAACTAGTTGTAAACCTATAAAACATTACTTTCAATGTTGTAAATGTGTTCATAATGCTTATTTCAGTTGTTTTTGACTATTTATTCAATAACATTATGTAGTACTATAGCACTGGAAATTAAAAAGAACCTATGATTAAATCCATTTAAAAGGTTCAAATGCACATTTTATAGCCTTCTAAGTTTACTTTGAATACTATGGACAATCAAATATACATTAGTGAATTATTCAGAAAACTAGTTATAAACCTATGAAACATCACTGTCAATGTTGTAAATGTGTTCATAATGCTTATTTCAGTTGTTTTTGACTATTTATTCAATAACATTATGTAGTACTATAGCACTGGAAATTAAAAACAACCTATGAGTAAATCCATTTGAATGGTTCAAATGCACAGTTTATAGCCTTCTAAGTTCACTTTGAATACTATGGATAATCAAATGTACATTAGTGAATTATTCAGAAAACTAGTTATAAACCTATAAAACATTACTTTCAATGTTGTAAATGTGTTCATAATGCTTATTTCAGTTGTTTTTGACTATTTATTCAATAACATTATGTAGTACTATAGCACTGGAAATCAAAAACAACTTATGAGTACATCCATTTAAAAGGTTCAAATGCAAAGTTTATAGCCTTCTAAGTTTACTTTGAATACTATGGACAATCAAATGTACAGTAGTGAATTATTCAGAAAACTATTTATAAACCTATAAAACATTACTTTCAATTTTGTAAATGTGTTCATAATGCTTATTTCAGTTGTTTTTGACTAGTCATTCAATTACATTATGTAGTACTATAGCACTGGAAATTAAAAACAACCTATGAGTAAATCTATTGAAAAGGTTCAAATGCACAGTTTATAGCCTTCTAAGTTTACTTTGAATACTATGGACAAACAAATGTACCGTAGTGAATTATTCAGAAAACTAGTTATAAACCTATAAAACATTACTTTCAATGTTGTAAATGTATTCATAATGCTTATTTCAGTTGTTTTTGACTATTTATTCAATTACATTATGTAGTACTATAGCACTGAAAATTGAATTCAACCTATGGGTAAATCCATTTGAAAGGTTCAAATGCACAGTTTATAGCCTTCTAAGTTTACTTTGAATACTATGGACAATCAAATGTACATTTGTGAATTATCCAGAGAACCAGTTATAAACCCATGAAACATTACTTTCAATGTTGTAAATGTGTTCATAATGCTTATTTCAGTTGTTTTTGACTATTTATTCAATTACATTATGTAGTACTATAGCACTGGAAATTAAAAACAACCTATGAATAAATCCATTTGAAAGGTTCAAATGCACAGTTTAAAGCTTTCTAAGTTCACTTCGAATACTATGGTCAATCAAATATACATTAGTGAATTATTCAGAAAACTAGTTATAAACCTATAAAACATTACTTTCAATGTTGTAAATGTATTCATAATGCTTATTTCAGTTGTTTTTGACTATTTATTCAATAACATTATGTAGTACTATAGCACTGGAAATTAAAAACAACCTATGAGTAAATCCATTTAAAAGGTTCAAATGCACAGTTTATAGCCGTCTAAGTTCACTTTGAATACTATGGAAAATCAAATGTACATTAGTGAATTATTCAGAGAACTAGTTATAAACCTATAAAACATTACTGTCAATGTTGTAAATGTGTTCATAATGCTTATTTCAGTTGTTTTTGACTATTTATTCAATAACATTATGTAGTACTATAGCATTGGAAATTAAAAACAACCTATGAGTAAATCCATTTAAAAGGTTCAAATGCACAGTTTATAGTCTTCTAAGTTCACTTTGAATACTATTGGTCAATCAAATATACATTAGTGAATTATTCAGAAAACTAGTTATAAACCTATAAAACATTACTTTCAATGTTGTAAATGTGTTCGTAATGCTTATTTCAGTTGTTTTTGACTATTTATTCAATAACATTATGTAGTACTATAGCACTGGAAATTAAAAACAACCTATGAGTAAATCTATTGAAAAGGTTCAAATGCACAGTTTATAGCCTTCTAAGTTTACTTTGAATACTATGGACAATCAAATGTACAATAGTGAATTATTCAGAAAACTAGTTATAAACCTATAAAACATTACTTTCAATGTTGTAAATGTATTCATAATGCTTATTTCAGTTGTTTTTGACTATTTATTCAATAACATTATGTAGTACTATAGCACTGGAAATTGAAAACAACCTATGGGTAAATCCATTTAAAATCTTCAAATGCACAGTTTATAGCCTTCTAAGTTCACTTTGAATACTATGGACAGTATGATTTCAAGTAATTTTCACAGTTATTATAATTACATTTAAAACACTTTTCAATAGGCCTTCAGCAGATAGGAATATTGTGTTCATGATTATTTCGCTTATTTTAAAAGCATTGATATAACATATTATATGCTGGTGGAATGTGTTATGCCTTCAAATCGATTTATTTCAAGTTATATGCTTCCAAATGGATTGTTCAACACAGTTTGGACAGTTTTTATAATTACACTGTGTCGTATTAGAGAATTGGAACTAGCATTTCAGAAGTAAAAACGCTGTATTTTTCAAAATTTGAAACTCTATAAAGGAATCATAGTATGAATTATTATATATATTGAATATGGTACAGATATTTGTTTGAATCCGACACGACAGTTCTTTTGGGTTTTGCGGAAACGTCAATATGTTTGCACGTAATTTCCACAGTTATCACAAATACATAATTTTGGAGTAGAAATCTAAATCACTTTTCCATAGCCTTTAAACAGTCAAGAATATTGTGTTCATGATTATTTGGCTTACTTCAAAAGCATTGATATAACATATTATATGCTTTTGGAATGTTTTATGCCTTCAAATCGATTATTTCTGAGTTATATGCTTCCACAAAGCTTTTTCGACACAGTTTGAACAGTTTTTATAATTACACTATGTAGTATTAGAAATTTGGATTTATGTTTAAAACTATCACTTCAGTTCAAATGCTGTGTTTTTACATTTGAAACTTGCTGAAGTAATCCTAGTGAAAACTATTACATATATTGATTACAGTACATATATTTGGTTAAATCCTACAAAACACTTAATCTGAGTTTGATACAGTATGATTTCAATCAATTTTCACATTTATTACAATTACATAGTCAACATTTAAAACATTTCCATAGCCTTTCAACAGTTAAGAATATTGTGTTCATGATTATTTGGCTTACTTTAAAAGCATTGATATAACATATCATATGCTTGTGGAATGGGTTATGCCTTCAAATCAATTTATTCCCAGTTGTATGCTTACAGAAAGCTTTTTCGATTCAGTTTGAACAGTTTTTTATGATTATACTATGTAGTATTAGAATATTGGAACTAGCATTTTAGAAGTGAAAACACTGTATTTCCGTATGTGAAACTTGATAAAGGGATCATAGTATAAATCATTATATACATTATATAGTACAGATATTCGTTTGAATCCTACACCAAATTTTCTTTGGATTTTGAGGCAATGTCAATATGATTGCAAGTAATTTCCACAGTTATCACAATTACATCATACTGGAGTAGGAGTTTGAAACACTTTTCCATAGCTTATTGACTGTTACGAACATTGTGATCATTATTATTTGGCTTACTTCAAAAGCTTTGATATAACATACTATATGCTTGTGAAACATTTTATGCCTTCAAATTGATTTGTTCTAAGTTATATGTTCCCATAAAGCTTTTTCGACACATTTTTTATAATTACACTATGTAATATCAGAAATTTGGATTTATGTTTAAAAATATCACTTCAGAAGTTCAAATGCTGTGTTTATACATTTGAAACTTGCTGAAGGAATCCTAGTGAAAACTATTGCATATATTGATTACAGTACATATATTTGTTAAAATCCTACAAAACACTTTAATCTGAGTATGATTTCATGTAATTTTCACAGTTATTACAATTACATTATACTGGAGTAGAAATTGGAAACACTAAAGAATATTGTGATCATGATTATTTCAAAAGCATTGATATTATATGCTTGTGGAATGTGTTATGCCTTCAAATCGATTTCTTCCAAGTTATATGCTTCCAAAAACTTTTTCAACACAGCTTTAATAGTTTTTATAATTACACTACGTAGTATTAGAAATCTGGAACTATCACTAGATATAAAAACGCTGTATTTCTAAATTTGAAACTTGCTAAAGAAAATCATAGTATAAACTATTACATATATTGAATACAGTACATATGTTTTTTTAAATCTTACAAAATAGTTTAATTTGAGTTTGATGCAACCTCAATATGATTTCAAGTAATTTTCACAGTTATTACAGTTACATTTTACTGTAGTAGAAATTTAAAACACTTTTCCATAACCTTCAAACAGTTAGGAATATTGTGTTCATGATTATTTGGCTCACTTCAAAAGTATTGATATAACATATTATATGCTTGTGGAATGTGTTATGCCTTTAAAACCTTATATTCTAAGTTATATGATTTCAAATGGCTAGTTCAAGACAGTTGGAACAGTTTTTATTATTACACATTAGTGCTAGAAATTTTGAACAATGTTGAAAACTATCACTTTAGTAGTGAAAATGCTGTGGTTGCATATTTGAAGCTTGCTTATGGAATAGTAGTATAACGTATTACATATATTAAATACAGTACATATATTTCTAAAATTTCTATACGACAGTTTATTCAGAGTTTGATACTGCATCAATATGATTTCAAGTAATTTTCACAGTTATAACGAATACATTATACCTTAGTAGAAATTCACAACACTTTTTCATAGTCTTTTCAGAGGAATACTGTGTTCATGTTTATTTGCTGTAATTAAAAATTATCGATATAACATATTCTATATGCTTGTGGACGGTTCTATGCCTTCAAAACATAATATTCCGAGTTATATGCTTTCAAAATTTTACCATGTAGTACTCGAAATTTGAAGTAATTTTGAAAACTATCATTTCAGAAGTAAAAATGCTGTGTTTCTACATTTGAAACTTGCTCATCGAATTGTACTGTAACCTTTTAAATGTATTAGATACAGTACATATATTTGTTACAATCTTATACAACAGTTGATTGAGATTTTGATCCAACCATATCATTTCAAGTAATTTTCACAATTATTTCAATTAGATTATATTATAGTAGACATTTAAAAAACTTTTCCATAGTCTTTTCAGAGTTAGGAATACTGTGATCATGTTTATTTGGCCCACTTGAAAAGCATTGATATAACCTATTGTACATGCTTGGGGAAGGTGTTGTGCTTTGAAAACATAATATTCTGACATAATCAAATAGCTTCTGAAATCAGTTTGAACAATTTTCATAATTACAATACATAGTACTGAAAATTCGAAACAATGTTGAAAATTATCACTTCAGAAGTAAAAATTTATGTTTCCACATTTCAAATGCTTATGGAATTTTAGTATAACATATTACATATATCAAATACTGTACTGTTAAAATTCTATACAACAGTTTATTCAGAGTTTGATACAAACTCAATATGATTTCAAGCAATTTTCACAGTTATTATGATTACATTATACTGTTGTAGAAATATAAAAAAACTTTCCAGTTAGGAATACTGTGTTCATGTATATTTGGCATACTTAAAGAGCATTAATACAACATCTAGAATATGATCGTTGAAGATGCTATGACTTCGAAACATAACATTCCAAGTTATATACCTCCAAATAGCTAGTTTGACTTATTCTGAAGAGTTTTTATAATTACATTATGTAGTACTAGAAATTTAACACGTTGAAAACTATCACTCTAGTAGTAAAAATTCTCTGTTTCGACATTTGAAGCTTGCTTATGGATTCATAGAATGTATTACATATATTGAATACAGTACATGTATATGTTAGAATCCTATACAACAGTTTATTCAGTTTGATCCATGATCAATATGATTTCAAGTAATTTTCACAGTTATTACGATTACATTACACCCTAGTAGAAATTCAAAACTCTTTATCATAATCATTTCAGAGTTAGGAATACTGTGTTCATGTTTATTTGTCTTACTCAAAAAGAGTTAATATATCCTATTGTACATGCTTGTGCAAGGTGTTATGCCTTTAAAACATAACATTCCAAGTTGGCTTTCACATCGCTTGTCTCCACGTTTGAAGCTTGCTTATGAAATAGTATTATAACCTATTACATATATTTAATGCAATACGTATATTTGTTAAAATCCTATACAACAATTCATTCTGAGTAATTTCCACAGTCATTCTAATTACATTATAATGAGGAAGAAATTTAGAACACTTTTATATAATCTATTCAGAGTTCAAATTGCAGTGTTCATGTTTATTTGGCTCAATTAGAAAGCATTCAAATGACCTATGGTATATGTTTCTGGAAGATGTAATGCCTTTAAAACATAACATTCCAAATTATATGCTTTGAAATAGCTTGAACAGTTTTTATAATTACACTATGTAGTACTAGAAATTTGAAACAATGCTGAAAACTATCATTTCAGAAGTAAAAATGATGTTTCCACATTTGAAGCTCTCTTATGAAATAGTAGTATAACCTGTGTCTTTAGAGAGCATTCAAAAATCCTATAGTATGTATTCATAAAAAGTGTTATGCCTTTAAAACTTTACATTTCAAGGTTTTAATTCTTTTAAAAAGCTCGTTCAACTTAGGTTAAACAGTTTTTATAATTACATTATGTAGTAATGGAAATTATAAACCCTTTTGAAAACTATCATTCCTGATGTGATAATGCCGTGTTTTCACCTTCGAAGCTTGCTTATGAAATAGTAGTATAACCTATTCCATATACTAATTACCGTACATATATCTATTAAAAGCCTATAAAAAATCTTTTTCAGAGCTTGAAACAACCTCATTATGTTTCAATGTTATTCTCTCTGCTATCACAATTATATTATATAGTAGTACAAATTTAAAACCCTTTTTTACAGTCTTTTCATAGGTAAAAATGCAGTGTTCATATTTTTTTGGCTTGGTTAAAAAGATAAAATAACCTTTCACATATCTTTATTAAGAGTGTTATGCTTTGAAATATTACATTCCAAGCATTAAATGCTTTCAAAAAGCTCATTCAACAGTTTAAACAGTTTTTATGATAATATTATGTAGTACTGGGAATTTTGGACACTTTTGAAAACTATTATTTCAGACGTGGAAATGCTGTGTTCCCACATTTGAATCTTGCTTATAAAATAGTTGTATAACCTCTCACAAATATTAATTACAGTATACATATTTTGTTAAAAACCTGTACAACATTTTTTTAGAGCTTGAAACAACTTCATAATGCTTTCAAGTTTTTTTCACAGTTCTTGCAATTATATTATATAGTTGTAGAAATTCAAAACCCTTTTTCATAGTCTGGTCAGAGGTAAAAATTCTGTGCACATGTTTTTTTTTTAATTGTGTAGAAAGCATTCAAATAACCCATAGTATATACTTTTGAAGAGTGTTATTCCTTTAAAATATCACATTCCAAGCATTAGATGCTTTCAAAAAGCTTGTTCAACTTTTTATAATTCTATTATGTATTAGTGGAAAATTTAAACACTTTTGAAAACTATCATCTCAGATTCCCACAGTTTTCATAATTATATTATAGAGTAGTAGAAATTGTATAAACTTTTTTGTAATCTTATCAGAGGTAAGATTGTTGTGTTCTTGTTCGTTTGGCTTGCTTGGAAAGCATTGGAATAATCTATAATATATACTTTTGATAAGTGTTATGCCTCTAAAAATCACATTCCATGTTATATGCTTTCAAAATGCTTCTTCAACTTAGCTTAAACAGTTTTTATAATTAGTTTTATATATAGTTTTTATAATCATATGTTCTAGAAATTTTAAACAATTTCGAAAACCATCATTTCAGACGTGGAAATGTTGCGTTTTCACTATTGAAGCTTGCTTATAAAATAGTTGAATAACCTTTCATATATAATAATTACAGAGCATATATTCATTAAAAGCCTATAAAACATTTTATTCAGAGCTCGAAACAACCTTATGTTCTCAAGTTATTTTTGCAGTAATCACAATAATATCATACAGTAGTAGGAATTTAAACCACTTTTTCATAGTGTATACCGAAGAAAAAATGGTGCGTTTTTTTTTTAACTTTTTTTTACTTGCATTCAAATAACCTATAGTATGTGTTTGTGAAAAGTCTTTTGCTTTTAAAACATTACATTCCAAAGGTTAAATGCTTTCAAAAAGCTTGTTCAACTCAGTTTAAACAGTTTTTACAATGTATTATGTAGTCCTGGACAATTTAAACACTTTTGAAAACTATCATTTCAGATTTGGAAATGCTGTGTTTCCACTTTTGAAACTTGCTTTTGCAGAGCTTAAAATAACCTTATTATGCTTTCAAATTATTTCCTACGTATCACAATAATATCATATAGTAGTAGAAATTTAAAACACTTTTTCAGTCTTTTTAGAGGTAAAAATGCTGTTCAATTTTTTTTTTGCTTGTTTATAAATCATTCAATAACCTATAGTATATGTTTGTAGAAAGTGTTATGTCTTTAAAACATCATATTCAAAGTTATATGCTTTCAAAAAGCTTGTTCAACTTAGTTTAAACTTTCAAGGTCTGAATAAAATTTTTCATAAGACTTTAACAAATATACGTACTGTAATTAGTATATCTAATAGGTTATTCAAATATTTCAATTCAAGTGTTTTGTAAGCAAACTTCAACAGTGAAAACACAGCATTTCTACATCTGAAATGATAGTTTTTAAAAGAGTTTCAAATTTCCAGTACTACCTACTAATTACAAAAACTGTTTAAACTAAATTGAACAAGCTTTTTGAAAGCATATAACTTGGAATATGATGCTTTAAAGGCATAACACCTTTCACATGCATATACTATATGTTATTTTAATGCTTTCTAAGCAAGCCACTTTTGAAACTTGCTTAGAAAATAGTTTAATTACCTATTACATATTATAATTACCGTAAATATATTTGTGAAAAGCTTATAAAACATTTTATTCAGAGCTTTAAGCAAACTCAATATGCTTTCAAGTTAATTTTCAGTTATCAGAATTATATCATATATCATTAAAAATATAAAACACATTTATACATTTGTATTAGTTTCCGAAAGCGTTCAAAATTTCTAGTATCATTTAATATAATTTTCAAAACTGTTCGAACTGAGTTGATCAAACTTTTTTAAAGCATTTAATGCTTGGAATGTTATGTTCTGAAGGCATAACACTTTCCTTAAGGATATATTATAGGTTATTTGAATGTTTTGTAAGCAAGTTCAAAAAATTGAACACAGCATGTTTACCTCAGGAAAGAATATGAAAAAGTGTTATGAATTTCTTGTAATATATAATATGATCGTGATAACAGTAAAAATTGCTTTATTAGCATGATGAAGCTGTTTAAAGCCTTGAATATCAAGTTTAATATTTTAACAAATATATTTACTGTAATGTAATGTAATAGGTTTTTAAAAAATCTTTTTTTAAAAAGTCATTAAAATTTCCAGTACATGATATGATTCACAGCTTGAAACAACTTCATTATGCTTTCAAGTTATTTTCACAGTTATCACAATTATAGTAATAAAAATTTAAAAACCTCTTCAGAGGTAAAAATAAATCATTATTTAGTTATAGGAATTTAAAACACATTTTTCATATTCTTAATTAATTATTAAGAATGCTGCGTTCATGTTTTTTTTCTTGCTTAGAAAGCATTCAAATAACCTATTCAAATTTCCTAAGGGAAACTATTATGCCTTCAGAATATTACATTCCAAGCGTTAAATGCTTTCAAAAAGCTTGTTCAACTTACTTTAAACAGTTTTTATAATTATATTAAAGCTTGCTTACCAAATATTTGAATAACCTTTAACATAATTTAATTACTGTGCATATACTTGTTAACACCAATAAAACATTTTTATTGAGAACTGTAAACAACTTCATTATGCTTTCAAGTCATTTTTCAGTTATCAGAATTATATTATATAGTAGTAGAAGTTTAAAACACTTTTTCATAATCTTTTCAGAGGTAAAAAAGCTGTGTTCATGTTCTTTTGGGTTTTCTGGAAGGAAATCAAATAAAATATATGTCATTATGGAAAGTGTATTGCCTTCAGAACATTACATTCCAAGCGTTAAATGCTTTCAAAAAGCTTGTTTGACTCAGTTTGAACAGGTCTTATAATCATATTATGCGGTACAGGAAATTCTGAACACTTTTGAAAACAATCATTTCCGGTGTGGAAATGCTGTGTTTTCACTTATAAAGCTTGCTCACTGAATAGTTAACTGATTCATTCTAATTACAGTACATATATTTGTTGTTGTTAAAACATTTTATTCTGAGCTTTAAACAACTTCATTATGCTTTTTCATAGTCTATTCAGAGATAAAAATGCTGTGTATTTTTTGGTTTATTTAGAAAGCACTCGAAGAACCTATAATGTATCCTTATGAAAAGTGTTATGCCTCCAGAACATAACATTCTAAGTGTAAAATGCTTTCAAAAAGCTTGTTCATTTTAGTTTAAACAGTTTTTATAATTATATCATGTAGTACTGAAATTTTAAACACTTTTTAAAACTATCATTTCAGAAGTGGAAATGCTGTGTTTTCAATTTTGAAGCTTGCTTGCAAAATAGTTGACCTATTAGAATGACCTATTACATATATTTAAAAGCCAATAAAACATTTTATTCAGCGCTTTAAACAACCTCATTTTGTTAATTCTTACAGTTGTATCATACAGTACTAGAAATTTAAAACACTTTTCTATAGTCTACTAAGAGGTAAAAATGCTGTGTTCGTGTTTTTTTGGCTTGCTTAAAAAGCATTCAAATAACCGATAATATATCCTTATGGAAAGTGTTATGCCTTCAGAACATTACATTCCAAGCATTAAATGCTTTCAAAAAGCTTTTTCATCTTAGTTTAGACAATTTCTATAATTAGAATATGTAGTACTCGAAATTTTAAACATTTTTTAAAACTATCATTTCAAATGTATAAATGCTGTGTTTTCACTGATGAAACTTGCTAATAAAATGGTTAAATGACCTATAACATATTCTGATTACAGTGTATATATTTTTAAAAGCCTATAAAATCTTTTATTCAGAGCTTTGAATAACCTCATTATGCGTTCAAATTATATTCACATTTATCACAATTATATTATATACTAGTGGAAATTCAAATCCCTTTTTTCATCGTCTTTTCAGATGTAAAAATGCTGTGTTCATGTTTTTTGGGCTTGCTTGGATTGATAAAATAACTTTTGATATATCCCCATGGAAAGTGTTATGCCTCTGAAACATTATATTCCAAGCATTGAATGCTCTCAAAAAGCCTGTTCAACTCAGTTTGAGCAGTTTTCATAATTATATTATGTAGTACTGGAAATTTTGAACACTTTTGAAAACTATTATTTCAGATGTAGAAATGCTGTGATTTCACTTTTGAAGCTTGCTTATAAAATAGTTGAATGACCTATTACATATTCCAATTACAGTACATATATCTGTTAAAACCATTTAAAAAATTTTATTCAGAGCTTCGAATAACCTCATTTAGGTTTCAAGTTAATTTTCACAGTCATCAAAATTATATTATCTAGTACTAGAAATTTAATATACTTTTTCATCGTTTTTTAAGAGGTAAAAATGCTGTGTTCATGTTTTTTGGGCTTGCTTAGAAAGCATACAAATAACCCATGATATATTTATAACCTATAATATATTTGAAAACTGTTATGTCAGATGTAAAAATGCAGTTGAATGACCTATTATGAATTTTCATCATCGTAAATATATTTTTTTAAAGCCAATAAAAACATTTTATTCAGTGTTTTAAATAACTTCATTAGGCTTATTCACATTAGTTTTCACAGTTTTCACAATTTTCACAATTGTATTATATAGTAACAGAGATTTAATTAACTTTTTCAGACTGTCCTTTCAGATGTGAAAATGCTATGTTGTTTCTTGGGCTTGTTTAGAGAGCATTTGACTAACATATTATATATCTTCATCAAAAGTTTTAAGCCGTTAAAGCATTAAATTCCAAACATTGAATGCTCTCAAATTATTTTTTCAAATCAGTTCACACATTTTTTACAATTATATATTATTTAGTACTAGAAATTTGAAACACTTTTGAAACCTTTTTTTTTTTCAGATGTGTAAATGTGTAAATGCTGTGTTTTTGGCTTTTGAAGCTTGTTTACAAAATAGTTGAATGACCTATTACATATACTTGTTAAAAGCCTATAAAACATTTTATTTAGAGTTTTGAATAACCTCAGTATGCTTATTTAAGTTAGTTTTCCCCGTTTTCACAATTATATTATATAATACCAGACATTTAAAAAACATTTTGAGATTGTCATATCAGAGGTGAAAATGCTGCGTTCATATTTTTTAGGCTTGTTTATAGAGCATTTGATCAACCTATTATATATCCCTATGATTAGTATTTTTTTAAATATTACATTCCAAGCCTTAAATGCTTTCAAAAAGCTCTTTCGAATTAGTTTACATAAGTTTCACAATTATATTTTATTAGAGATTTCAAAACTTTTTGATACTGTTCATATTTTTTAGGCTTGCTTAGAGAGCATTTGAATAATCTATCATATATATCCATGTGAATAGTTTTATGCCTTCAAATCACATCACATTTCGAGCCATAAATGCTCTCAAAAAGCTTGTTCAATTTAGTTTACAGTTTTCACAATTATATTATGTAGAAATAGAAATTTTTAATACTGTCATTTCAGATGTGAAAATGCTGTGTTTTTGGCTTTTGGTGCTTGCTTACAAAAAGTTTGAATGACTTATTACACATTGTATTACAGTACTTATGCTTGTTAAAAGCTTATAAAACATTTTTTCAGAGATTTCTATGATATCATTATGCTTTTTCAAGTTAATTTTCATGATTTCCACAATTATACTACGCAGTACTTGGGATTTAAAAAACTTTTTGAGACTATCATTTCAGAGGTAAGAATGTTGTCTTCATATTTTCTTGGCTCACTTAGAGAGCATTCGATTAACCAATTATATATTATATATCATTATGAAAAGTTTCATGCCTTTAAACATTACATTTCAAGCATTAAATGCTTTCAAAAAGTATGATCAAGTTATTTTACAGTTTTCACAAGTATATTATGTAGTGCTAGAAATGTACTTTTGAGAATGGTAATTTCAGATGTAAAAATGCTTTGTTTATGGCTTTTGAGGCTTTTCTACACAGTTGAATAAACTGTTATATATTTTAATTACAGTGCATATAATTGTTTTAAGCCTTTAAAACTTTACATTCCTAGCTTTAGATGCTCTCATTAAGCTTGTTCAAAATAGTTTCCACAGTTTTCACAATTATATATTGTAATTATGTATTAGTAGAAATTTAAAATTACTTTTATAAAATGTCATTTGTGGTAAAAATGCTGTTTTCATGGCTTTTGAAGCTTGCCTACAAAACATTTCAATAATTTATTATGCATTCTAATTATGGTACATATAATTGTTTTAAACCTTCAAATCATTACATTCCTAGCTTTAAATTCTCTCATTATCATAATTCATGTTCACAATTTTCACAATTATACTATCCAGAACTAGAAATTTTAAACATTTCTGAAAACTGTCATATCAGTGGTAGAAATGCTGTGCTTATGGCTTTTGAAGCTTGCTTATGAAACATTGGAATAAACTATTATATATTCTAATTAGAGTATGTATAATTGTAAAAAGCCTTTCAAACATTGCATTCAAAGCATTTAATGCTCTCATCATGCTTGTTGATGTTGGTTTTAACAGTTTTCCACAATCATATTATGCAGTACTCGAAATTTAAAATACTTTTGGATACTGTTATTTCAGAGTTGTGTTTATGTCTTTTGAGGCTTGCTTACAAAACATTTGAATGATGTATTATATATTCTAATTACAGTACATATAAGTTAAAAGCCTATAAAACATTTCATTCAAGGCTTCAAATGCTCTCATTAAATTCCAAGCATCAAATGCTTTTATTATGCATATTCAAGTTGGTTTTCACATTTTTTACAATTATATTATGTAATACTGGAAATTCAAAACAGATTTGAAAACTGTCATTCCAGAAGTAAAAATTCTGTGTTTATGTCTTTTGATGCTTGCTTACAAAACATCTGAATAACCTATTATGTATTTTAATTACGTTACAATTAATTGTTAAAAGCCTTTAAATCATTACATCCAAGCTTTAAATGCTTTCATTATGCTGATTCAAGTTAGTTTTCACAGTTTTTACTATTATATCAAGGAGTAATGAAATCTAAAACACTTCTGAAAACTGCCATTTCTGAAGGAAAAAATGCTGTTTTTGTGCTTTCGAGGCTTGCATACAAAACATTTTAATAACCAATTATATATTTTAATTTCTGTACATATAATTGTTTCAAGCCTATAAACATCACATTCCAAAATTTGAATGCTTTCATTGTACTTATTGAAGTTAGTTTTCCCAGTTCTTACAGTTATATTATGTAGTCTTTGAAATTTAAAACACCTTTGAAAATTGGCATTTCAGAGGTAAGAATGCTGTGTTAATTGCTTTAGAAGCTTGTTAACAAAATATCTGGATAACCCATTATGTATCTTAATTACTGTATATATATGTTGTTAAAGATTTTAAAACATTACATTCCAAACTTTAAATGCTTTCTTTGTGCTCATTCATGTTAATTTTTATAATTATATTATGTAATACTGGAAATTAAGACACTTTTGAAAACTGCCATTCCAGAGGTAAACATTCTGTGTTTATTTCTTTTGAAGCCTAGTTACAGAACATTTGAAGAATTTAAATTCTAATTAAAGTAAATATGATAGTTAAAAACCTTTAAAACATCAAATTCCAAGCATTAAACGCTTTCATCATGCTTATTCAAGTTTGTTTTCACTCTTTGTACAATTATATTATGTAGTACTTGGAATCTAAAGACACTTCTGAAACTGTCATTTCAGAGGTATAATTGCCGTGTTTATAGTTTTTGAGGCTTGCTTACAAATCATTTGAATAACCATTCATATATATCACAATTTGAGTACATATGATTGTTAAAACCTTTGAAACATTACATTTCAAGTTTTAAATGCTATCATCATACTTATTCAAGTTGGTTTTCACAGTTATTATAATGCAGTAATAGAAATTTAAAACATTTTTGAAAACTATCATTTCAGAGTTAAAAATGCTGTGTTTATGGCTTTAGAGGTTTGCTTACAAAACATTAAAATATATATATATATATATATATAAATATATATATATACATATACATATTCACAAATTATGTATATATATATATATATATATATATATATATATATATATATATATATATAATGTGTACTTTAGAGAGTGAGACAGACTCGGGAGTGAAGTTTTTGGTGGTAAGGTTTATTAATCCTTATATGTCAATAGTCCATACATGTTTCGGGATTTCTCCCATCATCAGTGGTGCGTGTTGTGTGAGTGTGAATTAAAATGTACATATAATGCTCTTCCATAGGAATAGAGCACTGATGGATGGGGAATTTATATCATATATCATATGGATGGGGAATTTATATTTAGCTTATGCTAAATAAATATATCGTCCAGTTCAGTGGAGTAGAGGTAGGATACTGGCATCCGGGTCTGAAGCTAAGGTTTCAATCCAACCTTGTGGTACTGGGTGGGAAAATGTATAGTCTATAGCCGCACTCAAGTTTTGTTATAGAACAAAACAGCGGTCTGTGGATGAAACAATATTATATATATATATCATCGCTATATATATTTATCTATATATATATATTTATAAAAATAAATATATCCATTCTTATAGTCATAATGATCATATATGTGTATATATATGTATATCTACATATATATATACAAACAATGTCCATATTTATGTGTATAAATACACAATATCGATATATATATATATATCCATATACATAGACATGTTATCTATAAATATATATATATATATATATATATGCACAATATTCATATAAGTATATGCATATATATATATGCAATAGCCATTTACAATATCTCTTCATAAATATATATATATACACAATATTCATATGTGTATATATATAAATATATATATATATATATATATATAAATTGAAATTTTGCATGCATATATATGTATGTATATACATACATATATATGCATGCAAAATTTCAATTTATGAATATTTATGTATATACTCAATGTCCTTATATAAACACATAATCTACATGTTTGTACACAATATCCATATTTATGTACATGGATATGATATATAAATGAATATATAAATATAATTTCCTGAATATACATGATGTCCCTATTCATATACACTTTTATGCTCCACATTCAAACTCTAAATGACTTTAATTTCAGCAATAGACAGTTTCTCCAAGTGAAAGGCTGCGCCAAGGCCACAGTAGTGGCCCCATCCTTTGCTAATATTTTCATGGGTGAATTTGAAGAAACCAACATTTACCAGGAGATATGTAACGATTGCATTTTTAGACAACATTTTTCCTACACACAAGAGATAAAGTCAGATAAGAGAATTTCTTTACACATATAAACTCTGCACATGATTCAAGTAAGTTTGACTTTGTGGCATCCACTGACTATATAGCCTTCTGAGACACCTGCATAAACATTGACAATAACAGAAACCTCCAAACTACCCTCTACACTAAACCCACGGACACCCACAATTACCTCCACTCTAAGTCAGCCCACCCCAACACCTAAAAAGAAGCCTACCATTTTCAGAAGCCCTTAGAATTAGAAGAGTTTGCTCTACAGATAGTGAACTCAATAGACACAACCGTAACCCAGTACGACATTTCACTCAACGAAGATATTCACTAGATGATACAAAAAGCCAAACAAAAAAAGCAACTAGAATGCCCTGGGATGAAACCCTTATGCTCTCCTACAATAATAAACCTGACTACATACCACTAATAAACACCTTCAACAACACACTCAATAGGAGATGGAACTTCCTCACCCATAAACAGATCTAAGGGAAATATGTCATTGCTTACCACAGTCCCCAAAACTTCAAAGACATGATTAGCAGCAACAATATTATAAATAATAAAGTCTCACACAACAATATCCCTAGAGCCACTAAATTCAGTAAACCATGCGACAAAAGAAATAGTCTATGTTGCAACCACCTTGAATACAGCAACACCTTTACAAGCACTACCACTAAAGAGTGTTACCACATATACCATAGCACTAACTGTTGTAGCAAAAACTTTATATACCTTCTAGAGTGTAATAGATGCAAGTTACAATATATAGGCAAGTCCGAGTGGCAATTCACCATTAGACTCAACAATTACAGACACAGAATTAAATCACAAAACAATCGCAGCCCACTTCCTGTAGAATTACGCTTCCACACACCCGGCCATAATTCTACCATGAACACTAGCTTTACTATCACTGAAAAAATAGAAAAAAATAATCCCATGGACATAACTGAAATTATAGAAAGACATGAGGATATATGGATCAACAAACTCAAAACTCTCTCCCTTAATGGACTTAACACAAAATTTAACAACTCTAATCACACAGATCTCTAATTCATAAACCTCCTTCGAACAATAACCTCATATCCACATTTAACCCCCCAACTCAGATACATCCAATACTGGGAACTTCAAAGTCACTCAGACCCTTAGCAAATTCTACCTTAGTCAGTCATATCACTTGTACAAATCATAGCCAACATATTTTTGATGACTTGTAAGGTCAAAACCTCATCACCCCATCTCTAACATAACCACACAATCTAACACTACATCACATCCCTCCTACCCTGACACCTCATCCAAGACCCACTGCTGCTGCTAAACCATAGACTTCATCACTAGCTGGAATTTCTCTCACACAACAGGATGCCCCCAGCGGATGGGATACCATTTTTTACTCACAAAGCAAAGCTCCAGATGGTAGACACATGTTCCACATCAAACCTACATCAAAGTACACACACACGCACACACAGAGCACACACTACTGAAGATGGGAATACCTCTCGAAACATGTCTAGACCACTAATAAAAACATTTACAGATAAATAAAGCTAACTTCCATACACTTTACTCCTGAGTCTGTCTCACTCTCTACAGTTCATATTATATATATATATATATATATATATATATATATATATATATAGACACACAATATCCATACAATGTACACATATGCATACACATCCTCATGTATATACATATATACACACATACAGTATATATATTTATATAAATATTTTGATATATGCAACTTAAACTATTAGTGGTAAGTTGGTTTGGAATAGAGCTTGAAATATAGGGGAAAGTTGATTCACTACACAAACATGTTCATGTTTCTGCCCTGTTCTCAATTTACTTAGACTGGGGGAAGTAGATGATGTTAATTCTATAAGGTGAGTATGCGTGTAGATTGTCTATATTACTTTTATTTCTAATGTAAGGGTTATTGACTTATATTTGTTAATAAAGATATTGAGTGATGCCAGCATTTTAATGCTATTTCATTTTCCTCTAATGAATCTATCTTATTTTTTTTGTTTTTTTAGTAAAACTGAGTATGTTTGATTTCTTATTTAGTCAGAGGTTACAGGGATTTTCCATATTTTGGCCAGTATTGGTTTGTCTTGAAATTTTCCATTTTACAATTGGTTTGTAATTCATTTTGCATATTTTCCAGTCATATAATGATAATGATGAATAATTTCTATATTTTTCATTCGTAAAGGATAATGTGTGGTTAGTTTATCAAAGTTTAAATGATGTTTTAGATATTTTTGGGTAGATATTTCTGCTTGGTATATTATATTTGACATTTGTTTTGCAGAAGGCAGCTAATCTTATTGGTACAATTGCAGTCTTGTTTCTTCAAGTTCATGTTTTCCTTATTTGTATTCATTCTAATAACTTTATTATTATTTTATAATAAGTGTATTAGAATTATCAGTATAACATATACGTAGAAAAAACAAAATCCCTCTTTCCCTTAGAAAGGACCATTCTAACCCATCACTGGCTCTTTTATCTAAGACCAGCAAACACCCAAAAACATACATTCCCTGGCCCCAACTCTCATAAACCCACCTCATTTCATACAAGATGGAATTACCAACCTGATCATTTCAACCAAACAACCAATCACAAAAATTTTCACATTCTCTTCTTCAGCATCAATATGTAAACAGCATATTTTTCTCTGTGGAACTGCCTTGAATATTTTTTCTGTAACCAATCGAACAATGTCAAAAGAATTATAATGATAATTTTAAGATGTAATACCTATCTCTTGAGCTATCC
>OY735217.1:44334587-44347087 GCA_963457665.1 Thysanoteuthis rhombus | reverse complement strand
CAGTTTTCCTTATGCTGATGGTGAGTCCAAAAGCCTTACAAGCATTCGAGAAGCGATTCACAACTTCCAGAGCGTCTTCAAGAGATGTTGCTACCAGAGCAGCATCGTCTGAGAACAAGAGATCACATGTGACGCTCGGACGCATACGAGTTCTCGCTTTGAAACGCTGATGGTTAAAAAGGCAACCATTTGCACGAAATTGAACACCACAAGTCGAACCAGCATAAGCATCACCGAGAAAAACAATACAAAGAGAACCGGAGACATAACGCAACCCTGCTTTGTACCATTGGAAACATCGAACAGTTCAGAAACTTCTCCGTCAGACACCACAGCACCCCCCATATCCTGGTGAAAAGATATGATGACATTGTGCATATTGTCAGGTATACCTTGTTTCTTGAGCACCTTCTACAGTGCTTCTCTATTTACGGTGTCGAAAGCCTTGGTAAAGTCCACAAACACTATGTACGATTCCTGATTTTTCTCTCTCACTTTCTCGGCAACCTGACGAAAGGAGATCATGTCCATAATACCACGGCCAGCTCGAAAGCCACATTGTGATTCTGGGGAAATTTCATCGACGAGATGTTGAATTATTCTGTTAAGAATAAGTCGAACAAAAATCTCCCAAGCAATTGACAACGGAGAGATCCCACGGGAGTTGTCACAGACGAAACGTCTGTGACTACCCTTGTTTTATGAAAGTGTCCTTGAAATCTTGCTGCTCATGCTTCCAGATGACAATAAAGAGATCCAAGAGCTTTTTTATAAGTTTTGTGCCACCATACTTATAGATCTTGGGTGTAATTCCGTCTTTTCCTGGGGCCTTGCCTTTTAAGATTTGCTTGATTACATCTTTGATTTCTTTAAAGGTCGGAGGATAAGAGAGCTGTGGTATTTCTGGTCGTTGAGGAATTGAGGCTATTACGTCTTCATCTGCGTCGGAATTGGAATTAAGAACGGATTCAAAGTGTTCCAATCAGCAGAAAGGACTGGAGAGTTGCCACCATCCCTTGGACTATAAACCTTCCTAAAACCCTCATAGAAGGTTTTCGTATCCTTCTTGTCAGCTGCCTGTTGGAGTTCGGCGGCTCTAGAGCACCACCAAGAATCTTTCATGTTGCTGAGAGCAGTTTGAACTTCATTTTTGCACTTCTTGTATGCTTGATGTTTGACAGACGAGTTCTTATCATTGATCCATGTTCTATGCATGTCATGCATTTGATTCATCAATTCTTTAACATTTTCATTGTTATCATCAAACCAATCCTGGTGTTTACGAACAGGAAACCCAAGTATTTCAAATGAGGAAGAATACACTACATCTCTGAGACTCTTCTAAGACGTTTCAATGTCATCGGTTATCTCTACTGTGTCGAGAGATTCCTCCAGATTGTTACATAGTTCCTCCCTTTTCTCGCTATTTTTCAATGGCAACACATTGATACGTTTCGGTATTTATGACTTTCGAAGCTTCCTACGCGCCAGACGGAAAGAGCATGATCTGAAAGGAAGCAGGTGCCATGAAAAGAACGAGTGAAGGAAATGTCATTTACGTCTTGCCTCCGAGTAATCATATAGTCTGTCATGTGCCAGTCTTTCGATCTGGGGTGCATCCAGGTCTTGCGGTGATTTTTCTGTTGAAACAGAGTATTAGTGATGGTAAGGCCAAAATCACTGCCGATAGAAAGAAGACGAAGACCTTTTGAGTTCATTCGCCCTACACCGTGATGCCCTAAAACCCCCTCCCAAGTTACATGGTCAGCCCCAATTTGAGCATTGAAGTCACCTATAAGGACAAGCTTGTCCCTATGCTTGACTTTAGAAATGACATCACAAATACAATCGTAGAAATCATTTTTTCCTGTTCTGAGGTTGTCATTGTTGGGGCATAGCAGCTTACCAAAGTAGCTCGAGTGTTGTTCTTAAGATCAAGTGTCAAGGTCATGATGCCGTCTGAGATACCTTTTGGCAAAGAAGACAAGGATTTTGCAAGATCTAATTTGATGTCAAAGCCAACACCTGATTGACGGTGTTCTTCGCTTTTGCCAAAACAGAAGAAAGTATAACCTCCCTCTATTTCCTTTAACGGGGTAAATCCTGCCAGACGAGTTTCACAGCAGCAATTGATTTATTGGGCTTTTCAAGAGAAAGAGCGACGAGTACTGTTTTGCGTTCGAGAGCTGTGTTTTTGTCTGCCAGGAGTGTGAAATGAGCAAGCAATGTTTAGGGTTCTTTTTCTCACCCCTCCCCGGTTTGGGGAAAGCAGAGCTGTATCTAAAAAAGACCTGCTTTGTCACCACTTGGAGGACACCGACAATGCTCATTGGTTTGTGATTGAACGGCCGTCACCCAGCGGTCACCATGGTGTAGAGCTCCAGCTGGAGACTGCCAGTAATATTCTTTACCTTTCTCCGTCACCTTCGCTCTCTCGTCTGTAGTCTTGTTGCAAATGAGTGAGGGACTGATCGAACAGAGTATTGCTGTAAGATTGCCACATAAAGATTTGTTTTCAGTGGTGAAGACTTGTGTATAACCTGCAACACTTCTTGGAACTGCTGATAACACAGTCGGTGCAACGAATTGTGTAAAAAAAAAATTAATTTATTTTTTTTTTCCCCCGGTGCTCCGAACATCCATTCTCGTCTCACAAGAACAGTTTGGATGTGTATCAAGAGCCGGTGGAGCTCTTTAGCCACTGACCCGCAGTGGACAATACACCAGACCCCCTTCCAACACGTCCGGGGCCAGCGTGGCAGGGCATGGCCCATCACTCCCCATGATTTGCACACCAAATATTATATCGGCCGTTCCTGCTGTGACCTCGGTACCAAAAGGCCCAGCCACATCACTTGCTTTGGGTGGGGGTGATGTGCTCCAAGGGCGACTACCCAAACACTACACCAAGAGTGCGTCAGTTCCCGCTGGGTCATCGGCCCCAAAAGACTCAGCCACATCACTTACTTTGGGTAGGGGTGATGTGCTCCGAAAGCGACTACCCAAATCCTTCACCAAGGGAACACCTGTTCCTACAGAGTCACCGTTCAACAGCGACCATTTAAACAGAACTCTAAGACTGTCAACAAGAGGACAAATTATACATAGGCATATACAACGTCAGAACACTGTCAACTGACAAGCACCTAACTGATCTAGAAAGTGAAATCAGAAATGTCAAATGGGACATGATAGGCATTAGTGAGGTAAGAAGACCCGGAGAAGAACTAATCGAACTGAGAAGCAGACATCTTCTTTACAGCTACGGTAAAGAGAAAGTAAAACTAAGTGGAGTTGGCTTTCTCATCAATAAGGACCTGAAATACGATATAACTGGCTTCAAAGCCATCTCTGACCGAGTAGCTAGCGTCACAATACAACTTTCAAAACGATACAAACTCAATATAATCCAAGTCTACGCTCCCACTTCGCAATCAACCCAACGGGAAATAGACAACTTCTATGATGACTTGAACTCCCTACTCCAAGACACCAGAAAACACTTCAATGTTATCATGGGAGACTTCAACGCACAGGTAGGACAAGGAAATGAAAATGACACCAATATCAACGAACTAAGCAACAGAATGACAGCGTCAATAATTGAAGTAGCCTCTACATTCAAGCCAATGAGCAAACAACCCATTAGCAAAATCTCAGATGAAACTAGAAATCTCATGGAAAAACGCAGAAACCTCAAGCCGCCGACAATAACGAGAGAGAAAATTGAAGAGGCCGAACTAAACAAATTGATCAAGAAGAAACGAAGGGAAGACAGAAGGAGATACACGACGGCAGTCATTGAATCAACTCTTGAAAAAGGTTGGGGCTTCAAAGCTATAAACAAACTCCTCAACTCGGGACGAAGGCAAATAACTAGCATACTCGAGGAAAATGGAAACCTAACAACAGACAGAGACAGGATTGTCGAACGTGCCAAAGAATTCTACCAAAAACTTTATTCGTCCAAACAAGGACTACAAAACAATGAACAGAATACGCAAGACGTGAGCAATCAACTCGAGGACTTCCCGAAAGTAACCCTGTGGGAGGTGAAAGAAGCCATTAAACAGACGAAGAAAGGAACTGCCCCTGGACCAGACAACATCACCATCGACCTACTCCGAAAAGAGGGTGAAATCATCACAAGGAAACTGGCCGTCCTCTTCAACTTGTGTCTAAAGCACAATAAAGTCCCAGACCACTGGAACACTGCCATCATAATGCTTTTATATAAAAAGGGAAACCCGGAAGACCTCTACAACTATAGGTCTATAAGCCTACTCAACTGTGTATATAAACTTTTCTCAAAGATCATCATGTATTGTAACTTACATCTATTGCACTCTTGAAGGTATACAATGTTCTTACTGCAACAGTTGGTGTTGTGATATATGTGGTAACTCTCTTTTGAGGTAGTGCTTGTGAATGTGTTAGTGTACTTGAGGTGGTTGCAACATAGACTATTTCTTAAGTCGCAAGGTTTGCAGAATTTAGTGGTTCTAGGTGTATTTTGTGTACGACTTTATTGTTAATGATATTATTACTACTAATCACGTCTCTGATGTTTTTGGACCTGTGGTAAGCGATGACACATGGGTCTGTGAATATTTCTCTTAGATCTGTTTTAATTGTGAGGATGTTCCATCTCTTATTGATGATGTGTGCTAAGGGTGGGAGGGTGTTGTTTAAGGTGGTTATAAGTGGTATGCAGTTAGGTTTGCTATTGTGGGAAAGTATAAGGGTTTCATCCCTGGGTATTCTCGTTGCTTTTTCTATTTGGTTATTAGTGTCATCAAGTGGATAACCCTGTTGGGTGAAGTATGTATTAGGTTATGTTTGTGTCTGTTAAGTTCACTATTGGTAGAGCAGATTCTACTAATTCTAAGGTCTTGTAAAAATGGTAGGCTTCTTTTTAGGTGTTGGGGATGGGCTGATTTAGAGTGGAGGTAATTGTGGGTGTCCGTATTCGTTGAAGGGGTCCTCAGGGAGTTCTTTGTAAAAGTCTGTGTTGCTTAATTAAGAATGTTGTCTATATATTTACCATAAAAATACCATAAAAAATACACAAACACATTTTATAATAATTTTATTTAATATTAGACTCAACGCTAGCTTTACCATCACAGAAAAATAGAAAAAACTACCCCATTTGACATAACTAAAGTTCTAGAGAAACACGAATATATGTGGATCAACGAACTCAAAACCCTATATCCTAATTGATTAAATACTAAACTTAACAACCCTCATCACACAGAACCCTAATGCACAAAACTCCTACCAATAATATCCTCACACCCACATCTAAGACACATTCAATAATGGAAGCTTCGAAGTCACCTAGACCCATAGGAAAAATTCACCTTAGCCAGTTATACCCCCTGTCCAAATCATAGCCAACACATTTTTCATTACTTGATACCTATGTAGCTCCTTGACCTTACCACCCCTCCATTTACACTATCCCTAACATACCAAAAAATCTAACTTCACATCACTCCCCCCTGCCCTGACATATTCTGCCCTCCCCAGGACCAACTGCTGCTGCTTACCCAAAGACTTGATACCTAAGTGGACTTTTTCCCACTCAGTAGGAGGCCTCCAGCAGCCCTTACAGATATTTTACCCACAATGCATAGCTCCTGGTAGTGGACTCTGGTTCCACAAGGGAACTTCAAACACATACTCACACAAAACACACCACTGAAAATGGGAAGAATCCCGAAACATGTGTAGACAATGTACATCTAAGGATTAATAAACCTTACCTCTAATCACTTTACTCCCGAGTCTGTCTCACTCTTTACAGTAAACATAATATATATATATATATATATATATATATATATATATATATATATATATATATATATATATATATGCACCGTGATGTTGAAATACCCAGGTTAGTGTCTGGGGTGTGGTTAAACCACTGGGATAGATGAACCTGCAGTGTTTGTTAAGACAGGCAGCTAGGAGTAAGAAAACTGTGATGTAAAACCTGATGTCTGTTGCTCATGTCATTCATGATCATCATCATCAGTCTTTTAGCGTCCGTCGTTGGACATAGACCTTCCCCAGGATTTGCCACACTTCTCTATCATGGGCGTCACGGAGCCAGTACTTCCTGAACTTGTCTAGGTCGTCTCTCCATCTAACATTTTGCCGGCCTCGGTTGCGCATGTGGTCTCGGGGAATCCATGTTGTGAGTCGTGATGTCCATCGATTGTCTGCCATTCTTACAACATGGCCAGCCCACCGCCATTTGAGATCTTTTATGGATTCTATGATGTCTCCTACTCTTGTCTTTTCCCGGATGTACTGTGCTGTTTTGTGGTCTCTCCATGTGAGGCCCACCATTATTCTTTCATGTGCACGTTGCATGGTTCTCAGCTTAACTTGGTTAAGTTCCATGTTTCAGCTCCATAATTGACTATTGGGAGGATGCATTGGTTATACACCCTTCTCTTTAGGATTAATGGGATCTTATTATTTTGAAGGTTGAGGTAGCTATGCCAAAGGCTTGCCATCCTAGTGTGATTCTTCGCTTGATTTCTTCTTCTTTTGAGATTCGTTGCCCTAGGTAGATGTAGTGGTCTACTTTCTCGAGTTCTGTGTCCTCGATTTCGATCTTAGTGTTTTTATCTCCAATGTGGTTGTTGCACATGATCTTCGTCTTGCTGAAGTTCATGTGTAGGCCGACTTTCTTGCTCTCTTCATTTAGTTTATCTGTCAGTAGTTGGAGGTCGTGTAGGTTCTCTGCGAAAAGGGCTATGTCGTCTGCAAATCTGAGGTTGCTTAGATACTCGCCGTCTATTTCAATTCCTTTACTCTCCCAGTCTAGCCTTCTGAAGATCATCTCGAGGCAGGCTGTGAAGAGTTTAGGTGAGCTGGTATCACCTTGTCTTACTCCTTTCTGGAGCTGGAAGGGGTCCGAGTCTTTATGTAGCCTGATAAATGAGCTGCCGTGATTGTACATATGTTTCAACACTCCAACATATACTGGATCCACACCTTGCCGACTGATGGCCTCTATGACCTTGGGGATTTCTACTGAGTCGAACGCCTTTTTGAAGTCGATAAATGCTACGGCAAGTGGTAGTTTATACTCTGCTGCTTTTTCTTTCAGTTGATTTATCGAGTGCAGGTGGTCCATGGTCGAGTAACTTCTTCTAAAGCCAGCTTGTTCACGTATTTCATCGAGTGTTTCTGTGATTCGGTTGGTGATGATCTTTGAGAAAAGTTTATATACACAGTTGAGTAGGCTTATAGACCTATAGTTGTAGAGGTCTTCCGGGTTTCCCTTTTTATATAAAAGCATTATGATGGCAGTGTTCCAGTGGTCTGGGACTTTATTGTGCTTTAGACACAAGTTGAAGAGGACGGCCAGTTTCCTTGTGATGATTTCACCCTCTTTTCGGAGTAGGTCGATGGTGATGTTGTCTGGTCCAGGGGCAGTTCCTTTCTTCGTCTGTTTAATGGCTTCTTTCACCTCCCACAGGGTTACTTTCGGGAAGTCCTCGAGTTGATTGCTCACGTCTTGCGTATTCTGTTCATTGTTTTGTAGTCCTTGTTTGGACGAATAAAGTTTTTGGTAGAATTCTTTGGCACGTTCGACAATCCTGTCTCTGTCTGTTGTTAGGTTTCCATTTTCCTCGAGTATGCTAGTTATTTGCCTTCGTCCCGAGTTGAGGAGTTTGTTTATAGCTTTGAAGCCCCAACCTTTTTCAAGAGTTGATTCAATGACTGCCGTCGTGTATCTCCTTCTGTCTTCCCTTCGTTTCTTCTTGATCAATTTGTTTAGTTCGGCCTCTTCAATTTTCTCTCTCGTTATTGTCGGCGGCTTGAGGTTTCTGCGTTTTTCCATGAGATTTCTAGTTTCATCTGAGATTTTGCTAATGGGTTGTTTGCTCATTGGCTTGAATGTAGAGGCTACTTCAATTATTGACGCTGTCATTCTGTTGCTTAGTTCGTTGATATTGGTGTCGTCTTGTTTAGTAAGAATTCTGAATCTGTTTTTCAGTTCGAGCTTGAAAGTTTGAGCGTGCTCTTTTGATATGTTTAGAGGCTGCGATTTTATGTGGAACATTTTCCTGCGTTCTTTGTTGGTGTTTACTTGTATTTTATATCGTACCATTCCATGGTCGCTGCCTACATTGACTTGAGAAACTTGAAATCCTTAATTATGCCAATAGAATAGAATCCATGAAACCGAATAATTAAGCAGAAAAAGAAATAGCATTAAAATACTGACATCGCTCGGAATTACAGATATATTATAACTAATTAACAGAGATATTTTATTCACATAGCCACCTGTCTATGTGAATTATTCATCTTTGTTGGAGAACTATCAAATCAAATTGCCTTAGTCATGAGGAAAAAGGTGAAACCCAAAATGATCAAATAACCCAGTAAGGTATATATATATATATATATATATATATATATATATATATATATATATATATATATATATATGTACGTATATATATATATAGACATTGTATATTCATTGAACTAGTTGATTTTCAAATTGAAGATGTTTGATTTACAACTGTTTTAGCTGGTTTAAGCCTATTTTTGCTCTTTTTGACTACTTGTAAAAATCTGTAATCAACAATCCAAGTTATGTAAAATTTATTGAAACCCCAGAAAAAAGTAGATTTTCAAATTAGAAATACTTGTTTTAGGTCTGTTTTAGCTTGTTTTTGTCCCTTGGTATATTTGAAAATTTGATATTGATACTAAACTAGGCAGGATTTGACTTTATTTTAACACTGTAAAATTCTATGGACAACAAATCAATTAATGTGAAACTTATCAAAACATTTGACTCTTTTGAAACCCTGCTAAAATCTATAATCCACTATTCACCCAATGTAAAATTTATTGAAACATAGATAGGTGATTTTTCAATTTAAAAAGCTTGATACTTTAGCTTGTACATCCTAAATTAAATCAAGTTACCAAGCCCCTTTAAAAAAGATGATTTTCAACAAAAAAATTCTTGATTTTAGCTCTTTTTCAATCTTTTTGACGGCCAGAAAATTCCATAATCAACAATTCAGTTGATGTAAAACTTATTGGAACCCTTGACAAAAAATCGATTTAAAAATTGAAAATGGCTGATCAAGACCTATTTTGGCGTGTTTTTAGTACCCTGCATATCCTTAATTATGACATTACATTACAATATTACAATAACTTTCAAAGATCCTTCGAAAAAGTTGATTTTCTTCATAAAAGTGAACAATTTAGGCCTGTTTTAACACTTTTAAGCACCCAGCATAATTCTATAATCAACAATTAAGCTAATGTAAAACTTATTGGAAGCCTTAAAAAGGGGATTTTCAAATGAAAAATGGTTGATTTAGACCTGTTTCAGCTTGTTCTTAAAATCTTGTGTATTCCTAGATACCATATTGATACATCATTATAACTTACAAATCCACTTTGAAAAAGTTGATTTTGGACTGCTTGGACTCTTTCTGACTCCTTGCAAAATACTATGATCAACAATTCAGCTGATGTAAAACATAGAAACCATTGAAAAAAGTGGATTCTTACATTGAAAATTGCTGATTCAGATGTGTCTTAGTGTGTTTTCAACACCTTGTTTATTTCCAAAATATGATATCAATACATCATATATTTTGGCACCTTTTTTTTGCATGAATCTATACAATTCAGCTGATGCAAAACATATTTGAACTGCAAATACCAGTTGATATCCAAATTGTAAGTGTTCAATTGAGACATTTCTGCTAATTTTTCACCACCTTCTATCACCTTAATTTCAATATAGTTACTTTACTATAATTTAAAACCACTTAGAAATAGTTGATTTTCAACATTGGAATGCTTCATTCAGGCCAGTTTAGACTTTTTGACATTCTTCTCATTCTATAATCAACAATTCAGGTGATGTATTACTTATTGGAACCACTAAAAAAAAGTGAATATCCCACTTGAGAATGCTCTGCTTCAGCTAATTTTTCACCATCTCGTATTCATATGGCCTCGATGTTGTTACTTTAATATAAATTCAAAATAGTTGATTTTCAACGTTGAAATACTCGATTTAGGTTTGTTTTCACTGTTTTTGTACAGCATACAAATCTCTATATTCAACAACACACCTTATGTGAATCATCAAATTCCTGGAAAAAGAGGATTTTCATCGTAAAATAGTCGATTTAGACCTGTTTCAGTGCGGTTTTAATGAATGAGTTATTTTCAATGTAATAATGATACATCAATATAACTTGAAAATATCTTTTTATAATTTGATATTTGAAATGAAAACTCTTGATCATCGTATGTTTTGAAAATTTTCATCCCCTACTCATTCTGTAATCAACAATTGATCCGATGTAATACTTTCAGAAACGTAGAGAAAGGTAGATATCCAAATTAAAAAAAATCTGTTTCAGCTAATATTTCATCACATTTTATCACTTCCATTTCAATATTGTTACTTGACAATAACTTACAGACTCGTCAGGAATAATTGATTTTGAGCGTGAAAATGAACAATTGAGGCTTTTTCCACTGTTTTTGTCAACGAGCAAATCTCTATAGTCTACAATCCAGCTAATGTGAAACTTATTGAATTCCCAGGATAAGTAAATTTTCATGGAAAAATAGTCTATTTCCACCTGTTTCAGCTAGGTTTCAAAACGGGTATTTTTCAATATGACATTCATACGTTACAATATTTTTGAAATTTCAATATTCAACGTAAAAATGTTTGATTACGAGCAGTTTTCACATTTTTCTCACACTGTATAATAAACAAATCAGCTGATGAAAAATTTTTGAGAAACGCTGTGAAAAGTGAATAACGAAATCAAAAGTACTTGATTGAAGCTGTATTGTATATTGAGTAATACAATGCGTGAGCAAATCAGCTGATTCGCTCACACATTGTATTAATCAATATACAATATTGTTGATTAAATACATCGTACAGACCCGTCACGAATAGTTTTCCAGTGCGTTTGACCAGATGCAAATCTACACATTCGACAATCCAGCTAATGTGAAAGGTATTGAATTCCCAGGACGAGTGGATTTTCATCGAAAAATAGTCGATTTGCACCTGTTTCACCACAGTTTCAACACCTTGAATATTGTACAATATAACATTGAAATAGCAGTACCTTTTGAAATTTCGATATTCTACATAAAAATGTTTGATCTCTGTCAGTTTTCACACTTTTTTGCACGTTGCTAATTCTATAATCAACTACTCAGATGATAAAATATTTCAAAGAAAGACAGTGAAAAGTGAATATCGAAATAAGAAATACTCAATTGAAACAGTTTCAGCAAATTTGGTCACGCATTGTATGATTCTCGATTCAATATCGTTGATTAAAAGAAACTAACAGACCCGTCACGAATAGTTGATTTTCAACATTAAAAAACATGCTTTTAGCTTCTTTTCCAGTGTGTTTGAGAGTGTACAAATCTACACATTCAACAATCAAGCTAATGAGGAATGTATCGAATTCCCAGTAAAAAGTGGATAATCATCGAAAAATAATCGATTTGCACCTGTTTCAGCACGGTTTCAACGCCTTGAGTATTCTACAATATAAAATTGATGCATCAGTTTTTTTTGAATTTCGATTTTCTACATAAAAATATTTGATCACTGGCAGTTTTCTCGCTTTTTCGTACGGTACTCTATAATCAACAATTCAGCCGATGAAACATGTTTAAACCTTTTTTATAAACGCAGTGAAAAATGAGTATCCAAATCAAAAGCGCTCGATTGAAACTGTTTCATCGAATTTGCTCATATATTGTATGGCTCTAAATTCAATATTGTTTATTGAGAAAAACTTTAAAACCCGTCACAAATAGTTGATTGGTATGACAATCTGTTATACATTGTTGATTAGATATAAGACCTGTCACGAATTGTTGATTTTCAACATCAAAGAGCTTGCTTTAGGCTTGTTCTCAAGTGTTTTTGAAAGTGTGCAATTTCCAGTAAAAAGTGGATTTTCATCGGAAAATAGTTGATTGCACCTGTTTCGACATGGTTTCATCACCTTGAGTATCCTACATTCATCAGTACTTTTTGAAATATAAAAAATGTTTGATCGTGGCAGGATGCTACACTTTTTCATGAGCTCCTCATTCTATAATCAACAACTTAGTTGATGAATTTTCTTTAAGGGACGCAGTGAACTGTCGATATCCAAATCAAAAGGGCTCGATTGAAACTGTTTCAGCTCATTTTCTTATACATTGTATGACTCTATTCAATATTGTTTATTGAAAATAACTTACAGACCTGTCACGAATAATTGATTTTCAACATCAAAAAACTTGTTTCGTGTTTCTTTTCAAGTATTTTGGACCGCGTGCTAATTGACATATTCAACAATCCAGCTAATGCAAAACGTATTGAATTCCCAGTAAAAAGTGGATTTACACCGAAAAATACTCGATTTGCTCCTGTTTCAGCGCGGTTTCACCTC
>OY735217.1:44309097-44321887 GCA_963457665.1 Thysanoteuthis rhombus | reverse complement strand
GTGGTAAGTGGTGAAGTGAAATGTGAAAAATGCCAGGAATGGTGTTAGACCTATTTATGACTTTGACTTGGAGTGTGAACTATGTCTCCTTTTCACTCTCTGCATCTTTCCCTCCGTCTTCTTTTTTCTCTGTCTCTCTTGCTCTCCCATCCCTTTCTGTCTCTCTCACTTTCCGTCCATCTGTCTGTCTGTCTGTCTGTCTGTCTGTCTCTCTCGCTCTCGCTCTCTCAGACCATTCTGAATTTGAAATCTAAATTCTTGTGATTTCTATTCTCCCAGCCTAGCTTGAGAAGTCACAAAACCAATCGAGGTAGAAAGATTGTGTTGTGCCAATCTTTCAAAAGAAGAAAATTTGCTTACCTGGAAAAATGTTTTTTGCAACCTAGCACAAACCTAGGTTCGAACACTGATTCTCGTTTGAAATATATGAATCCGTCAGCCACAGGGCATGCTTGTAGACATTTACTTCGTTTAGTCTGGTAAACAATCAAATGAGGGAAATGGAGTAAAAGATTTGTGCAGTTAATGTTACTGTGGATGAAAACGTTATTTAAGAATATTCAACGTTATACGATGCAGAAGAAATGCAAACTTACTGAAAATATCCAAGAAAACGTTGAAAATCATCTGCACCAGCTTGGTAAACGAAGTCGCTCTCATATATGGCTTCCGAGTGGTTTGCAGAAAAAACCAACTGGGCCATATTTCTGTGTGCGATTAGCTGCCAAAACATGATGGAAATGTTCCATTTTTAAAACAAATTGTGATGTCTGATGAGATGTAGGAATTACGTGAAATTCAAGACCTCATAATGCAAACAAAATGAACCACTATTAACCACTATAATCCAAAGAAATTAAGCGATTTCTTAACAATGAACCTCTCCTGGAGAACCAAATGCTTGGTTTGAACAAGTACTGCTCCAATTATATTACTTGATGGCAGTAATCGACGAAAATATCACTCCGGAATTATAAAGTTCCAGAACGCAAGACTTGGCGTTTTGTATATCTTTTTAGTTGGATTCATTAGTCAAGTTGTCAGAGATTTTGCAACTTAATCCAAAGAAGAGGTTAATATTGTCATACGTTTCTAATTTTTTTTTTAATCGCAATGTAGGGCGTAGAGCATTTTGTTAGCTTTTCGGTCGCCCAAACAACACCTTCAAAAAGTGAAGTTTATTTTGTTAATCTGTTCATTCATTTATTTATTTCTTTATTTTTTAGTCCAAATCTGGACATCATTAATTGGATGAACGAATAGTTGAGATCAAAGGATGTGATATTTCATCAGGATAACGTTAGATCACATGTTGATAACCAGGCGAAATCTTTACAACTTGGCTGAGACGTTAACACTCATCCACTGTATTATGATTTATTCCAGTCTTATATAGAATTCTCAGGAAATAATTTCAACCCCATAGAAGACTGCACAAGGCATCTAAAGCAGATATTTGCTGAAAAAACTTGGAGTTCTGAGAGGATGGAATGATGAAGTTGCTCGAAAGATGGCTAGAGATAGTGGAACAAAACGTTAAACATGTCCTTCATTCAAATTTATATTTGAAATAGGTCCATGATCTCCCCCTCTCTCTCTCATGACATGACCCTATGATATATATATATATATATATATATATATATATATATATATATATATATATATATATATATATATATATAGAGAGAGAGAGAGAGAGAGAGAGAGAGAGAGAGAGAATTTTAATCTTTGATGAGTGTTTTCTCTTTCATCTTTTTCTGCTGCTTTTTCAACTGCAAAGCTCAAATAATTTTTAATTTCAGATACATGCTGCTTATTCAACGGACTTTTTTGTTGCTTATTTCACCAACGTTTAATGTAAAAACTACCAGAAAGGTTCGATGAAAAAATTGAAAAAGTAAATGCAAAACTAATGATAATAGTGTCCGATTTGAGAAATTTGTACAACTCGAGACTACTCCAACTATCATTACTAATACTACTACAAGGTGCGAACAAGCCCCCAACCCACTTGAAGAGAGTTGAAAGAAAAACGAGTCAAAAATGAATAAAAATGACAATGCTTTATTCAATTCGGACAGCTTCAGACAATTAAGTCATTTACTTCAACTAAATGTGAACAGGCAAAAAAAATTAAGATGAAAGAAAAACTAGTCAAAAATAATGATAATAAAAAGTCTTCATCAAGGAAAGTAAGACAACAAAGAATTATGACGTAGATAACAAGTGTAAGCAACAGGGGTGAAAATGGGGGGGGGGTACGCATGGTTACGATGCATATCTACTTTTTCAATTTCCAGTTTGTTTTTTTCGTTTATTCAACTTATGATGACATTACCAAATACTCAGTTCTCCAAACGTTGATGTATGCCCAGTTTCCAAAACCAGTTTTCCTCACAGGTAAACAAACAATATAGTATGGAGTAAATCGGAAAAAGGAGGAGTGCAGGGATATGACTTAATTTGAATGACGTTTACTTCCTAATTGGACCAAACAACCCACAAGGATAAGGGATGAAAGGTTAATTCTTCTTGGAAGATTGTTCTTCATTTACAATCCATGCTGCTCATTCAACGGTAGTGGAATGTAAAAACGAACCGTGTGCTGGGATAAAAAGCTAAAGAAATAAGATGAAAGGAAAACAAGTCAAAATTTGATTTAATCTAATTTTAGGAAACAGAAGGAAAACAATGAAAAGTACTCAGATACACACACACACACACACACACACACACACACATATCGTGGTACTGGATGGGATATTGGATAGTCTATAGCCGCACTGTAATTGTAATACAACGAAACAGCTGTCTGCGGATGACACAATTATTAATCGTTATTATAATCAACGCTCCCTTCTTCAGGACTGAGCTCTTTTTAAGTTGGGCGACTTGTCAATTATAAGCAATGTAGCAATGCTCTTCCAACTTTGGAATGGAGCACTCTGGTGGATGGGGAATCGTGCGTAAGTAAATATATCACTTAAATTCGGTCCTACTGACCGCTCAGTTCTGCGTAGGGCAGGGGTAAAAATGACATCTGATTCTGAAGCGAAGGTTTCCATCCTACTTCGTGGTACTGGATGGGATATTGGATAGTCTATAGCCACACTGAAGAATTATAATACAACGAAACACCTGTCTATGGATGACACAATTATCATGTATATGTGTGTGTGTGTGTGTGTGTGTGTGTGTGTGTGTTTGTGTGGTTCAGTGTCGTGTGTAACCATTGTCGCCTTTACCAGTATTTAGGATTGTCGTGCAGAAATGAAATTCTGATTTTTAAAAATGCTGCGTGTGTTTCAAGTTTCCTTTTTTGCATGGTTTATCTGTTTTGATTATAGATAAAAGAGAAAAAGAAATCTTGTTTATCTGATAAAGAACAACAGATTCGATATTTTATAAATCACAAGAAGGAAATTTGCTTTGTAATCATGATATATGATTTAGAGCTTTTCAATATTGTCTCCGTGTCATCTATCGAGAATTTACTCATGCAGTAAACACACGCACACACGCACATACACATGCACATACACACACATATATATATGTATATATAGCCATGTAACCCTTTAATCTTGTAATGCCGAAAAGGAACAATTTTTTTCAGTCAATCGTTTGTTATGAATAGCCCAAAAGTATCCACGACCATGTGTCATGCAAGCCACTTTTCATCTGTGTTATTCCATTGTGTTATCTTAAAATTGTTTATCATTTAATTTTAGGGAATCGTTGCATGTAATTCAGCTTTTTTCTTTTCGCATTTGTAATTTTATTTTTCATTGTGGAGGTCATCACCAGTTTCACATTAGCCCTGTTTCGAGAATATTAAAAAACAGGACTGGTTTTTTTGCTATGGCATTTCCTATCATATTCATCAATATCTCCATGAATATTGATTTAAGTAAGATTATTTTATGTGTATTTATTTAATATATGTTACCAACAAACTCAGAATAAATTTGGCGTGAAATTCTCATTTATATTTTTATATTATCCAATCAGCTTTAATTGTTTTTGAAACCTAACAATTTTAGTCTATGACTACTATGTATGAGGACGATCTATCAGACTTACCTCCCTTTTTCCCACAATTCAAAAAGTATATATGCAATCATTTTGCCGATTTAATTACCTTTTCTCTCTATGAATATCTATAATTCATTCTTGAGTACTTCCCGCGCATTTTAAATCTTATAATCTCCAAATGATTTTACAAAAGTTTTCCAGAAATAGAATTTATATCGTTGAGAAAAAATTAGCTCACAGGAATCCTTAATGCATATCTTATAAACACATATTAAAACAAGTGAATTATTGAACTAAAAAGCAATCTCTTGGGACCGTACTAAAATCTACAGTAATTTGATTGTAAATATAGGATTAAAGACATTTTCAAAAACATATCTGAACAAATTTCAAAATTCAAAATAAAAAATGCATTATTGATATTATCTATATTTTCCTATTCTATTTATTTGTTTGTTTTTTATCAGATTTACCTTATAATCCTTATTTTTCTGATGTATCAGAAGTTCTATTTATCATAATTTAAAATTACAACGGATAAAATTTGTTTTGTATTTCTTCTTGTATTCTTTCTCGTTGAAAATTATATCAACAACTATATATGTATACACACACGCATGTGTGTGTGTGTATATATGTGTGTGTGTGTGTGTGTGTGTGTGTGTGTGTGTGTGTGTGCGTGTGCGTGTGTCTGTGTATGGTGCTCCCCTAAGAGTTCGGTGAATTCCACTGTCTCCATCGACGTAGTCCCCTGAGGTGCGTGTATGCAGTGATTTCAAAAAGTGTATTGATCAAGAAAGAGTAGCAGAAAATTCCGTATTTCATTTGCTCCTCGAGTTATGGTAGCCCTTATTCATATTACGTTTTCTGAAAGGTTCGATCTGTGTTTTTGTTCGATGCCAATAACAGTGTTTCATTTTGATAGTTGTGAGATATTTGTGTTTATTGACTTTTAATGTTGATGATGAAAAGATAAGCAACATTTTCAGTATTTTTATTTTGAGAAAAGTAGAAATGCAACTCAAATACTCAAAAATGGTCTGCGAAGTTTATTGAGAAGGTACAATGAATGACCAAAATAGTCTTGCGAAGTTTAACGATTCTCCATGGTCGGGCAGAGGTTGAGGTGGATAAGAATCAAATGAGGAGAGTACTTGAGAATAAATTACGTACGACACAGGAGATAAGCAACATGGTCTAAGGATCCATATCAAGCGTTGGATATCGATTTTGAGTTATGTTCGTTGCTTTTATTTGTGGCTTCTATATACGATTCACTACTTCAATGAAAATCTTCTGTTTTGTGATCAAATTGTGACAAGCGATGAAAAGTGGATATTTCATGGGAGATAATTAGTTTTGGAAAATTGACCCTCCCCAACAAAATTATTACATGGGGGGGTCAATTTGCAATTTTAACCAATACTGTCAACACAGGTTTCTTCATTTTTAAGGCTAGTCTAGCTAGCTGGCTATGTGTCACGTGTACAGATCTCAGCAATGGAACTAAGGGACTTTAAATCGAAAAAAATTACTACATATACCTAAAAAAAGCTTTTTTTTTTCATTCTTTTCAAAATCCCCATCTCCTAAATAGGCTTCCAGTGCAGAGGGGGTCTAATTTGCAACCTAAATTTAAGTTAAATTGCTTTCTTTGTTCATGTTCATACAGTTTCACGCTTGTTGAATATTTAAACCTTTTCAGTGATCACTGTCTGAGGAGTAAGTTAGTCATTGATTGATCACCACATTTCGCAATCATTTAATTGATCACCTCCAACATCGCATACTGCCAAAAGTCATTGGTCACGTGACGGTTTTCATTGATCTTGATTTATTTTTTATATTGTTGTTTAATGAGTAACTGTAGTAGAGATCTATTCAAAACGAAAGAATACATGACAAAAAATATACCAAAGACTTGCTAACGAAAACAAAGAAAGAAAATCACTGAATACTACAATTTCGGTCAAAAACAATGAGTTATTGACCCTAAAAAGCAAGAGAGATAAGTAATTTGATGCTTGCTAAATTTCTGGAATATTAAATATAATTGTGAGACAACGTTTGCGTACCGATTTTTCCCCTCATCCAAATCTCTATCCCCTTAATTTTTTAAAATTCTTGATAAAACTTGAAAAGCATCGAAAATCTTTCAAAAATTTGAGAAAAAAAATTGTCCGAACTATCGATTTAAATTTCAATTGATTTCTTGGGACCTATCTTTATATCTTCAATTTTGGTGAAATATTAGAACAAGTTGGGCAAAGATTTACAAAGGTAAATTCTCATGGTTCAACGGTTCACGAATGTAAACAAGTTTACACTTTACGATTATCACCGGTTTTATATTGTCTATACAAATAATGTTTAGTTGATAATTTTCAACAACCCTTCTTTTTTTTTCTTCGGGTCATCTTTGGCACCAAACATGAGCTTTGGTGTACAGACAACAGTTATGGGGAAAACATAGGTTTTCAAAGTTTCTCGGTCATGAGATTTTGGGTGATTGATGACGTACATGTTATTCATTTTAGTTTTCTCTGTAAAATGGTCGGTGTTCAAGCCTAAGGTTTTGAACCCTGATTTTTAGGCAAGTTCACCTCTCTGAAGGACTGGTGCAATACAATCTTTCAATCCCGTTTTCCCCCTTTTGGGCCTTGTGCTAAGCTGAGTAAATATGAACTACAAAGTTTCACATTCATAAGTTTGCCCACATTCATTTGAGATGATATGGCACGCTTGTTAATCACAAATCAATGTTGACGCCCGTTTACTAAACTTAGTTTGGCACAAGGCTATTTTGAGGCTGCCAATGAGGATCGAACTCAGTAGTTTAGCGAGATGGTCAACGTGATTATTACTTAGCTAACCACTGCGCTATGGTAGGCACACAGAAAAGAATAACATTCATGTTGAAGCAGAAATAAGAACTCACCAATAACATTCCTGCTATTTTATTTTTATTAAATTGTCACCAAGCACTTAAAATAAGTAACACCTGTTGGCTTGGCAACATGGAAAGCACAGGTAAATCATTAACCCCAAACTTTAATCCTAACCCTAACTTCTCAAACTCCTCTTACTATATGACTCCAGTGTAAACAGAGTGTTGAGTTATTTTACCTCCGCCAACGAAATTGAAAGAGAAATATGTATCCACTCGTCCATCTCTCTGTTTGTCCACACAACATCTCCAAAGATTCTCAATGATTTTTTGTTGAAGGATGGGCCATGGAAGATTTGGTTAAAGTATTTTGTTTCAATTGGGAGTTTTTCATACATTAAGACCATAATCCGAAGTATGGAAAATTGGAACACAGTCACCTCCCCATTATCATAGCAATACATGAACAGATTTTCACTCAGTTTTTAGTAAATGTACGGCGTTGGCAAAAGTATGTTCTGTCTATATGCTTTGTAGTTTAATCATGTTTTCTTTCCTAATTCATATTTCAATTACAATTCAATGTCGACTCCTAAGTCACCCAAGGAACCAAATGCTAGAGTGGTTCTCATGTATCTGAGACTATAAAACCTTTTAAACTATAAAACCTTTTAAACTATGAAACCTTTTAAAAGCAAATGGAAACATGAGAAAATAAATAAATCAAACAAAAGAAACAGCAAAAGTATTTTTTGATTCTCTGAAGTCAAATTTTTCAGGAATATCTGACAGTTAATATTTTCTTTCTGAGAGAATTAATTGGCAAGGGAAATCTTTATGACCGACGACAAGCTTGGTCAGGCTTAGCTAGTTTGGTGAGGTAGAAAATCTCACATTAGCTAGGGCCTTGGAGGTAATTAAATCTGTTCTATTCATCAAATTAGGATCTGAAACTTTGATGCTTATGAGGAACTGTTTTCTTTTACCTGATTACTGTAAACAACTTTCTATACCTATGTGCTTATTTTTCTCACTATAAAACACATAGAAATAGTACTATTCTTTAAGGGCGCCCAAGTTCTGCTTACCCGGTGCACCAGGAGCCTGAAAGCCAGCCCTGTTCATAACTGATGTTATAACATGTAGATGGTGGTCACTTTCCCTCAACTGACTGGACTAAATACCCACCCTTATGGGCTGGATAAGTCATTCTCCCACTTGAAATGAGCCCCTCTCTATGAACGATACCAAAGTACTTTCTATACACAGTCTTACCCCTTCCTTACTGAGAACGATACGAAGTCCTCACTCGCAATATTGACTACAAAATTGAGTCCATTTTAGCATGAATTTGTGTTGTACGAAAGTTTTTGGATTTTTCTCAAAATCTAATGTGCTAAAAACCTTTCCTGAGTTCTCATTGATATACACAGAAATTCAAGGAGAAAAGTTCATGGAGTTGTGCTTTTTGCAGTAGGCTGTGATATATTGACGAACGGTTGGACGGACGGATAGACTTATGGGGGATCTGGAAAGATTCTCTTTCTCACATTGCCACTAGAGGGCGATGTTGTTTTTGCTCACTCTTATCCATGTTTTTTTTTCTTTCGCTTCCAAACGTGACTTTTCCGTCCAAAGTCGTTAAACACTGAATGAATGTTTCTGAATTGGCTTTAAACCTTTTTTTAAATATTTTAATTTCAGTCATAAATTATTCCTGTCTACTTACATAATGTCTCTCACAAGTGCAACCATGTTTTAAATGTTTGTTTAGGATTTATTTTATGACCAATGTTTTCACGGGAGTTGCTCTCATTCACAATAATGATATTTGGGAATTCTTGTTCATGGACTGTACTGCACCAGAGGTCTCGAATTAATGTTCCTTTAGGTTGATTTTTCAGCTGCGGGTGTTCAGTAGAATTTAAAATGCAACGGAGTCAAGAAACAGATTCCTCCGCTAGTCAAAAGTAGGCCGTTCCTATATTTTTCAAAAATTGTAAGCCAAAATGGTATGAAGCAAAATAGCAATCACCAATAATCTGTTCGAAGGAAAATTTCGAGCGTAACTGGACCCCAAAACCAGAGGTTAGGGTAATGGGAATATAGGATAAATGGGGGCGTAAGAGAGAGAGAGAGAGAGAGAGAGAGAGAGAGAGAGAGAGAGAGAGAGGGGGGGGGGGAGAGGATGCACGCCGCTTCCATAACAACTCATTGCAGAACTAACACTGAATTCTGTTTTCGCCTTTTTCTGTTAAAGCAAAAAATGGTGTTTAGTCAACTTTCGGAAATCGGGGGATACCTATAATTTCAAATCGACGTTTCCGAAAAATCATTTACAGTAGTCGTTCCAATTGAATATATTTACGAAGGTTGGTCACTTGGAGAAATCGAGGAACATTGAGATAGAAAAACTATTTTGCACAAATCAAATGGAGAAGACTTGTTTGCTTTGCAAATCAACATCCAAAATGTTTGGGTTTTTTTTACCTGCGTTCAACCACCATCTTCTGGTACCGATAAAAAATTCATGCTTCGAGGCAGGTCAGAGATGGCTTATTTTTTTCATTATGATAAATCAAGTCTGTAAATTGGGAACCATGCAACGTGCACATTAAAGAATTATGCTGGGCCTCACACGGAGAGACCACAAGACAGCACAGTACATCCGAGAAAAGACAAGAGTCAGGGATATCATAGAATCCATTAAAAATCTCGAATGGTGGTGGGCTGGCCATGTTGCAAGAATGGCAGACAATCGATGGACCTCATGACTCACGACATGGATCCCCCGAGATCACACGAGGCCAACAGAATATTAGATGGAGAGACGAGCTAGACAAGTTTAGGAAGTACTGGCTTCGCGACGCCCATGATAGAGAAGTGTGATAAATCCTGGGGAGGGTCTATGTCCAACGACAGACGCTAAAAGACTGATGATGATGATAATGAAGTCGTGACGGACGCAATCAAGCCGCTATCCACACACCTACCCCTATGTATACTTAGACAAACACATCTATCTACATCAGAGCTTCTCATCTTCTTTTTATTAACGGCCCCTTTTGGTGACAAGAAATATTCACAAACCCTCACTCATAATTACAAAAGCAATAGGTACAAAGACAATAGATTAGCTTTTAGTCGTAATCTAACTGTAAAACAAAACACTAGTAACTATAAAATCATTCTCTCAAAAGAGATTCTCAAATATTCCTGCGATTCCTAAAAGCCTTTACACAAAAAACGCAATCTCCTGGAGAGAATTCTTCATTACGAATATCGGAAAACTGGACCAACTGTTACAGCGCAATGTTACAATGAGCAATTGGCTCGTCCCAATGATGCATTGAAACAGAAAACTCGGCAAAGACTCGACAAGAGATTTCGCTGCATGACCACATCTGTCTTTAAAGAATTCATTAAATCTGAAACAGAATCGTTCTTTTTTTATGGAATGCACATTTTAGCTGAAAAGTGACGTGAGATCATAGAAAACTTGGGAAAATATTTTGATGGCTAAATAATGATGCTGAGTGTGAAGAATTGAAATATATTTGTGAGGGGATTCTAGGGGATTTGGGGTGGCTGTGTTGAGAGGTTGGGAGTGTACTTGTTAGTATATATGTAAACCTTGGACGTCGGGGCAGCGTAACGGTCGACAGTGGGTAAGATAGAAACCGTCTGCTTTCACTTGGCTCTACTGCTATCATCTCCTTTTGTTAGATATCTTTTGAAAAGTTCTCGTTATTGGTATACTGCAATGGTTAAGAGAAGACAAGCATATAGGCAAATCACTCTTCCATAATTAACTTAAAGCCTGGATAGCAGCTGGAAAAAGTTGGAACACTCATTATCAACCTTGTTCCAATATCTTATAGTTAGATGGAAGAGAGAAAATTTAAGTTGCTAAATAATACGAGTCATTTTTATTACTGTGTTATAGCCAGGGCCTCTTAGGGGTGTATTATGAGGGGTCCGTCCATTCAAAACAAAACCACCACACACGTGCATGCATGTACAGTGCACAAACACCCTAATCCTTTATCCATTCTGTTTTCATCTGGTACAATAGCTCTACCCAAGGAACTCTCACCCCATCTCCTTAGTCCCCGGTCTAATACACTGGCTGCACCTATACCCTCATAGGCCCTGATTATAGCAATTGAGAAAGACAGTCTTGTTCAGTCAATAAAAGCGTGTTCGTTACATTCATTTTGAAATCGAGATTGAAGATGTCCAACCCTCTGATAAACAACAGGCGAATTTAAGCGAATTGTTCTGTGTCAATTATAATTGCGATTTTTTCATTATTCCCAAACAAAAAGTTTCCATAGAAATCTCCGCAAATACAGATCTTTTTAGGATTACCATTTTCTCTGTTTCTTTCTTTTTTGTGTGTGTGTCACTTATTGCTATAAATGGTTAAAACCAGACCGAGATGACGAACATGTTGAGTCTTGCAAATGACGTCAACTTCTCAGTCTGTCTGTCTGTCTCTCAGTTTATACATATATAAATATATATATATATATATATGGGTGTGTGTGTGGGGGGGTATATATATATATATATATAAATATATATATATAAATATATATATATAAATATATATATATATATATATATATATATATATATATATATATATATATATAAAACTCTCTCTCTCTCTCTTCCATTGACTGGCTGTTCTCTTCCCTCCATGCTACGGGCTTTCAAGGCAATAACAATGCATTTTGTGTCGTCTTTCCAAAACACCTAGACTGGATATTGTTGGCCGAGGGTTGGGTCAGGAGAAGGAAAACGGTGAGTAAGGCATTATTCCATCAACCCCACCTCTAACCAACTCCCAGATTTTATTTGGCACATTAGCACGTCTTTTAAATGATTGGATTAATCCCGATGCATGGGACATGTGGCCAGGGTGACAATCGATGAAATATATTACTTGCTCAGGAAAATAAAACGAAAAAAAAAACAACAAGTTATTCAGTGCTTCTGTGGGATCAAATGTTTGCAAATCGAGGGAAAATTTTCTTCTCCGTGAAAACTTTTCCTCGCTTTGAATTTCATTCCATTCTCAGAAAACGAAACTTTCATTCTGCAGCTCACAGGAAACACCTTTTCCTAAATTTTAAATCACCGGCTCTGGTGAGCACATATCGCTCGCTAGCTCATCTCGCTGTGGAGCAGTAGTTAGCAAACTTGTTTCTCCGACCATTATTCCAATAGTAAGTTCGATACTCACCGAATGTCCCACATTTGTAACCCTGTACCGTACTAAGATTTGGCGCCTAGCCTAGTGCGATGGTTTGCAAACCAGTATCACAGATCACTTCACTATCATAGTGAGTTCGATTCTTAGTAGGCCTTAGTAAATACCAATAGTTTTCCTTATCATCCCCTCGAATGTATAGATATTATTGTTACAACTAATCGTATGAGTCACCAATATGGGTAATGAGTTTAAGTTGTACTGGAATAATAAACAAATTTTGTTACAATGCTAGGACAATTCGTCGCCGATGAAATCGTCGCCAGTAAATTCATTACGGGTGCATTAGTCTACGGCCAGTTTTTCGTGATGTAATGTAGTCGATAAGTAAATTCATCTCCGCTGCTTACACTTGTTGATTAGAACAATACTGATGGGAACTTATTTCAATTTGATATGTTTTAATTTAGTCTAGAAACGTTGTATTTATTCAAAAATCATACTCACGCAGTTAATATGGTGAGTTGGCCTCTCTTCAGTCCACACGCACGATATTAGGTCGATATGCCACGTAGATTTAGCGGAGAAGAGATACGAATAAATAAAAAAAAGGCTCGAATAATGATATAAATAGATATAGCCAAAAT
>OY735217.1:44279097-44304097 GCA_963457665.1 Thysanoteuthis rhombus | reverse complement strand
CGGCACTTCTGGCTAGGATCAGATAGTAGTATCTGTTAATTGATCGAAATGTATCACATACACAAGTACGCATATTATTACGGCAAATCCTCGCTATAACGAACCCCGATATAAAGAATTTCGCCTTTAACAAACTCGCAGACAGACCCATCCAAACTGACTTCGAATTCAGCGAACGAATGCAGTGAACACATGGACCAAAACGAACAAAGCATTATCGTAGTTTTGTGGCCTCATGGTTATATTTTAATTATTTCCTTCGTGAATTTTAATCTAATTTGAATATTTTTTCAATTGGCAAAAATAAAAGTTGTTATAAATCTTGTACATTGTTGGCACTGAAAACCGTGTGACTTGACAATCCAGTTTTTGATTTCACTAGATCATTTCAATTTTAGTAAAATTATATACAACATGAATTGAAAAGAGTTATTTTTAACTCATTAATTATTATCAATTCATTGTTTGTTTTGTATTTTTGTTTTCAAATTATTGTGCTTTCTATGTAAATAACTGTTTTATAGAATTTGAGGAAATCATTGAAGAAAACAATCAAAATACCTCGCCTTCATCTTGGTGACTTTTGTGTTGGTGGATGAATCCCACATGTAATATGGTTAATTTCAAATCAACTACATTACATCAACCCAATCAAGATCAAACTCATTACATATGTAATAGACTGTGTGATTTGCTTGTTAACCACTACTCTATGTTGTGCCTCCCTGATAGGCACCTACTAAGCTTAGCTTAGTTTGGCTCAAGGCTTCAAGTACAGAGCATCAATGAGAATCGAAGTCACAACAATGATAATGATCTGCAATACTAGCTTACTAAAGATTGTTTTACGATAGAGCATCCATATTGATATTATTCATTTAGATTAGCTCAATACAAGGCCATAGATACGAGGTACTCTGCCGTAATTAACCTCGCTGAAATACAGAGGAAGCAGCTTATTGTGGTCAGATTAAGACAGTCTTTTGAAAAATAATGACCGGCTGATAACATTAAGTGAATCATAGATATGAGATCATTTTAAATAGAATGTTTGGGACCAAGTGATTTTGATAACAATAACCGTGTGGTAACATTATAGGTAATCATGATGAGTGGCTTCCTCCTTAGTAGGTGTCTGCGAGATTAGCTCGCTAACTATAGCTTTTTTTTTTCATTGTTTGTTTCGTGTATATGTTAGTCAACTGAAGCGAAATGATTTCGGATATTTGACAACTCTGGAACCAAGTGTAATCTCTCTCGAATTGCTGAAATTGACCTGACCTTTAAAGGTTACAAAAGGTCAACACCACCTATCGTATGTCCATCCTGGGATGGGGCTACCTGTGTACACAGATTAGCAACCTTTAAAAACATAAAACATTCATCTTTATAGTATGAGATACATATAATACTTTTATTTAGATCTGATGTCTGTAAAATGGCTTCCGTCTTATTCTTTATGATTTTTTTTTAACTGCAACATAATCGACACATCTAAGAACAGCAGACATTTCATGTCAAGGACAGATTTTAATAGGTTAACAGCGTTTGTATGAAATTAAGTGACCCGAAGACTGACTGATTAAAGGGAGATATACAACGTAGCTAACAAAGAAAGAAAACTGTTATCTTAATAAGTAAGGAATAATAAGAGAGAGAAATCATCGGCGAAGACATAAAGATACAATATAGACAGTGGACAAAGAAAGAGAAATATGTTTTCTTTTTTTTTACGTCTTTTTTTTTTCAAAAATCAATTCTCAAGGTAAAAAAATGAAATGCAAAAAAGAAAGAAAGAAGACTATACAGTGTTCATAATCAATGAATACACTTCATATACTTTATCATTTTTTTTTTCATCAATTCTCGAAATAAAAAAAAATTCCTTGCTTTTGTTGAAATAATGCGTTTTCTTTTTCTTTTTATTTACCAGTTCTGTGGTAAATTTCTTGGATTAATTCTAAAATTCTTTTGTCAAAACTAGTGCTAAAATGTAAGTTGAAAATACCACATCACACATAATTTTCTTGTTTCTGACGCTTGAATTTTGTTTCAATGTATTTTATTTGTAAATATTTTTCTATTTCTCTCTCTCTCTCTCTCTCTCTCTCTCTCTCTCTCTCTCTATCTCTCTCTCCTGATGAAGTTGGGCGCTTGAAGCACAAGAAATTCTCAGTCGAATACCGGTGTCTGTCCTGATGACGTTTGGAAGTAATTGCACAAGAAGTTTCTTGAACAAGTAGCAGTATCTGTTTTGATGTAATTTAAAACAAAGAGCACAAGAATCTTTCAAACGAGTAGCAGTGTCTCTCCTGATGATGTTTGACACTGAAAGTATCAGGATTTCTCAGTCAAGAAGGTGTCTGTCCTGATGAGGGTTGACTCTAAAAACACCAAAATTTTCCAATCGAGTAGCAGTGTCTCTCCTGATGATGTTTAACACTAGGAGAGCCAGACGGTAAAAACACCTGAATTTTCCTATTGAGTCGTGGTGTCTGTCCTGATGGCATGTTAACTCTGGAAGCATCAGAATTTTCCAATCGAGTAGCAGTGTCTGCCCTGATGACGTTTGATACTAGAAGCAAACGAATTTTTCAAACGAGTCGCAATGTCAATCCTTATGATGTTTTACACGAAAAACACTAGAATTTTCCATTTGAGTTATGGTGTTTGTCCTGATGACGTTTCGATTATGGAAGCACCAGAATGTATAAATCATCGAACATACTGACGTATCGGTAACTGTACATATGTTTCTTCGGCCACTTTTTAGGATAGCAAAATGATATATGGGATGGGGCAAGGAGATGTATCTGGATGTTGGTTTTCGGTTATCGAACTAGGGAGTGCTGAATCTGTGACTTGTTTTCATCCATCACTATTAATAGTGACTCATTGCACACACACCCACACACACCGTGTTCACATCCATCATTGTATATATATATTATTATTATTATGCCAGGGCTTCCGAGAGTTATGAGGTTATTTCATGTGTTAGTACATTCTGAAAGGATTCAGAAAGGCCCTGCTTAATAATTGCTACTATACTGTACGTGTTTGATTTTCACGGGGTGACATGTGCCTGACTCGGCTAAGCAAAGCTAATATCGAAATGAGCACCTGCCGTAGATCAACGATTGACCCTTTCACTATTCTTTACTTTCATGAATTGGATCCTCACTGGATAGCCTACTTCTGTGAAAGATTCGTGATAGACTATCTTCCTACACCAAGTCTGGTGCTAAGCTAAGAAAAATGGTCTGGCACAAGGCCACAAGTATGTGACACAAGCGAGGGTCGAACTGGTCAAAAACGAGCTCGCTAACCAGTTCTACGGTGAGTCGTTTATTTACTATGCAAGTTTAAATTTGTCTGGCACAAGGCCACGTCACCTAGTAAGAATCACCAGCGAATTAGTCAGCAAAATGAATTTAACCTTCATGTTAGGGCAGGTGCCCGATATTCTGTTATTTACTAAACTTAGTCTGGCATAAGGCTACGCTTATGGGAAACCCAGTGAAGATCCGACGCTACTTACGAATTAGTCTCGGAAATTAGCTTATTAATCAAGGTTCGGACAGAAAACCATGAGGACGGGTCAAGTGTTTTCTAAAAGTAATAGTGTGACCTTTGGATTTAATTTGGTGGACCCGAGCAAGACTTACTTGGGCAAGGCAGCTGAAAGCTCGGACAATGCCCGGCTTGCCCCGGTATGGCACCGCCAGTGACGGCGAGGAGACACTTTCTCATCTCATTCCCTAACCCCCAACGAGTCTCTCATTTTCTGAGTTGAGGTTTTAACTGTCAATTTTTTATTTTCTTTATTCGCTTCACGATGGAGTTCTTTTTCTCTTAGAAGAAAACTGGTTGGTACAGGGTTAATTTTATGAATTAGGTAACGCGAGCTCTTTTTCTCTTTTTCGCTAGCGCGTACTCACACTCTTCATTCCCCACCCTCGTGTCTCGTCAAGTCACAGGGTTGATGAAGAGGCGAGTTGGGGGCGGAGGAAGCGACGAAAATTTTTTTAAATATATTTTTGCCTTGTCGTCCCGCCTTGATCAAGAAGCAGGTCATGTGGAGCAGTGAACATCATCCAACAACAAACTATGTTAATCACTTCGTTTCCCTTGTAAGCAAGGAAGAAAAGGGAAAAAACAACAACAATTGTATTCGTCATCAACGTCACGTACGAAATCAGTTCCCGCTTAAAAACGGTTCAGCGCTTTTTAACTGGACTCTCTTGCCGTCACCATCCTTACGTTAGGTGGGGGAGATGGTATGTATCCTATGCTATCACATCTACTGAGCTGGGGGGGGGGGTTTCTCATCATGCCATTTTGAATAAGTCTTTTATAAAACTTTAGACAGCATTTAACTTGATGCTGTTGAAAAGACCGGAAGAAAGCGTGGCGAAATCATAGCAGCTTCACTTTACGAGTTTAATTCCGAAGCACGAGACGGGGCGTGTATGTCCAAGGGGCCACTTAGTAATTTTGAGGAAGAAAACCATCCGGTGTCTCAACTTTTTAAAATCGCTTTTCATGCTAGCGTTCTGCAGAACTCGAAAAAGACTCTTGTTTGCTAAACAACACGTCTTTCACTAAATTAATTAAACTGAATAATTGGGGGTGAAGGGGTTAAACATAAACTTTTATAACATCCCAGTTTTCCGAAACCTAGGATTTCGGACACTTGAGTTTTCATGCAGAGAAAAGGCTTTCCTTGCGAGATAAGCGCAACACAATCTTCCTATGTTCATTTCAGTTTGTCGTACTATTACGCACTAAGTAAACCAACCTTCCTAGACGATATTGGCAATGATACTTTCTGTGTATGTGTTTGTGTGTTTGTGTGTATGTGTGTGTGAGTGGTGGAAATTCCTGTCGGGTAGGCTTATTGTTTTTAACTGGACTGAAAAACTAGATGACTTATTTTCCTTAACGCTACAAAACTCGGTGAGACTAATTTTTACGAACTAAATAATTTCCGATTCATTTGTGTCAATAGTGAAACTTGAAGTCGACAAAAACTTCAGTTTCACGATACACAACTGTGTTTCATAATTTCTATTTTGCGTGATTTATATTTTTTGTTCTAAAAATATTTACACGTCAGGAAAGGGTTTCCATGAAACTGGCTCTTATTTTAAGGAATTCAATTTTTTCTGGGTTGCCAAATTTGCCATTTTCAGGCTAGATCTAGCTGATAAATAATCTTCAATTGGCAAAAATCTGGCAATTGAAAATAAATGGTAAGTCAAATAAAAGTAAAAATACAATTTTTATTCATGGTCTGTTCTAGAGTATTAGTGCATAGATGCTTTATTTGATAAAAGAAAGTGAGTTTTGAATGAGAACTATTTTTAGCAATAAAGTTAGCTGGAAATGAAAATTATTAGCCGGTTTTAGCCATTTTTAAAGACAGTTTTAGCAATAACAGACCATACTTTTGGAAAAACTGACTTAGATTAGCCTCACCTGTTGTTTGAGATGAACTCTTTCATTTCTATCCGTACCATTTAAGGACCTCAGGATACTTATCAGTCAAATTTCGTAAATTTTACGAGCACATATGAATTGAGTGTGAAAGATGGACTTTCCGGTTTCTCATAGAATAGATATTTCAGTTAGATTATGAAACTGAGTATATTGTGTAATTCCTGAACATTTCAGTGATTTCAGAAACCTCTTAGTTTCACAAGCAGTGTAGTTATGGTTAACAAGCTTGTGATGCTGACCACCTCTACTGTAATGAGTTTGATCCTTAATAGGTGCACCCGTACTATGACCTTGGGTCGAACTAAACTATCTGTAGATACATTGCAAACACTGAAGCAGAATATACATAATACTTATTTTCTAGGTTAAGCGTAGTAGTTTGACACAAGGCCACAGTGGTGCGGCTCCCAGTGAGAATTTAACTCATTACAGTAGTAATGGTCAGCATCTCAAGCTTGTTAACCATTACTATACTGATCGTGAAACTGACTTGGAATTTAATGAAATAACTGACATTTTCAGAGGTTCCACCTAATCCCTAGGGAGTGCTGGAAATCACTAATTGCACTATTTGACTCGAAATCTGAACAGGACAGACATGAACGTGTTTGTGTAGCAAATCTTTTATTTTACCATATTTTGAGCTCTACTCTAATTCAGCTTATCGATTAATGCTGAATGTATCGAGCATGTCATGAAATAAACCCGTCATACATCGGGTAGTACATTATATTCTTTTATATTCCTGGTTTGTATTGTGTAATATATATATATATATATATATATATATATATATATATATATATATATATATATATATATATATATATATATATATATATATATATATATATATATGTATGTATTGATTTGGTCGATTGAGGATAAGTCACTTCTAAACCGTAAAAGAAAAGAGGGTTGAGTAAAAACACAATCAGGTATTTTTCAATGTCATAAAACTATTTTATTCGCTTACACCTTTCTGATTTATTGTTCGTTGTTCCTACCACAAAAAGTGCGACTTGTAAATTCACACACACCAAGCGAACACTGACCACGTCAGAAGGAAGGAGCGAGGCAGTTTTTTTTTTCTTCTTACTTTCCTTGTAAACAATCAACATTTTTTCTCATCATGAAGATTTTGTTCATAAAATTCTTTCTTGACACAGTGAAAAGAAAATTAATGTTCTGGATTTTTTTTTACGATGTCAGATAAACATTTAATTCTCGAAATTTAGGAACAACGAACAGGCAACTCTTGAACGAAAAACAGCTCCAGCTCGTAATTATTGTCCGTTATATTTTCAAGCGGACTTCATTTAAGATCACACGGGCAACCTTTTTTAATTTCAAAAGATATTATTTTTTTTTTCTAGAATTATCATGCTTAGTGTATAGTTTCGAACTTCAAACACATGATTCATCATTCAATTTCTATCTCAGCTTCAGAGTATTTGGTACCTAGTCAAGTTCTACCTTATAAGAAGAAATGTGAAATACTTGACATACCTTGTGTGGTCCGGGTGTATAAAGAAACTCGAGCTTTAAGGCTGAGTTTAAAAGTCTATACATTTTGTAAAGGTAATATTTACCGCGTGAGTAAACTTTAATCCCCCATCCAAACCGTAAAAGAGCACAAAAAAAATCGTCATTGAAATTAAGAGGCCCCACAAGGGAAGTAACAAGATACGCCGAAACCTCACTTCCGTACAACGGACGGAAAATAACGGTCCAGTTTACAGTTACAATATAAATAGAACCCTCATTGTAAACCTTTTCTTTTTTTTTTTTTTTTTTTTTCTAAACCTAACAAATTCCTGGAAGATCTTAGAGTCGGATGTGTCAAAAGCATAAATGACCACCGAATTCTTTTATTCCATTTTTTTTTCGACTTACCTAACTAAAGTGAATTTTAATCGATTTTTGCATTTAAGAGATTTTTTAACCATCCTGCTTAAAGCCTTACAAATCCCGAAATTCTCTTTAGTGAAAAAATTCAAAAATTTAAACTCAGGATTTTGTATTAGAATATCATTTTTGGGAAACTCTATATTTGGGTTCAACTTAAATTTGATCATTTTTTCTTATAATTTTGTAAATGTCCAAATTAAATGATTTTTCTTATTCAATGTTTCAACAATGTAAAATTTTACTCACCATACACATTTTGGATTTCGTAAAAATAAAATCATTTTGAATAAGAATCGATTTTCATGAACCGAATTATAATCAAAGTTTGTCTAAAAGTTTTAAAAAGCAGGTTGTTTGTCCATTGCATTTGGACATATTAAGCATATTTAGAATCGTATTGGACGGTGTTGTCACAAGTTATTTAACAAAACCTTAGACGTTGTTTACACAATTTTTGATAGCATTGAAAAACATTTGTTAAAACGATTTGTTTTGCAAAGATATTGAGATATTCTTTATAAGACACTCTGAGAATGGATCCTGGCTGATTTTCACGAGCCTTTCTATATTTTTGTTTGCATCCAAGAAGTGTTTATCTATTTGTGTGTCCCCATGAGTTATAAGTCATAACTCTACGTTTACAATTGGAGATTTTAAAAAATGTCTCTGCTTCCAAAGAGCATTTCTTCCTATACCGCATTTTCTTTTTTCATTTAGAGAATTTATTTAAAAAGAATTACATGATGAGGTAGTGTGACTCGAAAAAGAAAAAGAATATTCCTCTTTCTTCGCTCACTCTCTCTATCCTTCCTTTCTTATAAACCAAACTATTGACCAATTCAAATTGGGTCAGAAGGAAAACCTTTTGGCATTTATAGAAATGTCTACTTTCTTCCTTGTTAAAAATTGACAAATCCCAGCCCCCGTTTTTATTCTATGAATTTTGGGCCTGAATCCTTGACGGGTCTCCCTCCAACATCTACTGCCGTGATTATCAACCTGAGGACCCGGGGATTCCACAGAGTGATTACGGTGGGTCGGTTAATAAACCTTTTAAAAGCTTGTGGGCCTGTGAGTTTGTTGAATAGGCAGTGCTTTCAAAACAGTGGCGTAACTAGAAATTTAAGGGCTCAGGATGGCAGCTTTGTCCTTTGGGGATCTCCTCAAACATTTAGTGAGATTTGTTTAATAGTATGATATTAGTAGGAATACATTTGATGAACTTATGTTCACGAAGCTTTTGGGGAACCCTCCATTTAAAATCGATCCACTCACTCAGCTACGCCCCTACTTTACGTAATTTGTTTTTTAAATGTTTTGAGTTTTTTCTATTTGTTGAAAGGATTCAAGAATTACTCTGAAAAATCAACTAATCTTTTTGTAATTTAGTAATTTTACCGAGTTAAGTATTGCTAAGAACGTCACTAGGCCTAAATGGGCTCAGTATGATCGTGTTGCGTCAATCCCACGTGTTGGTAAAGCTTGACTAAACCGAAAATTGAATCTGTTTGCCAGAGCTTGAATACCAACCAGTGACAAAAGGACGTAAAATGGTACAACCAGTGTAGATTGAACTCAGGCAAATTGGGTTGCGAGACAAGTTTGCCGATCAATGCTCCACGGTCTGATTATGTCCGAATATTAGGAGACCATTACATGAATTTTTTTGTCTAAATTAAATTCATGGCTTTGTTATTACTGAACTTTCTTAAGATCTCTTAACTCCACCCTGTAGATGATGTCGCGGCAGGTTGGGCCACGCTACTTCCCCGACACCTCATCCACCTGCAGGGACTCAACTGGTAATTTCAACCAGCTGCAGCCGTCAGCAAACGCCCGAACTATGCAGTTTAGTACAATGGATGCATATAACCTAGTCCGATGTTAAGATTTATTAATTTATTTATGTATCCATAACTTGAAGTCACTATTCGAAATCCTGGCTTGAATATCGAGTAATTTGTATGTATATTTTTGGTTCAATTTATTGATGCCTATGCATAAAAAACTATTTTGTTACAGTAGGCGCCCCATCACACATTGAAAATTAGTGAACGTTTACACACACAATTGTGATTAAATATTTGAAAACTTTTGAGCTGTCTATCTGTGACATAACAAAATGGAAAAGAGAAAGGTGGAAATGTGAACACACGATCACAAATTTGGTCTGCTGTGTCTGTACGTGCGGTCGTTCGCTGGCTGCTGATAATACTACTATTGCTGCTGATGTTACTGATATGTCAATTTCATTTTTTTAACCTAAATGAGAATAAGAATTTAAGTTGACGATACCTTGCGTTAAACTTCCTATTTTCTATGTAAACATACTGGCACAAAACACAGTGTTACCCATTCCTTTAGCAAAGCAACGGGCATTTATTAGTAAGCATGATAATTTCCATACTTTTGACGCGAATCTTATGTCTGTGGTTTTACGAAATGCATTGCTACGTGCGTATTTATCTCAAGTATGTGTTCCTAATCGCATAACGTAGGCAGGTAGGTAAGTAAATGCATGTAGAAAGACAACGTATGAATATTTACAAGTATTTTTTACAATGAATCTGTAGGTAAGTCATTGTGGATTTCAAAGGTGAACATTCATATTTTTCAACTTTTTAACGACTTTGACCCTGACTGGCACCAAGATAGGTGGGGTGTCAGTCTCTACACACACACACACACACACACACGCACACACACACACACACACATACACATACATATATTTTTTTTTTCTCGAAAGCTTTTAAACATTAAATACGTGTTTATATTTGTATAAAAAAAATGATGTATGGCCTTTCAGACTATTATTTCAAAATATCTGTTAATGCAATTCATGTTAGCTTTTCAAATAGTTTTGTTTTACACAGAATTGAATACTGTGGTACGTTTTTGTTGGGATCATCTGGGATTTAAAAAAGATTTACGTGTGTGTATGTGTGTGTGTGTCTGTATACATATGCCATAATCGTGGGCAAATCCTCCCCAAATATTTGTCTATGTATATGTATGTGTATGTGTAGATATATGTGTACACGTATGTACATGTATATATATATGAATGTATACATATATGTATGTGTGATGTACGTTTGTATATATGTATATTTATATGTGTATAAGTATGTATGTGTGTATACATGTGTATATATATGTGTATGTGCGTACATATATGTGCGTGTATATATGTATACGTGCATATATGTGTGTATATATGTGTATATATATTTGTGTATATATATGCATATGTGCATATATGTATGTATATATGTGTATGTGTAAATATCATATACATATGTATATATGTGTATGTATATAAGTGTTTCACTCTCTCTCTCTCTTTCTCTCTCTCTCTTTCTCTCTCTCTTATATATACATATATGTATGTGTGTGTGTATATATGGGTGTCTATGTGTGTGTACGTATATATGTGCATGTATATGTATGTATGATCATAAGTTGTGTTGTGTTATATTGAAACTCTTACTTGAAATCATCTCCCATTATTATGAGGTGAGTGTATCATTTGGCCGAAACAAACATGAATTGAATATATAAGTTAACCTATGTTCATCATGTGGTTATGTTAGCCTTGTACTGAATTGTATAGGGTGCTTCTATCTTACTCTGATTTGAGAATGCCAAAATTGACCAGACCCTGAATTGACGATCAAGGGTTACCTGAGATCCTTGCCACCTTTCTTACTTTGATCCTGTGTCAAGGTCACAAATTTGCAGACCTTTGGGTGCAGCCATCTCTGTTAGATTTGATATTGCCGACCATAATTGACCTGACCTTAAATTAACCATTAGAGGTCTCCAGAGATCGGTACCAACTATCCTATGTTCATCGTAGTGATAGAGTAGACTTGTACACACATTTTCAGCCTTTACGATGCAGTTGTCTTTATAGTATTCGGTACAGAAATACTGTGAATAATGTTTTTTATTTGTTCGATTAAGGTATTGCTGTACAAATGATGTACAAACTGAAAAACAGATTGAATGAAAATAAGACCTTGAACAGTATGGAAAATTATTTAACAAATTTGCTGCACTAATCCAGCTTTATCTGTACACACACACACACACACACACACACACACACACACACACACACACACACATATACATTCATCAAGTTGTGCCGAGGAGGTACTTGATGACAAAAAGAAATAAAATAAAATCATAAGAAACAGTGGTCCAAGAAGATAACAGTGAGTAAAAATCAATTTTGAAAGCATTTGAAAGCCGAACACGTGTATCAAAAACCTTTTTCCTTCCTGAACTAATTGTCCGTCACCAGCAAATCATGGCTGTATTTCAGTCAATGTTCTTGATGATTTGATAACATTTTTTATTTCACTCCTTCTAAGACCAATCAGATTGATCAGTTTTGGAAACCCCAGATTGTAATGTAAGGTAGACAACCCTAATGGTTTGGATTCTATTTTCATTATTTCCTTCCTTTTTTTAAAAACCTAATCTCCTACCTTTACTATGAAAAATGTATGACGTTTTGTCATCTTTTCTTATTCAAAAAAAAATCAAACTCCACAGTTAATTAAGAGATAAATGACATTCCAAGACAAAATGTGAGTTTGTCTTTTTTTCTCCTCAACACATGAAATTGATATCGATTCCAAACCCAACCCACCCCAAACTGCTAACAAACTGTTACCTGTTACAAAAAGGAATTCAGGTGATTAATGACCCTTAGAAAAGCAATTTCGAATGTTATTTTTGTCATCCTGTAAAAAAAAAAAACTGGTGATTGTGTTATTGTTGTTGTGTGATGTGATTTTATTTTGATTATTTTCACCTTTTGCCGGGGAAGGGATTTGTTGAAAAAAGTTGTTGGCAAAAGCCTCAGTCAGATTTTAAAGGCGAGAGATTCTGCTTATTATGCAGGAACAATATAACCTACTCGTGTATTCTATTCAACAGGCAAAATTTATATCACATTTTTTTGCATGCTGTACTTAATAAGCTGATCTTAAAAGATATTGAAAATAAGATCCTCATTAGGAACTCTGAAATCCAAGTCTTTTTCTTATGACATAGTTAATTTAGATGCCGACATTGCCACCTGGAAGTAAAGCGTCTGTATCTATACTAAAAAGACTCCCCCAGCTCACAAAATGCTGATCATCATGTGTTGGGCTCAATCGTTAGGGGTTAGGATGTTGGAGGCAACAATCTATTATATATATATATATATATATATATATATATATATATATATATATATATATATATATATGTATATATATATATATATATATATATATATATATATATACATATATATATATATATATATATATATATATATATATATATATATATACATACATACATATATATATATATATATATATATATATATATATATATATATATATATATATATATATATATATATATATATATATATATATATAAACATATATATATATATATATATAGTGTCCCTATATCGGATCGCATCGAAGAAACGCTAAATGCGATTTTCGCCTTTTTTTTATTAATAGCGTATAAGTGTCCCAAAGCAAATTTTTGGATTGCGGGTATACCTCTCTCGAACCCTCTTTTTTAATCTGGTAAAACTGTTCTGTTTACACTGCAGTCTTCTGACACGACTATTAATAAATTTCTAACATTTAAAATATCTACCTTTATTAGTGGTGAGTTGTTAGTACAAACTTATCTTGTAAGTATTACTTTTATAGTATTTATCTACTACAAATATCTCTTTCTCTGTCTGTCTGTCTGTCTCTTTCTTTCTCTCTCTCTCTCTCTCTCTCTCTCTCTCTCTATATATATATATATATATATATATATATATATATATATATATATATATATATTCAACTAATGGGTTTAATTTGCTGATTCAGTAGTAAGCTGAATATCAAGGGGCCTTATTTGCTTTGCCCCATTACTCGGTTAAAATTGACCTAATGTATTAACGTTACTCTAATAAATCATCTCTTTTCGCCACTACCACGCATTTACCTGTCGCCCCCGCCCCTCAACACACATATGCACTCACACACCTTTCCCTATCTTGGTTTACCTGTCTTTTTATACACTCAGACCTGTCTACCTACCTGTCTTACCCACCTTACATACCTGCTTTTGCTGTGTTCACTGTTGCATAGGCTTTACACCTGTGCATAGTCAGCAAACTTAATTTACCTGGCCCAGGTAGTAAAGTTGAAAGTGACATGCTGGACTTTTCACCTGTCCACGTCTTACCTGGATGATCTATTTCAATTCAGTACCAACTGAATTATTTTATGTTTCCCCATGTCTTTCTTTGCATTATGAGGGTTGCAGGAAAAACTAACAGGAAATATAAAATAAGTGATATATAATCTATTTGATTTATAGTAATGAAATAATTAATGTTTACTTTATTTAATTGAACTTATTTTTTTTTAAATATCTTCCTATAACTTTTTCTTAGCCAGAAACCGAAACCATGATAACATTATAACTTTTTTTCTCCATGATTTTTTTTACTTCTGACTTATCTCTAGTCAGAATATTATGAATCTACTGTTGTAAGGTTAGTGCTACCAGCAAGTTTGTTATATTTTATGTTAAAAGTTTCCAGTTTCATTGGTTTAAAAGGCAGTTCCTATTGAAGCAGGACTGAATTGCTGATGCCCGAAGTTAGACTTTGGACGACTGGTATAATGGTGTTTTCTGATACATCTGAGCATATGTGTGATTATTCATGGTTGCCTTCCAAAAACCTTATAGTGTGGATAAAGTTTGATGGGGGAATAAACTGTGGATAAAGTAAAAGGGGGTATAAAGTGTGGATGAAGTAGAAAGGGGATAAAGTGTAGATAATATACTGGGTAGGCAGTGTGGATGAGGTATATGGTGGGAATGAAGTGTGGATAAAGTACAGGGTGGGAATAAAGTGTGGATAAAGTACAGGGTTGGAATAAAGTGTGGATAAAGTACAGGGTGGGAATAAAGTGTGGAAGAAGTACATTGTGGGAATAAAGTGTGGATAAAGTACATGTTGGGAATAAAGTGTGAATAAAGTACAGGGTGGGAAGTAAGTGTGGATAAAGTACATGTTGGGAATAAAGTGTAGATAAAGTACATGGTGGGAATAAAGTGTGGATAAAGTAAAGGGTGGGCATAAAGTGTGGATAAAGTACAGGGTGGGAATAAAGTGTGGATAAAGTACAGAGTGGGAATAAAGTGTGGATAAAGTACATTGTGGGAATAAAGTGTGGATAAAGTACAGGGTAGGAATAAAGTGTGGATAAAGTACATTGTGGGAATAAAGTGTGGATAAAGTACAGGGTAGGAATAAAGTGTGGATAAAGTACAGGGTGGGAATAAAGTATGGATAAAGTACATGGTGGGAATAAAGTGTGAATAAAGTACAGGGTGGGAATAAAGTGTGGATAAAGTACATGTTGGGAATAAAGTGTGAATATAGTACAAGGTGGGAATAAAGTGTGAATAAAGTACAGGGTGGGAATAAAGTGTGGATAAAGTACATGGTGGGAATAAAGTGTGGATAAAGTAAATGGTGGGAAAAAAGTGTGAATAAAGTACAGGGTGGGAAGTAAGTGTGGATAAAGTACAGGGTGGGAATAAAGTGTGAATAAAGTACATGTTGGGAATAAAGTGTGGATAAAGTACATAGTGGGAATAAAGTGTGGATAAAATACAGGGTGGGCATAAAGTGTGGATAAAGTACAGGGTGGGAATAAAGTGTGGATAAAGTACAGGGTGGGAATAAAGTGTGGATAAAGTACATTGTGGGAATAAAGTGTGGATAAAGTACAGGGTAGGAATAAAGTGTGATTAAAGTACAGGGTGGGAATAAAGGGTGGATAAAGTACAGGGTGGGAATAAAGTGTGGATAAAGTACAGGGTGGGCATAAAGTGTGGATAAAGTACAGGGTGGGAATAAAGTGTGGATAAAGTACAGGGTGGGAATAAATTGTGTATAAAGTACAGGGTGGGCATTAAGTGTGGATAAAGTACAGGGTGGGAATAAAATGTGGATAAAGTACAGGGTAGGAATAAAGTGTGGATAAAGTACATGGTGGGAATAAAGTGTGGATAAAGTACAGGGTGGGAATAAAGTGTGGATAAAGTACATTGTGGGAATAGAGTGTGAATAAAGTACAGGGTGGGAATAAAGTGTGATTAAAGTACAGGGTGGGAATAAAGGGTGGATAAAGTACAGGGTGGGAATAAAGTGTGGATAAAGTACAGGGTGGGCATAAAGTGTGGATAAAGTACAGGGTGGGAATAAAGTGTGGATAAAGTACAGGGTGGGAATAAAGTGTGGATAAAGTACAGGGTGGGCATTAAGTGTGGATAAAGTACAGGGTGGGAATAAAATGTGGATAAAGTACAGGGTAGGAATAAAGTGTGGATAAAGTACAGGGTGGGAATAAAGTGTGAATAAAGTACATGTTGGGAATAAAGTGTGGATAAAGTACAGGGTGGGAATAAAGTGTGAATAAAGTACATGTTGGGAATAAAGTGTGGATAAAGTACATGGTGGGAATAAAGTGTGAATAAAGTACAGGGTGGGAATAAAGTGTGGATAAAGTACAGGGTGGGAATAAAGTGTGGATAAAGTACAGGGTGGGCATAAAGTGTGGATAAAGTACAGGGTGGGAATAAAGTGTGGATAAAGTACAGGGTGGGAATAAAGTGTGGATAAAGTACACGGTGGGCATTAAGTGTGGATAAAGTACAGGGTGGGAATAAAATGTGGATAAAGTACAGGGTAGGAATAAAGTGTGGATAAAGTACATGGTGGGAATAAAGTGTGGATAAAGTACAGGGTGGGAATAAAGTGTGGATAAAGTACAGGGTTGGAATAAAGTGTGGATAAAGTACAGGGTGGGAATAAAGTGTGGAAGAAGTACATTGTGGGAATAAAGTGTGGATAAAGTACATGTTGGGAATAAAGTGTGAATAAAGTACAGGGTGGGAAGTAAGTGTGGATAAAGTACATGTTGGGAATAAAGTGTAGATAAAGTACATGGTGGGAATAAAGTGTGGATAAAGTAAAGGGTGGGCATAAAGTGTGGATAAAGTACAGGGTGGGAATAAAGTGTGGATAAAGTACAGAGTGGGAATAAAGTGTGGATAAAGTACATTGTGGGAATAAAGTGTGGATAAAGTACAGGGTAGGAATAAAGTGTGGATAAAGTACATTGTGGGAATAAAGTGTGGATAAAGTACAGGGTAGGAATAAAGTGTGGATAAAGTACAGGGTGGGAATAAAGTATGGATAAAGTACATGGTGGGAATAAAGTGTGAATAAAGTACAGGGTGGGAATAAAGTGTGGATAAAGTACATGTTGGGAATAAAGTGTGAATATAGTACAAGGTGGGAATAAAGTGTGAATAAAGTACAGGGTGGGAATAAAGTGTGGAAAAAGTACATGGTGGGAATAAAGTGTGGATAAAGTACAGGGTGGGAATAAAGTGTGGATAAAGTAAATGGTGGGAAAAAAGTGTGAATAAAGTACAGGGTGGGAAGTAAGTGTGGATAAAGTACAGGGTGGGAATAAAGTGTGGATAAAGTACAGGGTGGGAATAAAGTGTGGATAAAGTACAGGGTTGGAATAAAGTGTGGATAAAGTACAGGGTGGGAATAAAGTGTGGAAGAAGTACATTGTGGGAATAAAGTGTGGATAAAGTACATGTTGGGAATAAAGTGTGAATAAAGTACAGGGTGGGAAGTAAGTGTGGATAAAGTACATGTTGGGAATAAAGTGTAGATAAAGTACATGGTGGGAATAAAGTGTGGATAAAGTAAAGGGTGGGCATAAAGTGTGGATAAAGTACAGGGTGGGAATAAAGTGTGGATAAAGTACAGAGTGGGAATAAAGTGTGGATAAAGTACATTGTGGGAATAAAGTGTGGATAAAGTACAGGGTAGGAATAAAGTGTGGATAAAGTACATTGTGGGAATAAAGTGTGGATAAAGTACAGGGTAGGAATAAAGTGTGGATAAAGTACAGGGTGGGAATAAAGTATGGATAAAGTACATGGTGGGAATAAAGTGTGAATAAAGTACAGGGTGGGAATAAAGTGTGGATAAAGTAAATGGTGGGAAAAAAGTGTGAATAAAGTACAGGGTGGGAAGTAAGTGTGGATAAAGTACAGGGTGGGAATAAAGTGTGGATAAAGTACATTGTGGGAATAGAGTGTGAATAAAGTACAGGGTGGGAATAAAGTGTGATTAAAGTACAGGGTGGGCATAAAGTGTGGATAAAGTACAGGGTGGGAATAAAGTGTGGATAAAGTACAGGGTGGGAATAAAGTGTGGATAAAGTACATTGTGGGAATAAAGTGTGGATAAAGTACAGGGTAGGAATAAAGTGTGATTAAAGTACAGGGTGGGAATAAAGGGTGGATAAAGTACATGTTGGGAATAAAGTGTGGATAAAGTACAGGGTGGGCATAAAGTGTGGATAAAGTACAGGGTGGGAATAAAGTGTGGATAAAGTACAGGGTGGGAATAAAGTGTGGATAAAGTACAGGGTGGGCATTAAGTGTGGATAAAGTACAGGGTGGGAATAAAATGTGGATAAAGTACAGGGTAGGAATAAAGTGTGGATAAAGTACATGGTGGGAATAAAGTGTGGATAAAGTACAGGGTGGGAATAAAGTGTGGATAAAGTACATTGTGGGAATAGAGTGTGAATAAAGTACAGGGTGGGAATAAAGTGTGATTAAAGTACAGGGTGGGAATAAAGGGTGGATAAAGTACAGGGTGGGAATAAAGTGTGGATAAAGTACAGGGTGGGCATAAAGTGTGGATAAAGTACAGGGTGGGAATAAAGTGTGGATAAAGTACAGGGTGGGAATAAAGTGTGGATAAAGTACACGGTGGGCATTAAGTGTGGATAAAGTACAGGGTGGGAATAAAATGTGGATAAAGTACAGGGTAGGAATAAAGTGTGGATAAAGTACAGGGTGGGAATAAAGTGTGAATAAAGTACATGTTGGGAATAAAGTGTGGATAAAGTACAGGGTGGGAATAAAGTGTGAATAAAGTACATGTTGGGAATAAAGTGTGGATAAAGTACATGGTGGGAATAAAGTGTGAATAAAGTACAGGGTGGGAATAAAGTGTGGATAAAGTACAGGGTGGGAATAAAGTGTGGATAAAGTACAGGGTGGGCATAAAGTGTGGATAAAGTACAGGGTGGGAATAAAGTGTGGATAAAGTACAGGGTGGGCATTAAGTGTGGATAAAGTACAGGGTGGGAATAAAATGTGGATAAAGTACAGGGTAGGAATAAAGTGTGGATAAAGTACATGGTGGGAATAAAGTGTGGATAAAGTACAGGGTGGGAATAAAGTGTGGATAAAGTACATTGTGGGAATAAAGTGTGAATAAAGTACAGGGTGGGAATAAAGTGTGATTAAAGTACAGGGTGGGAATAAAGGGTGGATAAAGTACAGGGTGGGAATAAAGTGTGGATAAAGTACAGGGTGGGCATAAAGTGTGGATAAAGTACAGGGTGGGAATAAAGTGTGGATAAAGTACAGGGTGGGAATAAAGTGTGGATAAAGTACAGGGTGGGAATAAAATGTGGATAAAGTAAATGGTGGGTAAAAAAGTGTGAATAAAGTACAGGGTGGGAAGTAAGTGTGGATAAAGTACAGGGTGGGAATAAAGTGTGAATAAAGTACATGTTGGGAATAAAGTGTGAATAAAGTACAGGGTGGGAATAAAGTGTGAATAAAGTACATGTTGGGAATAAAGTGTGGATAAAGGACATGGTGGGAATAAAGTGTGAATAAAGTACAGGGTGGGAATAAAGTGTGGATAAAGTACAGGGTGGGAATAAAGTGTGGATAAAGTACAGGGTGGGAATAAAGTGTGGATAAAGTACAGGGTGGGAATAAAGTGTGGATAAAGTACAGGGTGGGAATAAAGTGTGGATAAAGTACATGGTGGGAATAAAGTGTGAATAAAGTACAGGGTGGGCATTAAGTGTGGATAAAGTACATTATGGGAATATAGTGTGGATAAAGTACATGTTGGGAATAAAGTGTGGATAAAGTACAGGGTGGGAATAAAGTGTGAATAAAGTACAGGGTGGGAATAAAGTGTGAATAAAGTACAGGGTGGGAATAAAGTGTGGATAAAGTACAGGGTGGGAATAAAGTGTGGATAAAGTACATGTTGGGAATAAAGTGTGGATAAAGTACATGGTGGGAATAAAGTGTGGATAAAGTACAGGGTGGGCATTAAGTGTGGATAAAGTACATTATGGGAATATAGTGTGGATAAAGTACATGTTGGGAATAAAGTGTGGATAAAGTACAGGGTGGGAATAAAGTGTGAATAAAGTACAGGGTGGGAATAAAGTGTGGATAAAGTACATGTTGGGAATAAAGTGTGGATAAAGTACATAGTGGGAATAAAGTGTGATTAAAGTACAGGGTGGGAATAAAGTGTGAATAAAGTACAGGGTGGGAATAAAGTGTGGATAAAGTACAGGGTGGGAATAAAGTGTGGATAAAGTACAGGGTGGGCATAAAGTGTGGATAAAGTACATGGTGGGAATAAAGTGTGGATAAAGTACAGGGTGGGAATAAAGTGTGGATAAAGTACAGGGTGGGAATAAAGTGTGGATAAAGTACAGGGTGGGAATAAAGTGTGGATAAAATACAGGGTGGGCATAAAGTGTGGATAAAGTACAGGGTGGGCATTAAGTGTGGATAAAGTACATTGTGGGAATAAAGTGTGGATAAAGTACATGTTGGGAATAAAGTGTGGATAAAGTACATGTTGGGAATAAAGTGTGGATAAAGTACAGGGTGGGCATAAAGTTCGGATAAAGTACATGGTGGGAATAAAGTGTGGAAAAAGTACATTGTGGGATTAAAGTGTGGATAAAGTACAGGGTGGGAATAAAGTTGGATAAAGTACCAGGTTCGGCATAAAGTTTGGATAAAGTACAGGATTGGCATTTAGTGTTGACACATGTGCATGAATTATACATAGTCAATTGAATAAAGGTATGCTTGTTCAGACTTTATGGCTACCCAGTTTGACATTCGCAGGTAATCAATGTAGCAATAAGAAACAAAGTAGGGCAATTTTTGTTAGTATCCTGATGTTTATCAACACCTTCCTTAGTACATTTGTCCTCCATCAACTCAATATAATTATATAATCTTATCTATATAAGTAACATTTTTATGTTATGACCAAACCTTGCATCACCCAGGTAAATCAGTTCACACTACTGTCCATAGTTGGCCCCTGTTAATATCAAATTGTTGGACACTTTGTGGACAGACCTTATAAACATACATTCTTGAAGAAGAAAGGTGGAATTTAATTCATGTGTCTGTGAGTGTGACATTTAGTTATATGCTGAGGATGGTCACTTCAGGCAACTCCCTCGAGTTTTTCAAGATACTATTTTTGCTTTATATTTTCACTTGTTGATTTACCATTAAAAAAGCAATGGGTATTTCACTTTTATTGAGAGAAGTAAAATGTATCTAATAAGAATCCAATGTTGGATGTGTTAATTAAAATGATATTTCTTTCATGTTTAAATTTTTAACTGAATAGCAAAAATAAAAGAATGGTTGTGTTCTTTTCGGCTGAACCACCTGTTTTGCTTTCCGTCCATCTCTGATGGTAGGTTTCATAGAATCTGATGGCTAGCCCTCTATGAAGTGCAGCAGATGCTTTGTGCAGATTTCAGACATTTGGAATTCAAACACTTTCCATAAAGTAGCTGTATTCACATCCTGCTAATTTGAGATTTCTCACTTATATGTACATTGTATTTTACAAACATTGACCTTGAAGAAGAGACATTTTCAAAATTCACATCAATATCTGCGAGGTTTAGCTTAATCTGGCACAGTATTGGGCAATCTTTAGCAGATTCAATACAAGAACAAAAGCTAATTTAAGAATTATGCTATTCCAGCTTCTAAGTTGAAAACCTTTGTTTACATTACCAGTAGAGTACACATAAACATACCAGGATTTTTAATGTAGAGATGATTTATACAAAGGTATTTTGAATGAATTTATTATGGACAAAAAAGCACATATTTCAAAGGAAATCTAGGTTTCTTCCAATTTTCTAAAACTCTTCATATTTTATATTTTTGATGATTTTAAAACAATATAGGCAGCAGAATTGGGCAAAAAAAAACAAATTTCTATTTTAATATGAAAAAAAAAAAGGTTTTATTCAGAAAAAATCAGAGATGCCTCTATTTAGTGGATTTTTTGCATGCTTCTATTGAGACATTATCATCTGCAGTGCTAGTAGTGATGTAGATGCAAACACTCGTATAAAGCCATGCTTTACCACTTGTTCTCTCTCTATTTGCTTCAACAAATAAACGAAAAAGATACAATAGCTTATATATTATAAGAATAATCTTTTGTTCAGACATGTTTTCCCACCTCTCAAAACTTTGCTTCAAAATCCCCCCTGAACATTATACCATGAAAAACATTATATGGTGGAGGGTTGAGATGATTAGTGCTACTCCCGTATTCACCATAGTGAAACACTAGACTATGCAGTTGCTTTAAGTGGGGGGGGGACAAGTGTGATCATTTTTGTGTTATAAAGTAGACTGACATGGGGAATTTCCTGGAAAGTTATAATAACAGCTGCACATACATTCATTCAACTTTTGAGAGCTTTGGAAATTCCATTCCTTTAAGTCTTGTCCTTTTTCATTTTTTTTAAAATCTCATAAATCTCTATTACAGTGACTAAGCTTACAAATCAGTGAGATTCAACACTTGATAATTTGATAAATACTCAGTTTACAAGAGATACAGTTTTCCTCTAGTATCCAAAAGTAGAAAATTCCTATCAAATCCTTTTGTAAGCCAAAATGGCATAAAACAAAGGAGCTATTACCATTAATTTACATGGGGAAATTTGGAGAGAGAGAGAGAGAGAGAGAGAGAGAGAGAGAGAGAGAGAGAGAGAGAGAGTGTGTGTGTGTGTGTGTGTGTGTGTGTGCACTGCCTCTATGATGGCTTGCTGCAAAAAAAATGTGCAAAAAAGTGGCAAAAAGCAAGGTATCAATTCAAATCTGATCCAGAGTCATAAGTATGGGGCATCCCATGAGGACAGAACTTGCTAAGGGTGTTTCAGGGACAGTCAGGCATGAACTATAAAACCCAAAGGGAAATAACCTGGCAATTATAAGGTCTCATACTCTAAAACAGTGCCCCCCATCTAACCACTGGGCAGCAGATGATTATCAGGCTGCAATGCATATGCCATGAGGAAAATATTCTTTTATTCTCTTAGTAAAATAAAAACAAATTTGTTTCCCTAGGTCTTAATACAGAATTCATGTCATAAGTGACTTATGACATATCAACTATACTCTGGTTGTGATCATTGCCCCCCCCCCCTCTATTGACCAGTCTCCAAGAATATTGCAAATATTGAACTAGTGTACTGTGAAAAATCATTTTAGGTACCTCTGCTCGAAAAGCATGAAAATTGTTAAATTTACAAATTATTATTGGTTACTCTGAAGATAGAAAGAGTCAGTGTAAAATAGTATCAAAATTGGGATTTCGATTTTCAACACTGAACTGCATGGTCATAAACTTCTCTCATGAAAGAAAGGTCTTCTGTCTTGTTCATATTGATCTAGGAAGGTGTCTGTGTGTGACTAGAAATTGAATAAAAGTTGAAATGATTTGGGCAAGTTATGATGAAAAGCAAGAGAAATAAGATTAAAGAAATGTGTACCAAAAATGAATAATTGACAAATATTTCATCATAAAATTTCAAATAATCTTGTTAAATATTGTCAGGAGTTTTTACAAAAAGGATACCTGTAATGTAATGATTTGTTGAAAGAAAAAAGTCTATTACAGAACTTACAGGAAAGCTAAACAAAAGACATTTTCTGAATCTATTTTTTTAGCTACAAAACTATTTTAAGGTAAACTTTGAAATCATCAGAGCAGGTAAGTAAGTAGAAGTTTTTTTTTGTTCTGCAGGTGAATGTTTGTTCTATCTGTGTTTGCGCGTTTTCTCTTTCCCTCCATTCCTTTTAGGTGTGGCACCTTGAAAGTTTGCAAATGGATGACAACATAGCAGACATTCAGACAAAATAAAGATAAACATTCAAACTTTTCTTTTTAAGCCCTCTGAACAGGAAGTGACTTTTCAGGAATATTTCTTAACTTTTATAATATCTTTATTCAATAGACTTAATTTTAGCCACTTCATTTCTATCTTGTTATCAAAAAATTTTTAGAATGTCATTTTTATCCAAAGATAGATTTGATTATTTGAAAGCTTTGAAATTACTTATTGCTCTACATTACCAATATAATGCAATCTTAAAATCTTTCCTTCCTAAATTCTTTAGAGAGAAATATCATTCATAAAAATTTTGCAGATATGCGTATAGTACCAGTTTATTATTAGATCAGAATGTATGTGTGTGTGTGTACTTTGTCTAATTTCTTTCCTTTTTTTCCAATGTTTTATAACTCAAAAAAACCTTTTAATCCTTTCTGCTCTTCTAGTTGTCAAGACTAACCTATCAAGGTGCCTCATGCCTGAACAGTTTTTTTTCATTCAAGTCTTATCGAAAAGTATTCTTTTATTTCATTAAATCAAAAATTTCGCATCTTTTGAAGAACTCAAATCATGATGCAATATATTCGTCCCATTTGGCATTGAACTTGGAACAAGCAAAAAATGCAGAACTTTTCCGCATTCTAATACAGGTTTCTTTCACAAGAGAGTGGAAAAGAAAAGCCATTACCATAAATTCATATCTGAAGATTTTCTGAGTGTTACCAGACCCACAAATTAACTTTGCATGAGATTTTAGCTAGGATTGACAGAGCTGTAATGATTTCAAAAAGCATGACTTTAATTTTGAAAGGACGTGTTTAGGGCAGGTTTTGAAGATGTTTTGAGTACCTTCTGAAATCTGTTTGATCGATCACTGCATAAAGGCTAACATGCAAGCCTTCCACAACAGTCATAGCAGATGATAAACTTTGAACTTGGACATCACAGTTGGCAGAAATAGAAGACGGTTATTTTGGGGGTCCTATTATTTAATACGAATAGTCTAGTTTATCACTCAATAGAAACTGTCATGTGACCAACATCTTTTGGCAGCATGCAATATTGGTGATCAATTGAAAAATTGGAAAAAGGGGTGAGCAATGAATAAATCATCTCTCACTTTTTATTGAGCGGTGATAACTAGAAAAGTCTGAATTTTCAAAAAACTAACGTAAATGCTGCCAGACACAAACTGAGGGACCAATTTAGCATTGTTATATGAACCCCTCACTGAAACAATTATGGGGATTTTTTTAAATAAACGTTTTTTATAGATGTAATATGGAGTAAATGTTGAAATTTTCAGCTGTCTTGCTCCATTGGTGTGGCATCTCGGTTGGCGTTTTCTAAGTTTACTAATCATCCTAAAAAAATCGCTAGTTTAGTGTGGCACATTGTGCCACACTAAACTAGCGATGATGATGATGATGATGATGATGATGATGATGATGATG
>OY735217.1:44206597-44276597 GCA_963457665.1 Thysanoteuthis rhombus | reverse complement strand
GCTTCCTGAGAATTGAGATATCTTTACAACAAGAGCCTTCGATAGTGGTTCTTGAGGTGCTTGGAGAAAACTGAATTTCCCTATGATTAAGAGCCATCTATAAAGACCTCTGTAGGTGTTTTTGGCATTCTTCAGGAAATTTCTTTTCAGTAAGAGCCCTTTATAAACCCTTGATGCCTTTTGCTGTTTTCAAGGAAATCAAATTCCTTTTCATGAAAAGCCTTGCATGAAGAGCTGCTCTAAGTACCTTCTGCAGTCTTCTAGGGAATTGAAAATCCTTTTGTGAACAGCTGATTCAGGTGCCTACTGCAGTCTTCAACAAAAATTTCTTTTCATTTGGCCTTCTATAAAGTACTGTTCTAGGTGCCTTTGCAATCTTCTGGGGAATTGAAACTTCTTTTCGTTAAGTGTTCTCTACAGGGATCTTTTTTCAGGCTTCCAGAGAAATTTCTCTTCATTAAGAGCTTTCTAGAAAGAGCTACATCAGGTGCCTTTTGCAGTCTTTCAGGGAATTAAAATTTCTTTTCATCGAGCCTTTTATAAAGAACCGCTTTAGGTGCCTTTTGCAGTGTTTCAGAGAAATTTCTTTTCATGAAGTCTTCTTTGAAGAGCTGTTTAAGGTGCCTTTTTCAGTCTTCCAGAAATTTCTTTTCATCGAGCTTTCTATAAATAGCTTTTCTAGGTGCCTTTTGCAGGGAATTAAAATTTCTTTTCATTGGACTTTCTATAAAAAGCTGCTCTAAGTCCTTTCTGCAGTCCCACCTGGAAACTTCTTTTCATTAAGAGCCTTGTATGGAGGACTACTCTGGGTGCCTTTTGAAGTCTTCACGAGAATTGAAGTTACTTTTTATTAGCATTCTATAAAAAGCTACTCTAGGTGCCATTACAGTCTTCCAGAGAATTGAAATTTTTTTCCATCAAGAGCCTTCCATAAAGAGCGGCCCTTGCTGGCTCTTGCTGCCTTCCATAGGAATTCTTTTTCTTTAAGATCCTTCAATGACTACTCTTGGTGCCTTTTGCAGTCTTCCAGGGAATTGAAATTTTTTTGATTAAGAGCTTTCTATAAAGACCAGATCTATTTGCTTTTTGCCGTCTTCCAGGGAATTGAAATTCCTTTTCAGTAAGAGGCCAGAATTACTGATTATCCAAATCTACAATAGCCACTGAATACAGCAGATGAGGGAAATTGGTCCAAGTAGGAGCAATGTTTGGTTTAATGAATTGTTTGACTTTCTGGAAGGGGCTCATAAAAAAGTTCCAGTTCTACTACAAACTCAACATCACATTCTTTGAAGATAGACCAGCCTTTAGTCATGGTTTGTCTTGGTTGACTTTGCTTTCCCAAGATCTCTTTCATTCAGCAGTATCATAAAATTTTCAATTTCTCTTTCCTATTACAAAAAAGGAGAGGACATTTTCATTCCTTTCAAGTGGCAAACCACTCACAGAAATATGATCTATTTGGTTTTTTTTCACTCAACATGCACTAAATCATCCAACATAGCAAAGCATAGGCAAATCATTTTCAATGCTTAATTTTGATATTTCGAATATATAAACCATTTCCAGTGTCATATAATGTTGATTATTCTGAAGCAATGACTTTATTTGATTGCTATCAACCTCACCTGGTTCAACTGACTGTGCAGCATCATTTACCAAAAAATTTCTGGTACAAAATTTGACAATTCATTTCTGACACATTCTCCTTTAACTACATACTTCTTTTGCATTAGAATCACCTTTCTTGAAATCAAGAAGCAAAAAAAAAAGTGCTAAATATGTTGCTTATTTTCTTTCATCTTCAATGTCTAAATCAATAATAAATATATTCTGGGAGAATCTTTTTCAAAAATACCCACCAATGTGACAGTGGTCATAATACAATCAAAATCTTTTTGAATGAAGAAAAATTAAATTTTCTTTTTACAATCTAAATTAATAACAATAAGAGAAATAACTTTTTAGGCTACTCAGTATTTATTTTTCCCTGGAGTTAAAATGGCCCTACTTTGTGTGAATAATTTCTATTTATTCCCATCATGGAACCAGTTGCTTTATAGTTGTTGATAGAAGATACAGCTGCTTGAATTATATCTCGACATTAGAGGTTATTGTTCTATACAAGTTGAAAGAGAGTTGATTTTCAAGGCAAGTATGCCCTTCCCATTTAAATTGATGTGTCACACTTATTTAGAAATCATGCTAAAATTAGTAAATGTGGCAAATCCTGGTGAAGGTCTATGTCCAATGACGGACATTAAAAGACTGATGATGATGATGAGATACTAACAACCAAAACTATCAATGTAGATTTCTCCAGTTTTTTGGTTGGTCTGGCTTGCTGTCAATGTTTGTTTGTATGTACCACACATACAGGCTGCACCAATTTAGCTAGATGGCTGAAAATTAAAATATTTACTCCCTATGCCTAGAGAAAATATTTTTTGTTTTTGAAACCCTAAGGTTCTAGCTTCTAGAGGGGATCCAATCATCATTTCACATCAAGTTGAGGTCCCTTAAAACAATTGTACTGCACTACTATTATTTATTGACTATCACCAAAACGCTAGATGAAAACAAACCACGGGAACATGCTGGCTTCAGAAAAACTACTCAACCATCGTCCATCTCCATTCAGTTAAGCAAGTAAAAGAGAAAGCTGCAGAATATAGAATGCTGCTAGCTATTGCATTTGTTGACTTAGAAAAAAGCCTTCAATCCAGTTGAGATCCGCAAAGTCATTGACGTAATAATACAACAAGGTATAGATGTCAGAGTACTGCAAAATATCTACCAACATAGCAGTTTCTTAAACAGGTTACATAAACACTCTAAGCCCTTTCAACTTGAAAAAGGAGTGAGATGAGGTGATAACAGTTTGCCCAAACTCTTCACTACCTGCCTTGAGATGATCTTTCAAAACTTAGAATGAGAACACAGAGGAATCTGGATGGACAGTGACAACCTAATCTGAGATATGCTGACAACATCGTCCTCTTTGATAAAAACCTTCACAATCTCCAAATAATTTTAGATGAACTTGATGAACCAAGCAAGAAAGTTGGCCTCCACATTTGCAAAACAAATGTCGTGTACAAGAGACATGTTGGGGACAAAGACACAATGACTGATATAAAAAATGCAGAGCCAAAGAAAGTAGACCACTACATCTATATAGGTCAGCGAGTTTCTATGACGTCATCAAAAGAAGAAGAAATAAAGTGAAGAATCACACTGAGATGGCAAGTTTTTGGTGGAGCAAACACAACTTTCAAGAGTGAGAAGATTCCACTACTCCAAAAAAGAACGGTATACAACCAATGCATCCTTCCGATAGTCACTTATGGATCTGAAACATGGAACCTAACCAAAAGACTGACCCTCAAACTGAGAACCATGCAACGTGCACATGAGATATCATAAGAGAGCACAGTATATTAGGGAAAAGACAGGAATCCAAGACATCATAGAAACTGTGAGAAAACTCAAATAGCAATGGGCTGGACATTTTGTAAGAATGGCAGACAACTGCTGGACATCACAAATCACAACGTGAATCCTCAGAGATCAGTTGTGAGACTGTGTCCAACAGAAATAAGATGGCTTGACGAACTGGATAAATTCAGAAAGTACTGACTCTGTGATGCCCATGATAGAGAGGTCTGGCTATCTTCGGGAGGATCTATGTCCAAAGACAAACACTAACAGGCTAATGATGAGGATGATTACAAGATTCAAACTTTCAAACCTCTTCACCTTCAGTGAAAAGGCCTGATCCATGAAAGGGGGCAGCAAATGACTGATATTATGTTCGATAAGATTATAAGTAACGAAGATCCTTATGTTCCATGTGTTTGCTATATCTATCGAACTTGTTTTGGTAAATTCAAAGTCAGTTCAGATGGATCGATGAGTTTGTTAATGCAAAAATTTATATCACAGTTTGTTCTAGCGGTGCTTTATTGTTATTCCTGTTTACAAAAGTTATACTAAAGACATAGAACATTAATCCTTTTGCATTGTCTTCTCTATTATGCTTCATCTATCAATAGAGATTATTTACAGTGAATTTACATCTTAGAAAAAATGTTTTCAGCGATAAAAATGAAACTCGGTATCTTTATTAATATTCAATTAAGGTATTATATTTCTGTATGCATTTAATATTAAGTAATATTTTAGTGGACAATGGCTCCAAAAATACAATGATAAAAACTAGAAAGCTGTGAGAGAGTGCATACCACTGCCGACGACATTGTCAGTGGGAATAATTGTGCATGGATCTACCCCCAAATCATTCATTTCTTCTGTGATTTAGTCTACCGTTTATTATGAACTTTTTGAGGTATTGTGTGAGTCAATGTAAAATTTGGCAATATTAGGTTGTTGAGACATAGAACTATGATGTAGAGGAGATTACCGTGCATGGATCCACTCATAAAAATTTAATCAGCTCTTCCATAGTCTATTGTACATGCTCTCGCGAAATATCTTAGAAATTCATTGAGAACTTTTGGAGATATTGTGTGAACAGTCACGAGCATATATATAAATGTAAATGAATAAAAACTGAAAGTTCAATGAGGTGTCCGCTTTGAAGTTTAAACACCATTATAGCCAGATTACATGACCCTGAGTGGAAGATCTTCTTTGGCAAGAACCATCTTATTAAGAGATACCTTAATACCTAGTTTCAAGTAAATTTGACTTTAAACAACTGAGGAACAATATGGGAACAGACTGCCTAACAGACAGACGACTGGGCCTCTTGTAGGTCTGCAAGAAGCTGGTTGTTCAAGTCTCCATTGATAGAAACAAGTATTAATTACAATGTTGGTTTGTAGGAATTATGATTTACTTTTTTACTTTTCATTTTTTTATCTGTAATCTTCAGTAAATATTTCACCTGTAATCTTTGAAAATCATATATTCTGTAAATAAATGAACGTTACCTGTGTTTTTTAAAGGGAATCTCATGCAAGTGATTTTTTTGTGCTACTTTTTCTTGTTTGAGAAAATACTCTAAGTTCTTTTTTTGCCTGACAGTTTAGTAAAAAAATTACTGAAATTGATCAATGAAAGTTTAATAACATATATTTTTGAAGCTGTTATTTCGTTTAATTTTTTACTTTCTTTTCTTTAACTGAAACACTTCAGCTATGCTACCTCTTCCATCTAATATTTTGCAACTCGTTCAAAGGATGTGAGTCTTTGTTCATTCTTTTAGAATTTTGATCAGTCCAACATAAAGTTTGACTGGAATTTGACAAACGATAAACAAAAGTGTCTCTAATGATTTTCAGGGGGGGGGGGCTGCAGGTCTCTCATTTTCCGACAAAGTAGGCATGCAGGCTGAATAAAGGGAGACAGCTGACCGAAAGAGCAAAGGGTGATGGGCACCCCGGTTCAGTTGAGCCCTGGACTCTTCCACTGCTATAGCTCGATAGACATTGGTCAGTGTCTCTGTTTATGTAATTAATGAAAATAATGGCTTTCCCTCTCCGAGAGGATTGTACATGTTGTCCACTCAGCCTTGTGGGATTGTCAGCTTCTTAACAAGTTTCACAAATGCTCACTGGTAACAGATGTCAGTCCAGTTGCCAAGACACCTCTTTCTGCTGCTTGGGACTTAGCGTCCTCTCTTATGTCTTTCTCTTTTATCTTCCTCTTCTTTTTCTCTCCTTTTTCTATTGTGTTTCTCTCTTTCGTTTCTTTCTCCATTTCCTCTTTCCTCTCCAACTTCTCTTTCTCTATGTCCCATTAGTAAACGATCTCAATTGTTTTCACTAAACTTACCTTGAAAGTATATCTTGGTTTGTTCTTACCTTGAAAAGTTATTTTAGTATTACTTCTCTCACATACTTTTTTTTTCTTAAGAATATTGTCTTGATTATTTAAAAAAAGAGAAAGGAGGGATTTCTAGTCCACCATGAACACAACAGTTCTATTATGTTGAGAAAATATTGTATATTCCTTAACATGGGATTCCCTGATTATATTGTTGTTTAGTTCTGCCTGGTGGCTGAGATAGTTATGTATTTCCCATTGGTGCCAGCGGTCAATATTTGACCCTGGATAAAAAGCTAGGATTTGGTTAGGTGGCCAAGCTATCCCCTTTTGATTGATTGGCATAACATGGACTGCCCTCCTCCCATAGGACTTCCTGCCAGACTTAACTAAGCTTGGTGAATATTAGAAAACATCAACCAAAACTGTCAATGTGGTTTCTTCAGTATTTAAGCTGGTCTGGTTGGCTATGTATGTATCGCACACACAGGCCAAACCAATGGAGCAAGAGGGCTGGAAATTTAGACACTCACTCCTTATCGAAGGATTCCTTTTTTTAAATCCACCCAAATATGTTTTCAGTATGTTGGGAATATGCAATGCAAGTTTATGCTAATTTGGTCCCTTAGTTTTTATCTCATGCTTTTTTCTTTTAAATTCAAACTGTTTTATTGATCACTTCCCAACAAAAAGTGAGAGAAGTAACTTATTCGAAGATCACCCCTTGGTCACATGACGGTTTCTGTTCAGTGACTAACTTGGCAATTTTAGTTGATTTTAATCACAACTGCTCGGACCATCAACCTACAGCCATTTGTAGAGATAAGAAATAAAGAAGAAACTCTCTGAGCAAGACTTGTACTTGGGGCTGCACTGACTCCATTGCAGAGTCAGAGTTAATCCCTGATGCTTGTGGTGTGCCATAAGGTGAATGCCAAGCGAACTGGACAATATCTCTCTCTTCTCACAAGTACACATCATTGAACATTTTTACATTGTTTGAGAAAACATCTTCATAATGATACCATTGCAGCTGCCATAGAGCATGTTAATTTAACGAATTGTTGCTCTGTGTTCTACACTGAGTGCTCTGTAAATGCAAATTTATGCCAAAATAGAATTTTTTCTAATAAGTTCTGTTTTAGTATTCCTTCCTGGGCATCACAGATTTTATAAGTACATCAATTTATAGATTAAGGTGGGTGTAAAAAACGTGCCTATTGCTAAATTGCACACTGAAACCTGTTTATCCCAACATAATTCGAAAACTTGGATTTCTACACCAGGTTGAAATCAGGTATCGACTGTCATAATCTGTGAAAAAAAATTGTGTATTCTTTGTAAATTGACTGCAGAGGCAATGCACTTGAACGAAACATTTAGTAATCAATTGTAGAACTCAAAACAGCCATAAGGCATTCACTGATTGACCCGAAACCTCGAAAAAACATATTTATTACCTTCATGTTTTGTTCTTGTCTGTAATTACCATGGATTGGTGGATGTGGTGTGAATGTGTTTCCTCTCTCTATTACAAAAGTAGAGCGTTCCTGTGAAAACCATAAGAAAAAAAACAACCAAAAAAACAACGGAACGTTGTCAAACAAAAGAGCAGTCATCGGAAGTTGCGATGGTTGCAGAGACTGGCAGAGACTGGAGTGTAGGAGAGAGGGGCAGAGTGGACGCTGTCACGTATACGAAACTGGAGTGAGAGGAAAAGGGTGTGCGCTTCCCTTATAACGGCTTGTTGCAAATTTTGTTTTGGCTTTCCTCCTTTTTCTGTGAAAGTGAAAAAGTAGCGTTCCCAGACCACAAAATAACTTCTTATGTCTACCACTTTTATTCTGAGTACCTTTACAAACTCTCTCAGCCTTTTCTACTACCTTACGGTACATCTTGCTGATGGATGCGCTGAATAAATCGAGGTATAGTACTGACACTCACAGGCATAGTTCACTACAAGGCTGCATGAAGTTTTTCGTAAAAAACAATGTTTGGTAACGCCAAAAGAGTCGGATACCAGTGTATATAAAATTCGAAATTCCATAACAGTTACCAGCGAATAGGGCATGTATGTGTATGTGTTCATTTAACACTAATACCTTCATAGACATAAATCTATCTTTCAACGGCGAGATATCTTGACGGACGTCTTGTCATTGGCATTCCACAATGGTTAATGGAAAACACTTTTCGCCGCTACTGATACTATATAACTCAATCATGCCCGCCTCGCTTAGGTGGGAGAGGAGATGAGCTCCGCCAAGTAACTTGCCTTGTCTTAATTTTAGATATGCCATGAAAGATCCAATGATTTTTTTAAATCATGGGATCAACTAATCAATACCTAGAAATAACCTAAAGATAGTATTTACGGAGCAATATTCTGAATTGTCCAACTTTTCATTATGTTCTATAATGACTTGAATTATGTTTTATACATTTTCCATTACGTGTTGAACAATGAAACTTTTTAGATTAAATGCGGGGACGTTTTATTACGAAGTTATAAATAGATAGCCTTTTTTCGTAAGTTTTTTCATAAGCTCATAAATTTAGGTGAAAACACCAAAATTTAGTTCCTGTGGGCAAAATTTGGTGAAACGAGACGTGTCTACTACTCAGTCGGTGTCTTTGCTATTCAAAGCATAAAGCAGACTAACTTGGCTCACTTTTGATTAGACATCGTAGAGTATTTGGTAGCTCGTCTGCATAACAGAGGTTAAAATCCTTTTCTCGATCTGTAGATTCTAATTTTCTTTCAATCTTTCAGTATGCTTTCCTTATTTTACTATTTGCCTTAGTTATGTTGCATCTCATTTGTTCTATATCTAAGATGCATGTACATTCTAGTACCGACTCGTCTATTCTATGCAATTAAATATTTAGATATTTTCTTAGATCTATCTACATTTACTTGTATTTCTCCTCCGTCTATTCTCTATTTGACGATGACAATATGAAAGAGTCATAAACAATATGCTCACCAACTTCCAAAGGACGCCTATCTCCATGCCAACCCCATCCATTCCCTGTCTCATGTTAATGGAATATTTCGATGCAAAAACTATTCCTGTCACTTCTTACTACTACTACTAGTTCTGAAACGTTTATGACATGCTGGGAGTTTGTTTATGTTTGAGAACTAATACTAAATAATAGTAAGAACTAATACTAAATAATAGTAAGAAGTGGCAGGGAGTGGTGGGTATAAAACATACCGCCCCACATATCTCTAAATAATTGTTGTGTAATAGATTCCATTTAATATTAATTCCGTCTCCAGCAAACAATAAAAAAAACTCTCTCCAGATTACACCATTATTAACCTCTCTAGATGCTTCATGCCCGATTTATTCACAGTTTTGTGAATGTCGCAAGTTGACTTTTCCCAGGGTGAAATAGGTGTTGTTATCGACCCGGCATTAGCGATAAAATATGACATTAAGGCCTGTCGTCCGGACTTTTACCAATGATCTGTGTTCGCTTATAAAATGACAGCAATATGTTCGTGTGGCATTATACAATTGTGTTGATGGGGAATCGGCGTATTGAATGGACATTGTTTGCGTGAGAGAGAGAGTGAGAGAGAGAGAGAACGATAGACTGACAGAGGATTTGCCACAGCTGCTACAATGGTCCATACCAACATTCGTCTCGGTTATGTTTAGGCAAGTAGAACATTACGAGGGGCGGTTAGTAGAGAAAAAAGGGAGGGAGAAGAAATCAAAGAGAGAAAGGAAGGAAGAATGTAAAAAGAAAGGGAGATTTGAGGGGAAAAAGGAAGGGAAGAAAGAGAAATGGAGGAAAGAGAGGCAGATGGAGAAAGATCGAGATAAGTAACGCGAAGGGAGTAAAGGAAAGAGGGAATTTAGAGAGAGAGACAGACAGAGAGAGAGAGAGAGAGAGAGAGAGAGAGAGAAACTAAGACACAATTTTTAACGATCGGTCAATCATTTGATACAGGGTTGGTTCATTGTCCCCGACACTCAGATTCCCGATGTCAATTTTCCCGCACGCTGATTGGCTGACTTATCACTTTGCCGACTCTTCGTTTCCCGAAAAAACAAAGAAAGACAATTTAAGGTCTTTCTTTCATGCTGTATTATTTACAAAAACTCTGGTCGACTGTTTTTTTCCAAAGGTATATTCACAATTCATGGAGAAAAAAAAGCATCTATTGAAATATTTTACAATATGTATCATGTATAAGATTTATGAAAAAAAAAAACACATGATTTCATGCACGATCATATGTGTACAGACATATAGGATCGTTTATTTATCGAGTATTTACAATAAAATGAATTTTATTTTCATTTTATTTCAGGTGTTTAGATTAACATATGTAAGTAATTGTATGGTTAAGCTGCGTAATATTGGCGGAGAGTTATTACTTGAAGCAGAAACAATACAATTTATGTATCTGTTTTTCATTGATGAATTCTCTTATTTATCTCATTTTTTCGCCATTTATAACCCTAATAAAAGCGCAAACAATTACTTGCGATTTCTTTTTCTATTTTTTATATATCTTGTACGGAAAAGCAAGATTTCCTTCTTTTTTTTTAATTTGAAACTTTGAAAAATTTCAAGTTTTTGATGAAACAAAAACTTCTGTAAAACATGGGAAAGCTTTTTTTTTCTTCAAACTGACCAATTCCCTTTCAAAGGAAGATCTTATAGTTTGAAAGCACAAAAGATTACTCGCGAAAAATGTTTTTGTTTTTTTTTAGACAAAACCTTCCTGTGTCAGAAGCGCCGTTGTATTTTTTATGCAGTATATTATTTTTTGAATAAATTCAGTATAATGGAGGAATATCTGAATTGATAAAACTGTCGATATTGCTTGAGTGTTCACGTCTTGTAGTGTAACTGACGAAATCACCCATACCGTCAGAATAGCCTGCAAAAGTGCGGAAGACTCGATAGCTGGCAGAAGGAAACTCCTGTCAAACTTACGATCTAGGGGCTTGGCTCCAACTCGTGCCACCTCGGACCACAGGATGCAAAGACTTGGTTTAAAGGTTGGGGTCGGTCGGGTGCACTTTGCACGTTACCTGGAAACTCCTGTATACAGGCTATTTCACGTATGTGGTCCCACCATCTAAGAGGGTTTTATCGGGGAATACCCAGCAGAAAACGTTCGTGTAGCCAAGCCGTTGGCGCACACACACACACACACACACACACACACACACACACACACATATATATATAAGTATAATCGGGCAGCAATCTTTTATTCATGCAAGTTTTGTTGAACATGACATGGAATGTCGTTTAAATTTTTCAGCAACGTCCCCAGTTTTATCATAAGAGAACGAATTCTGGGGTCAAACCTATGTAGAAATTGATCAAATGTTAATTCAGGTCAAGCACTTTCGTCGGATTCATCAGTCTTTATCAAGATCATAAATTCACAAGTAGTGAAAGTGAGAATAGTTTGGATTTTTTTAGATTTGCAGCTTTTTATTATGGTGGGCGTTCTTTTTCTTTTGGAGGGGGTGGAGGCCACTACTTATTAAACACTAGAAGCACACCCTACTCATTTTGCTTTACGAAAGTTTGCATTACGCCACATTTACGAAAGACTTCCGTTGCCTCGAACTATGTCCGTGAGCATATATGCTTTATCTCGATTTATGTTATGCCTGAATTGTGCCCTGAAGTACCAGAAGAGGCTAAAGGACGAAGTAAGGTTGTTATGCGTTGTGTTAAACTGGAAGATATTGAAGGAGTGTGTTTTTAGGTCTGTAAAAGAGAAACAAATTTAATCGTGTAAAATAATGGTAATTGCTACTACGTTTGCGCTATTTCGCCTCAGGAAAGGTTTCATGGGAATACTCCACTGTACTGAGTTTAGTCTAGTCTGGCACAAGGTTTCGAGATGTGTCACTTAATGAAAACATTAATACATAGTTGTAATGGACTCCGAGATTGGCTCATTATATATTGTTCTGCAGCGTGCTCTCCTACTTATGCAGTTTGATTCTTTTACAAAAAAACGTACATTTCGATACGAGACTGGCGGAAAACTAAACGGAAAGGCCATTGCTTTTTAACTTTTGTGTTCGGGCCCGACAACAAGGGTTAACAACCATGCAATGTAGCATGCAAACATTCTCTTCTGTTGCTACTACAGACTCTGCTATCAGCATTGATATGTAACCTTACGTTCACCCAGCTGATGGCCATCTTAAACAACAGCCAATCCTTCCTAACTTACTTCTTTCTGCAGAAGACAAAATGTTGGATTAAAGTATATATATATATATATATATATATATATATATATATATATATATATATGTATATATATTTTTTTTTCATATATATATATATATATATATAAAATCTTTATTTATATATATATATATATATTTATATTTATATATATATATATATATATATATATATATATATATATATATATATATATATATATATAATGTATATGCTCTTCCAACATGGAATGGAGTACTCCGGAATATATGCATAAATAAATATATCGCCTAAACTCAACCGTCCAGTTCCGTGGAGTAGAGGGAGAATACCAGCCTCCAGGTCTGAAGCTAAGGTTTCAATCCTACCTCATGGTTCTAGATAGGATAATGGATAGTCTATAGCCTTGTAATATAACGAAACAGTTGTCTGTGGATGACACAATATATAAATATAACTGTTTTAATTCCAAATATTCTTTTTTCTATTCACGGTCACTGTGTAAAATCTGGATATCATTTCAAATAAAAGCTCCAATATAATATTGGGCAATTTATAATCATTTTGTTTCATCATATATCCATTTCTTGATGACATAATTGTCGCGATGAAAGAAACAAAAAAAGCAGATATAGACTAGGAATAAAGAAAATGAGAATTGGGAGTTGTTTGGACCTTTGCATTATAGGCGGCTGTTTAGCTCAATGGTTAGAGCAATGCTACGTTGAAACGGTTACTCTTCATTCATAAACATAAATCATATATAGATATATAAAGATAGATAGATATGGTAAACAACTGATGGTTCCAAAAAGAGGAAATCTACACACTGTACCATAATGACAAAGTATTCGTAAAACTGGGAAAAAATATTGAAGAAAATTACATAAATTGCTGTGACAGATATTGGGAAATAGGTGACACACGGAAAAGTTTTTTTAATGTATAGTGCTTAAAATTGTAAAGCTTTCTAGAATATATAAATATATATATATATATATAACTGTTTTAACTCCAAATTTTCGTTTTGTCTATTCACAGTCACCGTGTAATGTCAGATCATTTCAAAAAGAGTTTCAATATAATATACGGCAATTTACAATCATTCTGTTGGATCATATATATTCATATCCCAAGGCAACCGGTTATCTCAGATATCGCTTCAATTGTTTGACGATGGTCTTCATTGATTGTCTGCCGAACACCACTCGCTTTTCAATAGCTTCTTGAAGCATTTCATCATTTTCAGAAGAAGTTTTTCCAAAAGAAAACAAAACTTCTTACACGTTGTGTATTTTTATCAGCCGTTGCGAAAATCGACGAACTTGCTTTCAAACACCAGAAAAAAAGACTGTATGAATCAAATGGTCATTCTATAACTGCGACACGTTGTAGAATGGCTCAAATAGTGTGATTCCCAACACCTAGCGATGCAATGTGCTACTACCTAAAATTCGTGCTCCCTATTCGAATTCTGTTTTCGTGATGATACTGTTTTCTGGCCGTGAAATGGGCTGCGTTGATCGGGGGCGGTGAATTGGTGTCTTCTTGGGTTGATGATGTAAACCTGTAGATATTTATAAAGGTAATCTTAATCTGGCATAAGACCATTACAGTAGTGCAACCAGTGGGAGTCGAACTTACTAGGCCATAGTGATGATTTAACGTATTAAGTAGCAATTGTCAGAATCACAAGCTAACCATTACCCACATTGATTGTGGAACTATGGATTTCCTGAAATTAGTGGACTCATTGAGGATTTCCAGAAATCATGATCTCACTGTAACAAAGATACTACGCTGTAAGCTCATAAGCTAAAGCTTGAACCTTCATCTCTATGTCTCCCACTAACACCAAGATTCTTTCGATTGCATTGATTTAATTTTTCAACTCTTGGTATGACTCCCCAGTAAATCTCCTGTGCCATGCCGTAACTAGAAATAAACATTCAGCCATGATCATTACATTGCGCTGAAATTTCGAGTGAGTAGGGTCTATCTGCCTTGACAATCAGCATTGGGAAATACGGTTTTGATCTGGGCTGAAACACTGATAGCTGGCACGTGTAGGAAATACACAACTATCTCACTCCCAAAGTATGTCTTTCGGTATTTACTAAAGTTGGCTTAGTCTAACAAAGTGAGGTACTCAATAAGGATGGAATTCATCTGTAATAATCAGTATGATTAACACACTAACAATTGCACTAAGGCTGCACCTATACATTGGGTTTAACGCTTGAACATCGGGGTCGTTGACCCTCCTCCCCCATTCTTCTCACTTTTGTCGTTTCGATATTTGCGATCACCCTAGATGTGTACGATAAGGGTCAGCAAACGCTGCTAGGGAGTGGTTTTACTCACGCTTAGCCGACCCCACCGCGGTGAAAGTCGTGTGCCACGTTTCTGATTGCGTGGCTGAACTTGAGGATCGGATCTCAAAGGCTGAGGTCAAATATCTCCGCCCCCTAACAGCTGAGGGTGACACCCAATTTGAATGTCTTGAGAGGTTTGATTCAAAGGAACCATTTTTGCATTTATGAGTTAGAGTAAGATTTTTTTATCACTTCAGAAATTTGTCATTAAATCAAGTGTTCGGAAACACGCACTCTCACACACACACGAAAGTATATACATATATGCGTATTTATTTGCGTATGTTTGTGTGTGTATGTACATATATTTGCGTCTGTATAAATTTTGCGTATATATGTGTGTGTGTGTGTGTGTTCTTATCATCTTCTGGCTACATATGGTAATTTTGCTTTCTTTATCTTTTTATGTAAGCATCTGCAATTTGCTTATGCGAGCTGCAAATCTAGCATGTTTTAAACTCTTCTCTTTTCTGATGGCTTCTTCTATTTTTTTCCCGTTTTTCTTTCTCTTTTTCTTTTCTTGTTCTCTTGTTAATCAGTTTATCTAGTTCTGCTCTCGCGATTCCAGATGATTTGCAAAACATGCTAATTGATCTAATTAGAGAAAACCTTAAAATTGGGTTCAAAATAAGTAGATTCAAGACAAAAGTAATATCCTACAATAACATACCCGAAAAGACCATAAGGATAGAGGTTGAATATTTAGAAGAGGCTAAGCAATACGTTTACTTAGGTGAGTTGATAAAGTGAGAGGAAGACCATGAAAGCGAAGTAAAATGAAGTATAACGATTGGTTGGAATGTATTTAGTAAACTTGAAGATATATTGAAAAGCACCTTGCCAATATGCTTAAAATGTTAAGTGTACAGTGAATGTATAACACCAACTATGACGTGCAGACGTGAAACATGGAAACTAAATCACTTTAAACAAACTCAGAATCACATAAGGAGCAATGGAAAGAACAATGTTAGGAATGCCACTGATAGGTAAAAAAGATCAGCATGGATCAGAAAACAGACCAAAGTAAAATATATCATGGAAATAATTCATTGAAAATAGAGATGGGCTAGATGCATATCAGGTAGAAAGTTTAACAGATGGTGCAAAAACAGAATTGCCCGGATGGTAGTTGAGACAGACAAGTGTTTTTTTTAATATCTTTAGTCTGCATAAAATTTGTTATGGTCATTTGTATGAGGTGGTATTTCATGTCATCCGATTAATTTTTCTAATGGTGGAAAGATTTGGAAATTTGCAGGGCGTTGGATAATCGTATCGCTGACCGAAATGAAGGCAGATCCAATACATAGATTTGTTCGTGTTTGATCATTTGTGCTTTTTTCTGGTCGAGATTGTGATGGAAGAGATTCAGATGCTGCACCAAAGCATTTAGGTGATTATCCAGTATTAAGACCCTCTGGTGTTCGCAAATTCACTTTTCCAGACACCTGGCTGCCTCTTCTATGTACTTGGTGTTGCAATTTTCACAAGGTACTTTGAAGACGCTTGCTTCAGAGATGGGGGGGGGGTAGTGTGTATATGTATGTGTTTTCATAAATAATGTTTTTGATACAATGTGTATACCTAGATCTTTAAGATATTTGCTGCGCTGTGTAGTTATTGAGTTGATGGATAATACTATGTGTCTTTCTGTTGGTTGTGTATTTTTGATGCGCTCTGCGTCGTGTTTTTGGTATGAAAAATTAAAGATAGGGAAGGGATTTGAAATATTTCTCAACGTAGTTTCCGGTGCAGATTTCGAGGGCCTTTTGATAAAAATCTATCAATATGATAGATTTGATTTTGGTAGTGTGATGCAAGTAATATTTGACATGTTCGTTTTTTCCTTATGGAACTCTCTGTGTCTAAGTGTACATAATATGATAATCTTGTCGGTGAGTAGGGCTAGTTTGATGTTGGATTTTTTGTGGTGGCTATTAAGAAAATATATGCATTTTTTAAATTAGGATATTTAGTGGGGTGATGTCTAGGCTGGCCATGAGATTATTACTCATGTCTATGTTTTTGATTTTGTCTTGAGGTTATGTGTAAGGGGCTGAATGTTCACAGAGGCGGAGTTGAAAAAATCTCTGCTTGTGCTCTAGCTACCTATACCAGATACGACGGGTCTTATAAGGATGTTGGATTCATGCACCTTTGGTCGACCATATCGTTTAAGTAATCTGGATGGAATTCTTCAAGCCTGGTCCGTATGTTGTTTTGGTCTTGAATGATTCAGTGAATTTGTTTGTCTCTTTTTCGACGAAAGTCCTATTTGTTACTTCATAGGTGTTGTTGTCGGTGAGTAGACGTGGTTTTGTCGTTATAAGTCTGAGTATTCATTACAACTATTTCTCCTCCTTTGTCTGAGTCATTTTCACCACATTTCTCAAACCAACTTTCACTTTCATAGCACTGACGAAACCCGGGAAACTCATGTGAGGTATCGCAGCCTTTGATATAAAAAATGTACTAAGTAGTTTTAAGTCTTTTTCCTTTTCCATTTTGTCAACTTATCCACGACATATATATTTATGTATATACACTCATACACACACACACACACACACACTCACAGAAAGGGCGGGGGGTCGGGATGAAAATGGTCAGTTCTTAGGAAAGGTGTGTTTGACTGTAGAGTTTTTATTCCAGAATGGAGAAGTAGTGTTTTGCATTTGATAGGTGTTGATATATGAGGGATAGTGTTTTGTTTATCTTTTAAATCTTTTTGGTTGGTGATGGATGAGATTCTTTTTCTTTTCTAAAAGGGATGGTTTGTCTATACTTATATTATTTCTCAAATGTGCTGTTGGATGTTAAACAATTCCTTGTATGTTAGTGTTGTAATGTGTTTGTCTATGTGATTCTGTGACAAAACCAATCCATTTAGAGGGTTTGCAATCAGGAAGTGACCATACCTTTGTGTTATTGTACTGCATAAGATCTGCTTCGATGCATATGCGTGTTTTTGGTTAGATTGACTTTGTAAAAGTTGAAGTTGTGTGTTTCTATGTTTTGTGTGTTTCTAACTAGGGCGTCTATCTTCTCATCCAGTTTTAGGGCTCTCTTGTGCTCATCTATTCTTTTTTTTGTGAGGCTTCGAAGTCTCTCCAATGCAGATTTTGTTGCAGTCTTTGCACAGAATTGCATAAACGCCGACTTCGAGTGGTTGTATAGATTAGTAATATGATGTTTCTAATGGTATTGTTGTTTTTCTTTTTGACATGTTTGGTGTTAGTTTTGTCAATCTTATATACTTTTCTCTTCCTGCTGTGTATGAAGTGTCACGGTGTTTGAGTGAACAGACGGATTTTTTAATGTATTTTTCTTCGTCATGAATGTATTCGGGGCTGCATATTCTGATGGCTCTTAGGTAAAAGTCGATGACAAATCCTGATTTAATCTTTGGAGTATAGTGGCTTTGCCAAAGACGCTACAAAGTTTAGTTACATGTGCACAAGCACCACTCTGTGTCATTGCATTAATATCTTATGCTGAAATATCATTTTATAAATATATTGTGTAGGTACGCATTTTTCTTACATATATATATACTGTGTGTGTGTGTGTGTGTGTGTAGTTTCTAGCTAGATCCTGCAGAATATCGGGAGTAGCTGAAAACATCCCCTATCAGACAGTTTCCAGCAAGTGCATATGTGTATATTGAATGGAAAGTATGTGCTTAGTTTCGCATCATAGTTACATCTAAATATAAAACCCTCTAGAACTCTTGAACCTTTTTTTTTAAAGTATGACTCGTTACACCCGATATTCCACGCTTGGTGATGCTTACAATTGTTTTTGATTTTTTTAGAATGTATTCTCGGATGAAGGATTGCCACCTTATCAGTAATTTTGACTAGCTTTTGCGTTCATCCTAACTTTCCGTTGCTTTCTATCACAACTTTGATTTGGGCCGAAATCATACGGCAATGATTAAACAGCAAAATCAGAAAAAAAGAGCTAGCCCACGGTGTGATACATATGATGCAAACCAATGATGCCAATTTACCGCTTTTCATGCTAAAGTTATCGCATTTCTTGTTTTAGGTGCACAAAAATCAAACAAACAGCACTATTTAAACGTATTTTAGCGACTTATGCAATTTTTGCTAATTTGTAGCAACTTGATCAATTTCTAGACATTTGAATATTCTTAAATGGTTAACTATGTTTTAGTATGGTTTTCGATGCTTTTCCGATGTTGATTTTGTACAAAAACTTTGATTTGGCAACACTGCCAGGAACTCTGAGAATTTTTGACCTAGCCCCGTTTCTGTCTGTGTGTATCTGTTCTCACATGTTTCTCCCCCAAAGATATCAAAATGTGTCAATATCACAATGTTTCTTTACGCAGATTGCAACATTAAGTATAGTAAATCTGTAAGAATCGTTTTAATTCATATTTCGCTAATCATCGACTCGGAAGTGGTAAGGAAATTTGAAAATCGTTCCCCAATCAAGAATATATAGGTCTATGCAACGCATACGAGAGAGGTTCATGCTCAACATTACACAGAGAGACTAAAAGACTGCACATGATATTAGAGAGCAAACAGATGTCAGAGAAATTATACGAACTCTCAGAAATCCGAAATGGAAATGGGCAAGCCATATTGCAAGAATGTCAGATAACAGCCGGTCATCACTATTCATAGCATGGACACCACGAGATCATATATGAAATTGTTGCAGGCAAAAATACGATGGTGTGATGATTTAGAAAAGTTCAGAAGGTATAAGCACTGTGACGTCCATAAACGAGAGAACAGGTGAATCTTGAGAAAAGTATGTTTCCAACGACAGACGTTGAAAAGCTGATGATGATGAAGTATAAATAAGAAATGGTAGGGGCTTTAAAGGTGCCCACATTTCACATTTCCGAAGTACTCATGCTCTTCGAGAGGGCATGAATCTACTTCCCCTGCACGATTCGACCATCAGATACTTTCCCTGTCACTATGTTTGACTAAGAAATTATGTAAGCATTTTGGGCAGCCACTCTCGCATATCTACCTTTCTTTCCCAGGAAGAATCAGTAAAAAAAAAAACCACCTATTGCTGAAGTTGGTGTTCGAATCTCAATGAAATCAGGACATGAAATGTTGATTACCGAGGCAGTTAAGTGCTTCCCACTTAGACAAATGGCAGAAAACAATCTTCCTTACAACACGTTTCGACCATTTTAAAAATGTTCGTTTTTTGTCCCCATTTCTTTGCCCCCTCTCCCCTCCTTTATTTCCTGTTCCCCTTTTTCTTATGTTTAGTATAGTTAGGCACAAGGCCATATGTATGGAGTGTCATATGAAGATCGGATGTGTCTGTGTTAATGGCCTGTAGAAATAGCGCAATATTTCTACTACGACAGGTGCTCTCATTTTTCTCCTTTGCTCTTTTTCTTTCTTTTCTCTTTCTATCGTTTTTATTCTTCTTTCTTCCTCCCCTTTTTCTCTTTTCTTTTCCTCATTTTCCTCCTACTTTTTCTTCATCTTTTTTCTTTATCCTTTTTTTCTCTTCCTTATTTCTCCGTTCTTTTTTCAATTCTTTCTTCGTTTCCTACTTCCTGTTCTGTTTTATCCAATTTCTTTCCTTTTCTTCTTAATTTCTTCCCCTCTCTACTTTTTTTCCCTTTTCTCTTTTTTCCGTAGATCTTTACAACACGTGACATTTCCCAAGAAGAAAAAAGATAGAGGTAAGTGTGTGTGTCTGTGTGTGTATATGTGTGCGTGGGGGGAGAGTGTAGTATTAGTAAAAACAATTAGATTCAAAACAACACGTACAAAATGTGTTAAACATGCATCTGTGTAAGTCTTGACCCTCTCACATCCCTCCTCTGTGTGTGTGTGTGTGTGTGTGTGTGTGTGTGTGTGTGTGTGAGTGTGTATGTGTGTGCAAGCGCGCGCACGCTTCGGTATGACTTGATCGGTTTGAAACAATAGGGTCTGTGAGAAGCATTTTTACTTTAACGGCCGACGGACATGAATTATTGCTAGTTATTTTCGCTAAGCCATTTCAACTCGTCATTCAACAAAAGGCGACTTTAGTCGAAAGAAAGCGCTTCTTATTTGAAGCCCCGCCCAAAAAGACATGTGACTCAAATAATTGTAAGGAGTGGGGAGGGAGAGATCTGCCCTTAGGAATCTATTTAAGACAGTGAGAGATTCCTTTCTTCTTTTCATTAATTCATTTCCTCTCTTTTTCAGTCTCTCTCTTGATAGTCCTTTCGTTGCTTTAGAATTTTCTTCTTTTTCTCCTCCACCTCTTCTCCCTTTTCTTCAACCTTTTGTTCTTTGTCTTTTTTTTCCACACCTACTCTTCATTCCCCCCTCGTCTGATTCACCACCCTTCTTTCCCTCTTCCTCCTCCCTATTATTCCCTGTCCCCCTTCCTTCTTCCCTCAGTGCTTTTCTTTCCCACCTCTTTCTCTTCTTCATTCCCCTTCTCTTGCACTTCATTCTACACTCTGTATTTCTACCCCTTTCTCTTCTCCTGACCTCTTCCTACTCTTAACCCAACAAAATAAGCAGTACCGGAGGGCAGTATCTGAGTCTACCACTTTGCTATAGCTACTTAAATAGTCTTAAATAAAACCGTGGAATGGACGCATATGTGCCTTTGAGGCAAGCTGCAACATGCCACAAGACGCAGATGAGCATCGTGTGGCAATGAACGAGTTTAGAAAGGACATGAATTTTGTCCGATTTTTCTCAACCCGAAACTAAAATCTCTTTTTTCCATTCTGAAAAAGTCGGATCCCTTTGATTCGACGCCATAAAATCCTCAAAGATAATTCTAATCTGCTAAATATGTGTTACTTAATTATCAGGTTCGTCTTTCCACTTAGCCGATTTCATGAACCAAATAGGTCCAAGAAATGCAGGGTCAGTTGGTCGGTCAGTCGCTTATTAGGACGTACTTGACGATTTGCTTCCATAATTGACCAAAAGACATTCTTTTCGAACTATTTCCGCTTTGGGCCCGGTTTTCACGCTTTTAATTATAAACTGAAAATGTTCTGTTTTTATTCTCTTGTTTGACTGACTTACTATGCTTGATTTATACAATTAAAATTTTCTGAGATTTTGACGTTAAAATTTACTTTTATGCAAGTTGGTTTTCTCTGGGGTCAATTTACCGCCGAACTATTTAGACTCTTCAATTTTTCTGTAAAAAAAATCATTGCGTTTGCATCTGTGGAATTTCGCAGAACTTAACTCTTTATAAGCTGTTTATAAGCAATCTAGAGATGATCGGAAGTAACCGGAACGATGGGCATGTGTTATATGCAAATTTTATGCTATTTTATGGAAGGGATTTGAGCATACGTGCATTTTGTAATCCGAAAGGACTTCCTAGAACCATTCCCTGTACGAATACTAAGAGAACGTTGCGTATGTGATCACTGGGGATTCTTGTTGTGAGTCGTGATGTCCATTGGAACTATCTTTTGCATTCCACATTGAGGAGTGAGATGGGTCTGAACTACTCAATGTTGCTAACATTCTTCTCCTGGGGATACTTTGCGTATTTTCACTGCTGCAGCAGACTTCCCTTTCTCCAGAGGCCTTCAAGGAGCATAGGATACCTTTTGAAAACTTTGTACGGCACTCTACGTCTGGGGCGGTACGGACAAGGCTCTGATTTTCGGTCCCCCCTGACCTTTCTTAGTGTGGTCTCGCTCTTACTGAATATGGGGACGGATTCGGGAGGGGGACACAAGTGTTGCACCATGGCCAACTGCAGTTCTTTCTGTTGTGGCATTTTTTCTGCTGCATTTTCACCCGGCCAATTCTTCACGAATCCCTAAAGATTAGGAATGAAGGCACTTCTTTTGGGGACTTTTTCCTTGCACATTTTCCTGCGCCTCTTATCACGCCGAAGGTTGACAAGCCTTTGTTTTATCGTTCCCCGAAGCTCCGTCAGGGAAATACCCTCTCACTGAATGTTTTATACTTGCTTCTAAGCAAATTTGACTCCCTCCTGAGTCGAGTGATTTTGGCCTCTCTTCGATTCAAATTTGATTTTCCAGTGCAGCGGTCTGTTCGATTCTCCTTAGTGCCGAATCGCTCCATAGTAATGCTGATGATGAAGGCGCTCACTGTGTGGAATCTTTGGTCTTCATGACCCCAGTCACCTTAGCTGCTAATTGAAAAGATCATCAACCAGGAGCCACACACACTCTTCCTTTGCAGCAGGCAACACTATCCCTCGGTTCTCTGGTGGTCCGCTAGGGTGAATAGCTTGTGGTGCTTGAAGGTTCTTGACAGTGTAGGGTGTCTACGGGCCGAGCTCCTCCCACGACTCATCAGGTGCAGTAACTGTTACTAACATTGTGCATAGCTCCACTTTCACTTTTTCCAAACTGCCCATCTGGGTTTGACGGATTTTTTAAACCTTTGGGGGTCTGACACTGCTTACCACATATGCAGTCTGCACTCAGAGTCCATTGATCAGTAACCAGAGTCGTTGACTGTAAATCCATCTGTGTAGGGAGCTCATTCTTATCCCCTCATGCACCATTAGGGGTATTTTGGGGGCCCTTTGGGCAGTAATGTCAGGAGATATGAATCTACATGTATGTATTCATATATATATATATATATATATATATATATATATATATATATATATATATATAATCAAAATATGTATAAAGATATATTACATAGATATAAACATACATTCAAATATATACGAATCAATGTATACATACACACACACACACACACATATATATATATATATATATATATATATATATATATATATATATATATATTCCTTTATACATGAACATGACGATATATAAATGCATATAATACAGATACTGATTTGTGTATATATATATATATATATATATATAGATAGATATATATTCAAGTGAAAATATTATATTTATAAATAGGTGTATACATATATTTATTTTTATTTATTTGTATTTTTATATACATATATATATATATGTATAAATTCTTTTAATGAAAATCATTACATGTATATTTTAATTTACATCAATCTCTCTAACTCTCTCTCTCTCCCTCTCTACATATATATGTATATATACATAATAATACCTTTATAGTGAAATCCATACATATATTCATATCTGTATGTACTTATTGAAAGATATTTATGAATATTCATATGAAAATATTTACATATACACATATATATTTATATATGTTTAACATCATATATCTAATATATGTATTCACATAAATTGTGTCCACATTTTTATAGATACACACATATATATACATTTATAATTACATATATTATAAATGTATGCATATATTGATATATGTATGTATAAATATAAGAAAATAATACAAGTATTCATAATTATATACATATATTATAAATATATATATGTATACTAATAAATATATATATACTATATGTACATATACTTATACATATATCTACATAATATACAAATAATTATACATATATATATATATATTAAATATATACATATTCATATTTATATATATGCTTAAATATATATTCCTGGGTGATTCCATTTTATATGTTTTCATATATACATATATATATATATACATTTTTGTAGGTATACATGTTTATATGTTGCATCATGTTGTATTAATATATATATATATATATATATATATATATATATACATTGACAAACGCCCATATTCTATTTATGAATATATTTATATTTATATATAGACGCATGTTTATATTTGTATACATATATATATATATATATATATATATATATATATATATATATATATATATATATATATATAATTGAATATATATTCATTTTTACATGTCTGTTTTTACATATATTGATATGTATCTACACATCTATGGAAAAGTGTATTTTTTCATATATTTGTTCATTTATTTATATATATATTCATATAAAATTATATATATATATAAATTCAAACACATAGGTATATATATTTATAAAAATTCATTCATATGTATTTATAAGTGCTCATTCATATATATATTCATATATTCACACATATATATATATATATATATATATGTATATAAAATCATATAACTATTCATATTTATTCATTCATATATATCTGTATGTATTCATTCAAATATATATATATATATATATATATATATATATATATATATATATATATATATATATATATACATGCATACATATATATTTTCATATATATCTATATATATAAATTCACAGATATATAAATTCATGTTTATTTCCACATGTCTATATCTATTCAAACATATATATTCATATGCATTTATTTTTTTTTGTATTCGATTACATATTCATATCTATTCTTCTATGTAAACACACACACATATATATTCTTGATATATATATTTATATCTCTCTTTCTCTCTCTTACTATTCATTTATATAAGTAATCATAGATATATTTTTATATGTAAATCTATCTATGTATAAAATATATCTGTATATATACATATATATATATACACATATATCAATATATGTGTATTTATACATACATATCTATATATTTATATTTGTATGTATATAAATATATATATATATATATATATATATATATACTCATATATATGTATTTATATATGCACGTATGTATCAATATAGATATACGCATATATTCAATAATATATATGTATATGTTAATAAATACATACTTAAATACACATATTGAACAACATATTATATACTTATATGTATACATAAGTATCTATATAAATATATTCATATATATATGTATATATTCATTTTATATTAATATATATCTATACATATATATGTAATATGATTATTTTTTTTTCACAAACAAATATATACGTATATGAATATGTAAGTATAAATATATATCAATATACATATGCAGATGAATATTTATATATATAATAGTATATATACATATAAATGCATATGGATATATATATAGATAGATAAACAACAGATACATATAAATAGATAAATATATATTTCGATAAATATATATTTTATCTTTATGTATGTTACTATATATATATATATATATATTTATATGTATATACTTATATTCATTCGATGATAATATAATATGATAATGATTTCATGATCTGACCGTTCTCAATTCAGAAGTATTATAGAATTGCTGTTTGCAAATAGGTACCCTACATAAGAGCGTTCAATCGTAAAGGAGGGGGCCTTAATAAATGTTCATACATATATACGTATATATATATATATATATATATATATATATATATATACATATATATATATATTTATATATATATATGTATATATATATATATATATATATATATATATATATATATATATATATATATATATATATTCACAGATATATATGTACATTTATATACATATTTTCCAATGTATATATATAATGACATATATATATATTCATACATATATATTCAAATATATTTATATTCATATATATATACTTTCATTTGCATAACTTGCTATATTTATATAAATATACATATTTATACATTCATTCAATAATAAAACCATGCACAGACAGCTGTTTTGTCGTATTATGACTTTTCAGTTTGGGTATAGATTTGATATTTACTCCCGTGCCGCTTGGCGGGTTTAAAACTTTAGCTTCAGACCCTAGGTTTGATATTCTTTTCCTCAGTCTTACCAAAAACTTGGCAGTCAGATCCAATTAGGTATTAAGTATTTCACACATAATCCACCAGATAACATAGTGTTCAATTCAAGATTTAGAAAATCGTTGCATAATTACTTCTTGTAAATGGGTGCCTGACAGAAGAGTGCTCAAGCCTGAAAGGTGGAGCATTAATAACTAATAATCGTCATCCACAGACAGGTCTTTATTTTTATATATATATATATATATATATATATATATATATATATATATATATATATGTATATAAATATATGTATATAAATATATGTATATATATTTGAAACCCTTCAGGTAAGGCACTTGTCCACTAAAAGTTACTTCAGCGATGCTCTTCCAACTCTAAAATGGAGCACTCTGGTAGATGGGGATTTATGCCCAAGTAATCATATCACTTAATTAAGTCTTACTGATTTTGTAGTTCTGCGGAGTGCTGGGGTAAAATATCTGCCTTTAGGCGTGGAGTGAAAGTTTCGACCCTAGCTGGTGGTACTGGAGGTGATACTGAATTATCTATAGCCACACTGAAGTGTCGAAATAGGACAAAAACAACTGTGTGTGGATTACACGATCATATACAATTAAATTCATATGTATATTCATATATACATAAATTGATATATATACAAATATATATATAAATTTATACGTATATAAATATTGATATATGTATTTATTCCATACATATATATTGATAAATATATACAAATATAGTTATAATATATACATTCATATATATATTTAGATATATATTGATTTACATATATGCTTATCAATCCATAAACACATATATATATATATATTTATATGTATATATGTACATTTGTATACATATTTATATATTTATAATATTCATACATACATTTTTATAGTTTTGTACATGTATGTATATTTATAAAAAAATAATGATAATTATACATACCTTCTATTCTATAGTTAATTCTTAACTTTTCAGATCTTTGTCCTTTCACCGTCACCCTCTACAGTGCTACGTACACTTGGACCTGTCTGCTCACCCACCAGGAGCAGATAGTGGGTGTAATGAGCCGATGGAGCTCTAAGGCCACTCTGAACGACACCAGCAGTGACCAATCCACCAGACCCCCTGTCAACATGTCATGGGCCAGCGTGGCAGGGCATGGCCCAACACTCCCCATGCTTTGCATAATGAAAATTATACCGGCTGTTCCTGCTGGGTCCTCGGTATCAAAAGGCCAAGCCACATCACTCGCTTTGGATGGGGGTGATGTGCTCCAAATGCAACTACCAAAACACTACACCAGGAGAATTCCTGTTCCTGCTGGGTCCTTGGTCCCAAAAGGCCCAGCCACATTACTTACTTTGGGTGGGTGTGATGTACTCCAAATGTGACTACCCAAACACTACACCAGTAGCAATGCCAACTGTCCTGAAAGGCCCAGCCTCATCTCTTGCCTTGAGTGGGAGTGATGCGTCCCAACAACGACCACCCAAACAAAACCCAAACAGAATCCTTAAACCCAAACAAAACCCAAAAACCTTCAACAAGAGGACAATGTTATACATCAGCACCTACAATGTCAGGACACTCTCAACAGACTCTCACCTGACCCATCTAGAAAACGAAATCAAAGATATCAAATGGGACATGATAGGTATAAGCAAAATGAGAAGACGAGAAGAACTAATAAAATTGAAAAGTAAACATTTTCTCTACAATTACAGAAGAGAGAAAGTGAAACAAAGTGGAGTAGACTTTCTCATCAATAAAAACCACAAAGACGTGGTAGGCTTTAAAGCTATCTCAGATCGCATGGCTAGTGTCACCAAACAACTCTCTAAGAGGTACAAGCTAAATGTCATCCAAGTCTATGCTCCCACTTTGCAATCAACTGAAGAAGAAATAAACAACTTTTATGATGACTTGAACTCCCTACTACAAGATACCAAAAAATACTTCAATGTCATCATGGGAGATTTCAACGCACAAGTAGGACAAAGAAACGAATGCTGCGTAGGAGAATTTGGATACAAAAGATGGAACAAGAGAGGTGAAGATCAGGTAAATTTTGCAACGGCAAACAACTTAAAAATTATGGATACATTCTTCAAAAAGAAACCCAATAGAAAATGGACTTGGATGAGCCCCAACCATGAAACCAAAAACGATAAAGACTACATTTTAACAGACAGAAGTCAAACCATCAAAGACATCCAAATCCTAAACCAAGTAAATGTAGGGAGCGGCCATAGAATGGTAAGATGTAAGATGCAAATAAACACAAATAAAGAATCCAGGAAAATGTTGCACACTTGACTGCAGCCACTAAACGTACCAAATGAACTCACCCAGGCCATCAAACTAGAATTAAAAAACAGATTTGAAATCCTTACCGATGAAAACGACACCAACATCAAGAAGTCCACAACAAAATAACAACCTCTCTATTAGAAGCAGCCAATATGTTCAAACCGAGAAACACAGCGACCATTAGCAAAATCTCAGACGAAACAAGGAAACGGATTGAAAAGTGCAGAAGCCTTAAACCACCAACAACCACAAGGGAGACAACAGAAGAAATCGAACAGAACAAAACAATAAAGAAGAAACTAAGAGAAGACAAAAGAAGGTATACAATAAACAAAGCTCTCAGTACAGGAAAGAAAAAGATAACTAGCATACTCAAAGCAAATGGAGACATAACAACAGATAGAGGCAGAATAGTTGAACGCGCCCAAGAATTTTACCAGGAACTCTACTCTTCAAAACATGGACAGTACAACAACAATGACCGGAATACCCAAGATGCCGACAATCAGTTCGAAGACTTCCCCCCAGGTTACACCATGGGGAGTAAAACCATCAAGCAAACAAAAAAGGAAAAGCCCCTGGACCAGATAATATCACCATCGATCTACTAAAAAAAGCTGGCAAGAGAGTCAACAGAAAGCAAGCTATTCTATTCAATTTGTGTCTGAAACAGAGTAAAGTCTCGAAAGACTGGAACACTGCTATTAAAATACTTCTACATAAAAAAGGTAACCCCAAAGACTTCAACAACTACAGACCTATAAGCCTGCTCAACAGCGTATACAAACTTTTCACAAAAATCATCACCAACCCGATTACTAAAACACAAGATGAAAATCAACCACAATAAAAGGCTGGATTTAGTTACACAACCATGGATCATCTTTCAATAAATCAGCTGAAAAAGAAGGCAGTGGAATACAAAATGCAACTTGCTGTAGCATTTATAGACTTCAAGAAGGCATTCGACTCTCTAAAATTCCCATGGTCATAAAGGCCATCACCCTACAAGGTGTAGACCCTGTATACGTTAAAGTACTGCAACACGTAGACAACCACAGCAACTCCCTCATTAGGCTACATAAGGAGTCTGAACCGTTTCAGCTCCTAAAAAGAGTAAGACAAGGTGATACCAGCTCACCCAAACTCTTTACAGCCTGCCATGAAATATTCTTCTGAAATATGGACTGGGAAAATAGAGGGATCAAAATGGACGGTGAATATCTGAGCAACCTTAGATTTGCAGAGGATATTGTCCATTTCGCAGAGAACTTACATGACCTCCAACTAAAGCTAGATGAATTAAACAAAGAAAGCAAAAAAGTTGGCCTACATATGAACTTCAGTAAAATGAAAATCATGTGCAATAATCATGTTGAGAATAAGAACATAACTGTCAAGATAGAAGACGCAAAACTCGGCAAAGTAGACCACTACATCTACCTAGGACAACAAATCTCCATGAGACCTTCAAAAGAGGAGGAAATCAAGCAAAGAATCACTTTGATATGGCAAGCCTTTGGCAGAGCAAGCTCAACTTATAAAAATGAGTTGATCCCAATAATCCTAAAAAGAAGAGTATACAACCAATGCATTCTCCTGATAGTTACTTATGGAGCTGGAACATGGAACCTAACCAAGAGACAGACCTACAAACTGAAAATTATGCAACGTGTGCATGAGAGAATCATGCTCCACCTTACATGAAAAGATTACAAGACAGCACAGTTTATAATTAAGAAAACGGGTGTCCGTGACATCATACAAAGCAATTAAAAACTCAAATGGCAATGGGCAGGCTATGTTGCAAGAATGAAAGACAACTGATGGACATTACCTCTCACAATATGGATCCCCAGAGATCACATGATAGACCGAAGCCGTCAAAACACAAGATGGAGAGAAAAACTAAACAAATTCAGGAAATACTGGCTATGCGATGCCCATGATAGAGAATTATGGCGAATCTTGGGATGGTCCAACGACGAACATTAAAAGACTGATGATGATGATATACATACATATATATAGTGATATATATATTCATTCATATCTAAAGTTTGAAATGAAAAAGACCTGTCGGGACTGATGTTTGAATTTAATCGACCGATACGTGAATATTTTTTTTATATATATATTTATCCACGTATAATCATACTTATGTATTTATATATAAATCTGTATATATATAAATATGTATATAGATATATATATATATATATGTTTATTTATGCATATATGAATATGTATGAATATATATATTTACTTTCGTATATATATATATATATTTATATATATTCATGTACATCTCGATCTATGCATGTATGTATATATGTATGTATCAATCTATCTATACGTATATATTTATATATATATTCATATATACATATATTCATGTATATATATATATACATATATATTCAGGTATATATATATTGATATATATATAAGGATATATTCATATATATGTATATCAATATATATACATATTAATATACATATACCTATATATATATATATATATATATTAATAAAAATATATATATATATATACATATATATATGCATATGTATATATATCAATATGAATATATATACATCCATACATACATATATCATTATAAATATTTACATATATATATATATATATATATATATATATATATATGCATTCATATATATATATATATATATATATATATATATCGATGTACATCTATTTAATGTATGTATACATCCATATGTATATACATATATATATATATACGTATAGCTATATATATATGTGTCATCTACATGTTAGCTGTTTGGATGAATTACATCTCTTCAACGTGGCTATACACTTTCCATTTTCCCATGCAGGACCTCAAGGCAGGATAGAAACCTTTGCTTCAGACCTGGAAGCTGTAACTTACCTCTGATTGATGGAACTGAAAGATCAGCGACATTGAATCCAAGCAATATATTTATTAGGGTTTAAATTCCCCATCCACCAGAGTGCTCTATTCATATAGATATATAAACAAATATCCATATATATATATTTCCATATGTATCCATATCTATCTATATATATATATCATTGTGTCATCCGCAGAAAGCTGTTTCGATGTATTACATCTCTTCATTGTGGCTATATACTTTATCCCATCCAGTACCGCAAAGCATAATTGAAACCCTCACATCAGACCCAGAGGCCGATATCATGCCTCTGGACACTGAGGCTGGATTTAAGCGATATATTCATTTATGCAGAAATTCCTCACCCACCATCAATATGTACGTATAGGTTGATATGTCTATGTATATATATCCATGTATACATATACATAAATATATATATATATATATATATATATATTAATGTTTATATATCCGAGTATATATATTTCCATGAATATTTATACATACATATATCTCCATGTACATATATATATATACATATTTATTTATACATACCAATACATATACATATATATGTGTATATATATACATACCTATATTTACATACACACACACACACATATATATATATATATATATATATATAAATTCATGTACATACATCAATATCATATGTACATATATAAATCTCAATACATATCTATCTATATTATATATATATTGATGTATACATATATATATCCACGTATATATATTCATCCATACATGTACATATATATATATATATACACATGAACCAATACGTATACAAATATATATATATATATATACCCATATATATATACATATACATTATTGTAAATTGACATATATATCTATAAATATATTCATATACTCATGTATGTATATCCATATCCAATTACATATATCCATACATACATATGTATATGTATATATATAGGTTATAAATATACACACATCAATACCAAATATATATATATATATATATATATTGGAATATATATATATATATATTTCAATATATACATGCATATATATACACACATACATCCATATATATATATATATATATAAAACCCATATATATATATATATATATATATATATATATATATATATATATATATTCATATAGACCAACATATACCTGTATATATACATATATATATTTGTTTATACATCCATATATATATATATGTATATATATATATATGTACATATACAAATATATATATATATATATAAGTATATATATACAAATATATATATGTATATATATATGTATACATATATATATACATATATACGTATGTATATATATCTATTTACATATATCTATCTATATATATTAACATATATATCTATAAACCAAAATATATGTATACATATATATCTATATGTACACCTAAATATATATATATATACAAATATACACAAACCCATATATATACTTATATATATACATATGTATATCCATTTATATAGACATCCATATATATATATATATATATATATATATATATATATATATATATATATATATATATATGTATATAGATATCCATCCATATATATAGTTTTATACTTATATATGTATATATCGAAATATATATGTATATATATTTCATATACATCAGAACATATATACATATATATATATGATTATATATATATGTATATATATATATATATACATATATCAATATATATATATATATATTCACGCATATATATATATATATATATATATATAAATATATATATATATATATATATCTACATAAACCCATATATATATAAATATATATATATATTTATATATCCATATATGTATTTATATACACCCATATCAATATATGTATTTATATATATATCGATTTACATATGCATCCATGTATATATATATATATATATATATATATACATATATATCCAGATATGTACGTATATTCCATATCTATCCATACATATATACATGTCTATGTCTATCCATGTATATATACATATGAATATATATATATATATATATATATAACCATACATACATATATGTATATGTACATATATATATATATATATATATATATATTTTTGTATCTATATATGTATATTTTTATATCTTTATACGAATATATCTTTATTCATATATACTTATATATCCATAGATGTATATGTATATATATCCATAAATAAAAATATATATATTTATATAGATCCATATACATATGTATATATTTATATAAGCTTATATATATGTATATACATAATTATACCCATATATATATATATATATATGTCCATATATATATGTCCATATATATATCTATCCATATATATACACATATATATTCATACATATATTCATATGTATATATATACATATATCCATATGTATGTACATGTATCCAATCACATATATATCTATGTGTATATATATATATACTCACATGCATATATATATATATGTATATGTATATACATATATATATATATATATACATATATATCCATGTATATATATATATATATATATTTCCATATATATATATATTTATATATATTCATATATATATATATATATATATATATATATATATATATATATATATATATATATATATATACATATATATTTATATATATACATAAATATATATATACATATATTTCATATACATCCATATATTATATATGTATATATATTCACTCTCACATACATACATATATATATATATATGTGTATTCAAATACAGATTTATTCATGCATATATATATGTATATATACAAATATATAAATGATTATTTGTTCATAATTATTCAATAATAATGTAATCCTTTGTTGCTGTTCAATTGTATCATGACCCTCCTGATTTGCCATAGATATCAACTCCAATGGGATTGAAACTTTTGCTCCAGACCTGGAGCAAGGTAATTCATTGTAAACTGGACAATCAGTAGGATTGAAATGGATGATAAGTTTTTCAATCCTCAATTTACAATCTGACAGCCTACTCTATCGAAAAGTTAGAAAAGTGTTACCCAATTGCACTTTCCTGATAGGGCCGTTTATATATATGATAATATCATCCACTGACATTTATATATACATAAACGCTACCTTATTCAGGGTTGAGCACTGTTCAAGTGAGGTAACTCCTTTTTTATAAGCTTATGCAATGCTCTCCCAACTTAGGAACAGAGCACTCTGGTGAATGGGGAAGTATGCGTGAGTAAATGTAATGCTTAAATTCAACCTTGCTGACTGCCAAATTCTGCGTAGGGCTGATGCCAGCCCCTTGGTCTGTAGCAAAGGATTCGATCCTACCTCGTTGTACTGGATGGGATAATGGATAGTCTATTGCCACCCTGAAGAGTTGTAATACAACAAAACAGCTGTCTGTGGATGACACAATTATCTAATTATTATTATATATATAAATATATGTTTATATATATATGTATGTGTATAATCATTTATACATATATTCATACAAAAATATACATGTTTTCATGTACTTTTATATATACATTTGCATATATATCCATATCTTTATATATATTCATAAATATTTATGTATATATATATACATATATATATATATGTATATATTCATTCATATATATTTACTTATATGTATATTTTTATACATATATATATCTATCTCATTATATTTATGTATATTCACATGTATATATATATATATTTGTATATACATGCATTTATAACTTCATATTTATAAGTATTCACATGTATATGTGGCTTCATACTTGTGTATATTTACATCTTTATATTTTTATGTATTTACATACATATCTTTATACATATACATTTATATCTCTCTCTCCATATATGTATCACCTTATACGTATACATATACCAACATATATATACATTGATATATATACATCTATATATATACATTTACATATAATATTTTTGTAGATATACATATATATATATACATATAATGTATATGGATATATACACATATGTGTAATCATATACATGTATATCATACACATTCACTATATACATTTATTATATGTTAAATATATATATATATATATATATATATACACATATATATATATATATATATAATATTTATACATCTCTCTATTATATATACATATTTTATACATCATGTATATACACACTATATATTTATTATATACATGTATATATATATATATATATATATATATACATATATATATATATATATGAACATGAGGAGTGCGCCAAGAAAATAAATTAAATTCATTTCTAATATTATTTCTTCAATCATTCCCTGGCTGTACACCTTTTTTCGAAGTGTAGATGTAAATTAATAGATGTTGGTAGTATTGACTTCTATCATTAGTGTATATTTTTGTAGGTTTTCTCCTGTTGACCAATTATCTGTCATTTGTTGATGTGCCTTAACTCAGTAGATATTTCCTTGGTTAAGTCCATCTTGTTAATTACCCTGTTGTTCCTGGGGTCAATACAGGGCCATTGCCGAATAGCAATCCAAATCTTCACAATATTTCCTCAGCCTCGGCTCCTGAAGGCGAAAATGTAGAGTGTCCTACCTTGGGAATCAGCATCTCAATCCTGATTTTTCCAATTCTAGGTTCGAACTATGACCACTGGCGCCGTTGTAAGGCAGAGTGGTAACCTTTATGAACACCAGGCAAGCCGGAAATAGGCTAAATGTCTTGATAGTTTTTTGTCGATTGAGACGAGCGGGGAGAATGGTCCTTGAAAGACTGAGATTGATACATGCGGTAAATGTCGGCCACCGGAAGTAAAAGAAGAAGAAGAAGAAGAAGAAGAAGAAGAAGAAGAAGGATGGACTTGGAGATAAGACCAAGGTATAAATTATTATGGTACACGAGTGGTAAGAAAAGGGAAATTAAGGCAGACATTTATTCAGAGAGACAGACGTAGTAGATAGAAAGATAGACAGACATGAACAGATAGATGAACCGACTGAGATAGATGAGAACAAGACAGATAGATATACAGTTATGAAGATCTTCATTTTCATCAGACAAAGATATATATGAAGAGACTTATTCGAGTTCGGTCTTCGGGGGGTGCCATCTGTCAGGTTGTATAAATACAGATAGATGGATGGGATGCCTGCCGTAGCGTGATAATGTTGCTTAGAAAACTCGTCTTGCAGTCTAATACCTAATCACTGGATGTGTAACCTAGGAGTATTACAGTGGATTTATGTAAGGCTTAGCTGAATAATCGTTGAACCGTGTCTATCATTAGAGTTAGGGCCAGCGTGGGGGTTCATGCACCCTGGAAGGGAATTAGAATTTGCACCTCTGATAGCTTGATATTCTTTCACAGTTTTTCCTGAGATTAAGCTCTGCGCCCACTGAGATGTGTGCCCTAGGCGGCCGCCTTGTTTGGCTGAATAGGTAGCGCCGTTCTAGAGAAGGCAATACCTAACTAGCATTCCTGGCAGTCACAGATCAATTCACAAATAAGTTCGATCCTCATTAAGTGCCTCACTACTAAGGCTTTGGGCCAAACGAAGCGGAACTTCGTCAACGATACACATGGCATATACGAGATGGGATGAAGGAAGTTGCAGACAAAGATTTACAAATGAACGTGCGACGAAGGGAATAAACAAAAATAAATAAAAATGAGATGATGTTGTTTTCATTACATTTTAGTTGAAGCTTTTCAACACCAGAATTTTAAAAAAGAAAGAAAAGGAAATTTACAAGTAAATAAAAAAAAATACAGAGAACAAAACATCTTACTGAACTTATGTGAAAATTAATAATGAATTTTTGTTTTTAATGTTAATTAATGATTTCATTCTTCCAACGATTTCTTTTTTTACATATTTAATAAAAAATGTGCTTTTCCAGGGTAGGGTGAGGGGGCTGAACCCTGAGTCCCTAGTGCCCCGTCACATAAACCCATAGATTATGTCAGGCTAGTAACAGCAACCATTTGACTTACACGCCTGAACGGTTCTATTTCTGTGAATGAAGTTAATGAATGAATTGGATACGACTATTTCTTACTCACTCAGGGCGTCCTCTCCGTCTAAACAAAGCGTGTCTGGCTACGATAAAGATCAACCAGAAAACAATATAAGATCTCTTTCTGAGTGAGAGGTTTGGCACTGGGAGGCAGGGATCGAACTCTGTACAGTTGGGGATATCGTTTCAGAGATGCTTTTTCATAGGCTTAGTTTGGACAGGGGGCCACAAGCAGGGGGCACCCTGTGAGGATCGAATTCACTACTCAGTGGTAGCAATGGTCTGTGAGATTAGCCTTGCTAACAATTACTCCGCGAGTAAAACAAAGCACCCAGGAAACGTCTTAGAAATTAGTTTCCAAAGTATCGCTCTACGGTAGGGGTCCAGTGTAAAGAGTGCAATTGTAGGTGAGTGCGGTAAAATATGTGAAGTTGTTAGTGAAGTAAGTGAATTCAACAAGCAGGCAAGCAAGCTAACTTGTTCTGACTACAAGGAGGGCCCCGCCGTCATTTGGTGACAGAAACAGTTATCTCCCCTTAAAGCCCAATAGAAAAGCTAAGTGGAGTGCGAAACGAACGGAATAAAATGGATCACGATCTCCTCGTCACGTCTTGTTGTCCACACACACATATCTGAAATGAAATGACACATCCACAGTGTGAACACAAGAGACCGACACAGACACTGTTGTTAGCTGGGGTCGTCGTATTAGCAGCTCGATCATATCTGGATTGTCTTTTTCAGTGTAGAGTACTTAACAGCAAGTGCTTGGTTGGTGATTTTACCACTGCAAAATGAAAAAAAAAACCTTACTTTTGTCTAATAAATCAGTTATAAGTAAGTAAAATCTTTTTCTCTCTTCATCTTGCCCTCCTCGCGTATTCTTTGAAACTGCCTTTTTTCTGAGTTTGAATCAATTGTTGTTGGTAGCGCTTAATATTTCCATTGTTGTTATTGTTGTTGGGGAAGACGAAGAAAAGATCGAACTAGATTTCTCTCTGCTGTCACCCCCCGAAGAGAAAGAAAGCCCCCCCCCCCGTTTTTCCTCATTGTTTTCTTCTAAAATCTCAAAAGGCTGGTCACTTGATCACCTCCATGATACATTAACATCTTCATGTATCATTTTTGGCTGGTCACGGGTTCATTTTGAATTTATTTCTGATTTCCCGTGCTGGCAAAAATGTCCGTTTTTAATTATGGGGCCTTAGCATTTTTTGTTTTATAAGATAAATTATATAAATCTGATAGCTCGGCTCGCCTTCCTACTGACTAATCCTGTTCTATTTCATTAATACCCCCTCCCCGATCTCTTATAGTGGACGTCGTTGTAACAGTGTTGTATTGAAAAAACTTCTTTAATTGTTTAGTCGAACTGAATAATGAGTTGGACGTCAGTTAGTTGAGAAAAGACAAGGTTAAGAAGGAACTTAGTTTTCTTTCAAGACCCAAGAAATCGATTCGAGGATTCTTCTCTTTCGTTGCTTTGCTTAGAACTTGAAATCTATTTCTTCTTTTCTTAAAAAAATGTTTTTGTTGTTGTATATAAAAATGATATTTACAGCAAGTATGCTCTTTTTAAACAATGGGTATTAATCGGTTCCTGCTTTTCTTTCAAGCACTTCCAATCGTTTTTTCCAATCTTGAACAGAAATGTGTGCAATTTTGAGAGACAGAATAAATTTGTCTAACCCAATTAATTGACCGTAGCAAATTGCACTTTGGCCTTTATCTTTCAGCGATTTTGCCACCATCATGTAAAAAATTGTAAATATTTACAATTGTATCAGACTTATGTCAGATTTATAAGTTTTCAGAATAAATAAGTTTAAAAAAAAAATTGAATAATGCATTTATTTTTTTTCACACGAACATTTATGAAATCAATTTTTAATTTGTGGATAGGATTGTTTTATAATTTGATGTTATGAACATACTTTAGACTGGAAAATTGATTAAAATTTTATCACCCCTTTTTTTTCATTTATCTATTAAAAAAAAAGATGTTTTTGTTGATTACCTATTAGAGACAATAAAAACGGAAATAATTACGTGTGTATGTATATTGTTTGCGTCTGTACTCTGGGGTCCTGTTTCTCAATTATTGAATTAGAATTCTATTTAAATAACATTTCAATAGATGAGACAGAACTCTGCATGTATATCATGTATACAATGCACGTGTTGTAAAAATTTCACCCCCAAACCTCAATAGTTGTATTTTTCAGAAAGTAATAATATCTTTAAAAAGAGGCTTTATTTTTCTTGAAATGCTCAATAAATACGTGTAAATCATTTAGGCGAGAGACAACACTAGCTTCTCTATCACTAAAGTCTCCATACAAAATCCATTAATTCCACCAGCAGACAGCTGGCCATAATTTCCATGGTCAGTCCACTGTGACAGCTGGTTAGGTCGTTTTGAGCTCTCCCAACCATTCAGCTATGACAGATGCTGCTTTTTTGAAATTCCATATTAATATATGGTCAGTTCATACTTTTAGCAGGTGCCTGAGATCTAACATTTAATACCAACCAGGGTCGTCAGCCGACCACGACGTCAGTCAGTTCTTGTCTGCATGACCAGTTTCACTGTTCACTGGACCATATCAGATGACCTCTTGGTGCATGCATATATTATAGTGTATGGCCACACTGCAAACATGGTGGAAAACGTTGCCCTTTAGATATTGGTCAAGTGTGACTGTTCGTTGTGCATGGAGAAGGAAGATGCAAATCTATCGGACCATACATTATTCCTCTTCCTTTCTGCTTCTTCTACCACTGATGGTATGTTATTGTTTTGTCTGTCTGAATCCCGTTATATACAACAGGATAACTACTGAGTTGATAGTTCATGTAAGATACTGGAAATTGCCATCCAGCGATCATCTTGAAACATCCAGTATTGATGTTTTAAATACAAATAAAATAGTCGAATACTTTCCCCCCTTAGAAATATGCCCATGAACACACATCTAGCGAGTAAATTATGCACACACACACACACACTATATATATATATATATATATATATATATATATATATATATATGTGTGTGTGTGTGTATCTCAAATCCGAAAAAGTGTTTTTCTACAAAATAAGATTGTGTTGTGTTTGAATTACATTTTGATTTTTTTAAAATACTAAATCCGGAAAAATGAAGAAAATGCGCAATGTTTAAATTTAATTTTTTTCTTCCTAGTGTGAAGTCCGGTCCGCGGTCGTTTACCTCATTTTAACCGATATATTCTCCCCTCCCCCGTCTTACTCATATTGTGCATGTGTCTTTCTGCCTACATGACCACGTTTCTATCTATATCTCATCTATCTCCACTTCATACAGCACACTTATGTATGTATATGTGTGTGCGTGTGTACACTGACATAGTGTATGTATCAGCTGTTGTTGGCGCTCCCCTAAGTGCCGAAGCATGACCTATTGCTAGTATGTTTATACAGCTGGCTTTACCGACTCAATTGGCCCACACACTTAAATGCACACGGATACATACACACTACTGGGCGCGTTATGTACGTACTTATGCATATAGTTTGACACAGAAATCTAACCCAATCTGCACGTTCCTCGTTTTTGTTTAGTGTTCTGTCTGGCTAAAGCACGGCCATTAATTCGAATCGGATACATGCAGATCTCGGTGGCTTAGGTTTTTACGTTTTCCCTTCTTGCCTGCTTGCTTCTTGCATCTTTTTCTAATCTTTCTCTGTCTCTCACCCTCTCTCTATGTCGACTCTTCTTTTTCTTTCTTTCATTCCAAGTAATAGGTGTGGGCTGTTCGGTTAGTCACCAGTGTCAGGGTCGCGAAGAGAATCTCATCCCCCCTGCCTCTCTGTCTCTCCTAGGGTTGGTCGTACTTGGGTCTGACCGTGACCTCAGGATAGTCGACTTGCATTAACCTAAAAAAAATAACCAAAAACACAGGAACTTGAGAAAAAGGTGGTTAGATGAAGAAATCGCTCCTCTAACCCGTAACAGAATTCATAAAGCTGGTTCAGCTTTAGTTGGACGGATAGAAAGAGAGACAGAAACGGTGCCAAACAAATAAATCTCCTTCCTTACTCTTCCACTTATAAAAAAAATCTCTTCGTTATTCCACGCCATCGGCCTTCTTCATCAAGTGAAGCTAACGTTAAGCAAAACGAACGTCACGGCTCGTTGCCTTATGTTCTTGGAGAGAAAATTGGTCACCATTATTCTTAATCCTTAACTTACCTCCAGACCATTGACTCAGAGTCGTCACACTTATTACTCTCCCTCTTACAGAAAGGATTTAATACTAGTGTTACTGCAACTTTACCACCACGGTTTGGTTGTTTTCAGTGCCTGCTCGTCCGTCCACACCAAGAAGCGGGGGGGGGGGGTCTCTTGAAGTGTGTGTGTGTGTGTGTGTGTGTGTGTGTGTGCGAAGCTCACGCCAACAAGACGGGCACCTTGCAACAGCCTCAGCCTGCTCCTTCTCCTCCTCTCTCTTATCTCCAACCTCCCTCCCGCTTCCTCCTTCACCAGTCCCCTCACCCCTCGTCTGTCTTTCTCCTCTCTACCGTGTCTGTCTGTTTTCTATCCGCGTACCGTCGTGTGTATATGTATGTATGTATGTATGTGTGTGGCGTCGTACAATCTACTACCTACAATGTAAGTCTTTTACATGGTTAGTTTCATTCCCGCAAAGCTAACTCCAGTAAGTAAAGGAAACAGGTACTCTCTCTCTCTCTCTCTCACTCATAAGAACTGAGACACTTCAAAACACGCACGCTTGACTTTCTCCCTCTCTCTCTTTTTCTAAAGTATACAAACAGTACACATTTTGTGCCCCAGTACATATATCGCCACTGGGTTTATTGACATCAACACATAACTATTTTTTGTGATTGCTATTGCTTTTACACACGCCTATGTACGCATATCTGCAGTTTCTCTTTACTTACCTATAAGTCTTGCAGTACAAGATCATGCAGGCTATATACACCACAACAGACACGCTTCTGTTGTGTTCACAAACCACCAACACCCAGACTGGTTTCGATCTGTGAGTTACTTTCAAGCTCTTGGATTGTTGACTATAAAAAGCTTGAAGTTTTTATTTAAAAAAAAAATGTTGCCAACACAATTTTTTGTTATTACTGCTGTTCTTATATCTTAGGTAAGTTTATGATTGTTTTTAGTCTCATTTCATTTTATACTTCTTTCAACTTGGCCGGCTTTCGCTTCTTTCTTTGAAGCCTTCAGTTTTCCTTTCTGTTGATGAGAAAAGTATTCTTTATTGGCAATTATTATCAATTTTAAACAGGTGTCTAATCTAACATTGGTGGTGAACATTTCTTGTGGTCCTGCTATATTTAGATTTAGCTATTATTAAAAAAAAATGAAATAAAATTTTAGTGTTAAATTTAACGTCAAGTCCTTTATGGATAAATTATCTATCTCTTTATGTGACATAACAAACCCTCAAACAAGTTGAAGTCGACACATTTTTTCTTTTTCTTGGAAAAACAAACAAACAAAAAGAACAACGTATTAAGTTATCTTGGGGGATGGGGCTAACATCTTTGGGCCCTGTGCAGCTGCACCATTTGCATTGCTTCAAGTACGACCCTAATTATTAATTCTGAACAAAATATGCAACTTGCTTTCAAGATATATATTTTGCACATGAAGCACGACGCTCTTCAGTCACTCGTTCAAGATTCCTTCTTCACTTAACGCCTGGATTTGTTGAATTTCAAGCCTTGAAAATAGGTGTTGTACAACTTCGTCTCATTTAGAGAAAAAGAGCTATTTTATTATTTTTGTTCGATTTCCGTAGCTCAACTAAATATACATTTATATATGATATGTGTGTGTGTGTGTTTGCATTCATGTCCGTACACAGTCGACATCACGGCCGATATGACTACTACTGCGATTCGAGCAAGTGCCTCTTGTCTCTGTTAAATGATTTAGCTGGACTTTTGGTCGGGTGGGAAAATGGAAGAATGTTCGAATATCTTTCACATCGTTTTCTTTGTAATTTCCCAGGGGGATAAAATGTGTATGAGACAGAATTTGAAAAAAAAAAAATTTGATTTCTCTCTCACTCTATCAACCCACATGGGACTACTACTACTACTACTACCACCGCCTCTGTCCGACCACATCAACAACAATTCAACAATACTGCCTCTCTAACTGTAAATCATTACTGCAGATACTGCATTTAACTTTCTTGGTAATTGGCATATATTTCACCATTTGTTGTAATATTTACTTGGTGTCGGCGGGGGGGGGGGGGTTGTGCCAATCTGCCAAATAGAGATCATGCCTACAAAAGTAGTACTCGAAATGTTGGCTTTTTACTTTCACGTACATGGGGCACAATTTGGATCTGATTTCCAAATGTGGATAATCGGCTATTTGCTGGTATATAATACGAATAATTTCAATGATGGTATTTGGAGGAGAGACTTCTTGTGCCTACTACAACTTATCCAAGCCCTATCATGTCTATTTCGAGCCTCCGTAGACGGACCCTTTGCCACAATACCAGTGCATTGATGCATTGTAATATTTGCATAGTTTTTTTTACTTGTATGTGCGTCTTGTATGCCAGTAAATATGGGATATCTCCGTTTACTCTCCCTTCTAGCATCAGACCGCCTTTCTCTTAACCGTTTTAAAACTGTTTCTCTCTAGTTATCAACTTATCTTAGTCTATTCTTAAACATCGAATACCCTTCCGACACTTCTGCACCGCAAAATGAAAAGCATTGTTAGTCCACCGTGGAAATCACCATTACATATTTTCCTTGGATTGTTGGTCGACCTTACTGCTTCTTCAATGCCGTGCACTGGCTTAACCCGACCCTTGCTAAAAACGTGGTGTTTGTCGTGGTGGGGGTAGAGAGCTAATCTCGCTTACATTTGTATCGCTTCTTTTTCCAGCGACTCCACTTCCTCTTACTTGTATTCAGCACAACCGGAGGTTTATACTACCATTATAGACCATCAGGAAGAAGCAAGAAACTAATTGACCGGCTTTTTTTTCTTAAATCCGTCAAATCCACGCTAACGGCCTTTATTTCACGTCGTCGTAGCCGTTTTTTGTCTCTATTCGCCTGTGAACTTGTTTCTTTAACACCGTTACTTTCTCACGTTCTTTCCTGTCCACACCCTCCTCTCCGTCCGATTTAGAGTTTTAGGTTATTAATCCCCCCTTTTTTTTTCTTGAAATTAGTGTGAAAGATTTAAGATTGTCCCCCCCCCCCCGAGTTGAGGAACTGTTGTTTAGAAAGTCTTTCTGGCAGTTGTTAGACTAGTGTGTGTGTCTTAGTTGTTTTCCCCCGCTGAGATGGAGGGTTGGGGGCCAAGGTTCAAGACTTCCTGTGTCTTTTCTCCTTCGTCTCTCACGTCGTTGAGACATACACACACCAATATTTTTGACAGAGCACATTCTCTTATCAGAGATGATTACAACAATACTAGTTATTATTAACTAGGGTGTTATTTAATTATGTACTTTTTGAAGCGGTTGGCAGAGTTGAGAAAACAATACAGCCACGGAACAGAAAACGTTCAAAAATGGATTTTTCTCTTTGTAAAGAGATCTTCATAAACCGAACTAGTGCTTATTCGTTGCGAATTTACAAGTTTCCAACAGAAAAACTATCATTTCTTCGATATTTGTAATTAAAGCAACTAACCAATTTTCTACACGTACTTTTTCTCTGTCTGAATCCATTGGAATAAAACTGAAAAGTGATTAATGCATATCTTCAAGGCTCTGTGGGCGGAGACAAAGATGGTTTGTTTGTTTATTGTTTTTTTTTTTCATCATTCACTTGGAATACTTGCATGGGACCTAGTGTCAATTAATTTTATGGGGGTAGGTTAGACGTTGAATCGTCTTTTTAAAACCACGTTTAGAGATTCATTTACATCCGAAACTTTTTGAAGCTAGTTTGGAGCAGGTAGCCGAGGAAAACATGTTGATAGTTTTCATTTTATTTTTCAAATCTTAAATGTGCGAAATTTAACGGGAAATGTCAATTTTTTGCAATAATTGTTTCACTTCCTGTGAATACGTTCTAAGAAACATGTTGTCTTGCACTACACCATTAATTCACAGAACTTGTCTTTTCCTGAAAATAGGATGTTATTTCAATTTTTCCTCTGCTTCTCGTCTTTACAATATATTCCGTTGTTATTTAAAAAGTTTTCTGCGTAGCGTCGTTAAAAACGTCCGAAAAATAAAATATATCAACTGGAGATTAAGGGAAGGAGCTATATGACCCCCGCCCCCAAGAGCTACAGGTCTACTGACATGATAACTATAACAAATCCCACCATGTTGGCCCCCAAATCTCTAACTGGTTTGAAAACCCGTATTCAAAATACTGCCTGCAACGGGCCTCGAAAGTCTGCTATCCATCACATTACGACAGGCGCCTTGAGATATTTTGTCATATATTGATGACCTCGCCCCCAAACGATGGACGTTTTCCCCCTACATGTTAAAGTTTATTTCTGACAATAAGTTTCAAACTCATAACCAGTCTCGCCCAGCTGAGGGTGACTTTTTTTTAACCCTCTCCTAAAGCTTTATGAATAGTAGTTCACCAACTGCATTCCCACTAACGTCATACAATAACAAATCTAGCTAAATGTTGGGGTCCTCTAGGTGTCAAGCTTGCTCAAAACTAGATTAATTTCAGTTGGATAATTGTAAAAAAGCTGAAGATCGTTAAAGAAAGAGTTTTCCTGTTGAAAAGAAAAAAAGCAAAGAAACCCATTTTGTTTGTTTGAAAAAAAAACAAAACAAGAACCCCCCCCCCCAAAACTAACCTTTTTAGTAGTTATGTATTAATATTTTCACTGTTTTATCATTCGGCAGTACTTTTTATCTCTGCCATTCATGGAAGAATTATATCGATGCTAAAAATCTCAGCCACTTCTTGATGGAATATTTCATTACTTTTCATCTATATATTTTTTCGCATCGAATACTTAAGTGACTGAGTTTGTTTATGTTTGAGAACAAGTGGCAGGGATGATTTTTTGCATCGAAATATTTCATTATTGTGTGACAGAGATAAAAGTACCGCCCTTTTGTCACGTGTGATTCGCTCTCCCTTCTCAATTTTCCCCAACCACCACGTGTTGTAGGCTTCAAATATCTTCCTATTTAAGAACATGTGTACATCACCGAAAAAGTAATTGTTGTTATAATTATGAAAACAGCAACACTAATTACTATTGAAAAGTAGATTTCGATCTCGTTAGCATCCCCTCCCTCTTATAGTGGCTATTTGAAACCCCACCCCCAGGTTTATCAATTGAACATCCTTTACCTAAAGCAGTGTAAGGAGGAGGATTGTTATATACCAGTGGAAATAGGAAAAACATGAATTACATTTTATTTTTGAAGAAGATATTGCTCGCTCAAATGAATGCACTAATTATCAGATGGATTAGAGACATATCCATCACACCTTATATCTCCTAATAATAGTTACTATTCCCTCAAAAAGTCGCCTTCACAGCAACAATACCTTGAAGAAAGCCCCCCCCCCCGTAAAAAAAAGTATGGGGGTGGGATGATGTTCAAGTGATCCCTAAATTATGATGCCTGCATTGTTTTGCTTTCATAGATTTTCTTGATACGAGTTTAGCTAGGATTATTTGTAATTGTTGAACTACTTTTTGTTTGTTTGTTATTGTGAATATTCGGTATATATCTTAGCCACAACCCTGCGAATAAGAAGATGGTATTCTTTATATGGTTATAAGTTGGGGTTTCAAAAACAAAACTATTGCAGAGCACCATTATCCTTAATTGGTTTAAGGGTTCTAACTTTCAAACCACCTCGCCCTATGTTGGAAAGCCAGATAATGGGGTAGTGGAGACTTCCTGTTTGACCCCCCCCCCCCTGGATGTCTAAAGCTCTCCTAAGTGCAATAGTGTTTAAGATTTCTAATTCATATTTTGAAGTTAAAATCGGATAGTTTACTTCAAAATACACCACTTGATTTCATTTTTTATATATATATATGTATAGATGGATAGAGTGAGATTGCCAATATTGAACTAGAAGTATTGAAGATAGCTGGCACTTGGAAGTAGGGATTTTTTTTAAATCTTAGAAGTCTTGAAATAATCTTGTCTTCTTGGTTTGAAAAATCCAAGATCAGAGGGAGGTACTTGTTCTTTTTCTATCATGTAGGTTTTATTTTTTTGAAATATCTTGCTTACAAATTTGTACTGAAGTGTCATAATTATTAATTCAGTTAAAATCAGTGTATCTAAACTTGTTTGATTCTATGAGTAAAAAAAAATTCTGATTTCTTGAAAATAGATTTATTTTCAAAATATCAATCTTGAGACATGACCAATCTACTTCATGTACCACATGTATTAAACATTTGATGACCTTAAAATGTAGACATTGAGATTTTGAAACATTAAAGGTAAACTTGTTGAAAACAGTTGTGAAATTTCCTGAGTTTCTTATCTTGAACACAACTTCCGATATAGTGACATTGTCACGTGACCCCTTTCTCTTCCATGTGCCTCGTATGTTCAGTTGTAATGGCTGATTTCGCAACAATCATTCGTCTTGAATTTTTTCCTCTGCCTGTTACTCCAGCCTGTGGTTTTTTTTTTTTTTTCTTTTGTCCTTCTTTCCTTTCTTCAATGTGAAAACAATTTCCAGAATGTAATCAGGTGCTTTGTGTAATAAAATGAAACAATTCTTGAATTCTGAAAGGTTAGTCCAGGAGATGATTTTAGTTATTATGTTGGACTAGTTGCCTTCAATGGTGTTCATCTGTACTGCGTCATCATCTGAATCAACGAACTAATAATGATTTTACTACAGCCTGATTCTAGAACCCATTGTGTTCTGGAATCATTCTTTGCTGATTGTGTCACTAAGTGAAAGTTTCCTTATATTTAATCAACAAGAAGCTAATGATTGTTGTCTGGTTTGGGGGCAAATCCAAGTAAGTTTTTTGTCACCAATAAAACGGGACTGTCGCATTGAAAATTAGCCCTCCATATCTTGATTTCTACCCGGGTCCAAACATTGTCCTCCAAATTGACTGTGGAAGAACTATGTGACTGTTCCAGCCTCTTGGTAGACCTGAAGTAGATATGCCTGCTCAAGATCAGTAAAAGGAATAGACTCAATTGTTTTCACGATGGCACAGGTTGATTTAGTTTGAAACTGTATTAGTCTCTATTTGCCAAAAATTACAATAGGCCTGAGAATCAGCTGATGAGAGTAGAGATTTGTGAATCGAACACGATTCTAAGCAATCATCTCACAAACAGAATACATGAAAAACAACTTGTTTTTAAAGAAAACAAAACAATTGGAAAGACATAACTCCATATCTTTTCTCCTTTACTCAACCTAGGAGACTGACGACTTTGATTCTAAAATCAGCCCCAAGAGAGGTAGGCTTTGTCAAATTATCTCGCCTCAGGCACACCCTTGATGGAATCATCTATGGTGCCCAGAATGACATTGCTCTAGGTTATGGGGTAAGAAAAATAAAGTGTCTTCGAAATTCCGGGTGTTTTCAGTTTTAAAACTGGTTCTTCTTTAACAAGTCTGCCTCATTGGTTTTGAGGTTTTCCAAAAATTTTTAGTTAGAAGCTTCTTTTATGAATCAAATGGAAATTTTTTTTATATCATACAATTACAGTATATTTTTTAATTTTTTTTTTTTCTATAAATTGATAACAACTTCACTTGAAGATTAAGCGGATCCATTTTCATGATTTCTAATCTGGATAATCTTCAAAAATTTAACTCGATAAAGTGAAAGTCAGTGTTTATTTCTTCAAACAAATAACCTTCACAATTAATCATTTCAAGTCATTCTCAGAATTTCTTTATGGAATTGATTTTGGTCTCAGTTTTTACAATGTAATGCTGTTGAATTTGAAATGAGAGAATATAACTACCACTAACACAACAAGTGAATGTGAAACAAATATAGTGCTGAGTGAATGGGAGGAAAATGAAGAATAAGCTTAAGGGTTCAATTTCATCTGTCAACCGTGAAAGCTTGGTAGCTCATTCAGTGGAGCAGTTGACATACATAGACAGGTTTCTTGGGGTAATAGGAATGCAAGTTAGTCTCACCTAAAGCTTATTTGCGACCTGTTCCTATTTAATCACTGCAGTAGACTGATGGTCGGAATAGTTGTGATGAAGAGTAACTGAAATTAGGATGGAATGAATAAGAGTCAAAAATTAAGAACTGAGTTTGAGCCTTCAATTTTGTGAGTATTTCCAATCATTTGAAGGCTGATCATATATTTGTGGAAAAAAAATAGTCAAAAATATGGATTAATGATGGTCTCGACCCCACAATTGTAGGGTATTGTCTACGAGACTAGCCTGTTATATATCACCTCAAAGAAAGTGCTTTATTTGTATTCTTGAGGTTTATTTATATCTGTTAAGATTCTGATGATACAAAATAGTCTAGTGAGATTACTTTTTCTGAACTTGTATGACACGTGGAATGTATGGGTTAAAACTGACAATTTTGCTGAAGAAAAGTTTTATTGGTGGAAAGCAGAGAAAAATACTCAATTTATTTTAATGTTATTAGTTAGCTATTTGGAATTATCCCAATCTTGACTTGAAATTTTCTTGATATTTTCAAGTATAATTTTCAATTAACTTTCTCTGAATGTTTTTTTCTCTCTAATTTTTTTTGTGTTTGACTATTTCAATTTTTCGCAAGGAATGAACTTTTTTTCTTATCGAACTCATTTTTTGTCTGGATTTTTGAACATTATTGGTATCCCCGCTTTACGAAAGTCTGATTTATGCCACTCCGCTTCTATAAAAAACCTCAAGCCGCCATAGCTTCGAAATGTGGCTGTGAGCATATGTGCTTTATCTCATTCATCTACTTCGTGCAGCCGTTAACAATATCTGTTCGTAAGTACAAGGAAAGCCTAAAAGAGCTCTGAAGGGTAGCGTAAAACCGGCAAACATTGAAGAAAGTTGTTGTTTTAGTCAGGCAACAAAAATATTTAACAGTTGAATTAATAGTAATTGCTTCTTCGCTTTATGCCATTTCAGTTTGGGAAGACCTTCATTGGATAATCGGGAAATGAGAAAGGGGTTGTGCTACCTCCAGTACCTCTGTTAAAAGCCAAAATGAATTTACAAGATGAAACACTCTGACACCAAAAATTAAGCACTCCACTCCCTGAAGAAATCTGTATTTAATTTGTTAATAGTATTGTAAATCCATTATAACGGTTTACAATATGTATTTGTTTTTTACTTATGTTGTTTTATTTAATTTCTATTTATTTATTCATCTATCTATTGAGTGAGAGTGGGAACTTTTTTTAAAGAGATGATGGCACCTGGGGGTGGGGTATGCTATGAACATACCCGTCACAGCTGTAATTCTTCTGTTGCAGTGGGTCAGGATTTTGTAGCTGCAGATTATTTTTTTAACTAAAAGAGAGAAAGAAAAAGGTTTATATTACACCAGTATTTCTCCAGAAGAGGGGGCGAGGACCTCCCCACCAAGGAAGGAAGGGTGGGGGAAACTTAATCTTTGAATTAGTCAAACTCACCAACAGGTTGTTGGGATGAGGGAGTATGACTGTACTGTGACAACTTGTGCCCTAAGCTGAGATTTTAATAAAGGCTCCTCCTGACCTTGCTCCACCCTTCATTGAACAGAATTAAAATGACGTTAAGTCACATCAAATAACTTATTTCATTGTGCTGTGTATATATAAAAAATGAATCAATTTCAGCCCCTTTTATTGATTTTAGAAATAGGATTTTTATTCCAGGTATGAAAGAAATATTTGCAAAGGTGCTGATCCTTAATCTGCATACAGTGTACTGAACCTTGTTTTTGATCTCTGACTGTCCTCAGGGTCCCTTGGCTCCAGCCTACTCAGCCTAATGGTTAATCTGCCACTGACTGTGTGAAGTACATTTTTTGCTCATCCGTCTCGAGTTTTTAATTTCTTTTAGAGTATTCCATATCTACTTATCTTAGTCTGGCACAGAGACACATAAATGGGGCATCCTGTCCATGGATCAAACCCCAGAAGAGATTACTAGTTCGACCATATCACTACATGCCAGGCGATCATCTTCATTGATTTTTGTTTTTGTAATTTGAAAAGTTTTTTAGAACACCAATCTTTTAATAATAGAAAAACAATTCCTTCTTAATTGATGAGAAAGTATTTCATTTTATTTTCTTCTGCCAACAAAGTTGGAAGATATATGTATCCATTCACTCATGTCTGTCTACACACTATCCCCACAAATTCAATGTAATTTTGTTGAAGGGTGGCTCATGGGTTAAGAAAGAATTGATTAATTTTTGGATGGATCCAGGAATGTTTTACAGTTACTTCTCCTGTATCTTGGCTATATATGAACTGATTTTCATTCAGTTTTCATCGGTGACAATGGCGTTGGCAAAGGTTGGGGCTTTCTGATGTTTCCTTTTTAGTTGTCCACACTGCTTGTTTAAAGCGAAATATCATCTTGTTTTTGCCCTCCGAGGGAAACTTAGTTTTAACAGTTTAAACCAAAAGACTACAATGTTAGTTTGCATTATATGACCATGTTGATTTTGATGTAGAAATTTAAAACCTTATTTCTTTTGAGTTTTTGTGTCAAATTGAAGTTGGCAGGTGGGAAATAGTAAAATGAGATGAGAATTTTTTGTTGTAAAAATAACGACTTCAGACAAATCCCTTGGAAAGTATTCAAAATGCCACTTAGCTTTTGAACAGACTTTTTTATGGTAAAATTGTCACGTGCTTTCAATACATCTTCCATTGGCCAAAAAGAGTAATGACGTATTTTGAAAGTGTCAGTTGTATATTTTTGCGAAATTTCCCTTAAAGTTTTTACTCCTAAGAATGGATACAAATTTGAATTTTAATAGAAAAAATTAAAGAAAAAAAATAACAATATTATTCACTTTGTTGTTGCTTGGACCCCTACTGGATTGTATTGTTGCTAGTCATTCGTCCTTTCCGGTCTACATTTGGCTAGAATGGAAAACTTGGGAGGGTTAGTCTCTATAGGGACGACCTCAGATATGTTTGACAAGTCTCTAAATTGACATACTTGTTAAATCACTTTTTTTTTTGAATGAAACTATACCCCTTTTCATTTGCTATAAGCTTGACTCATTTTCTGAATTGTTTCCATCAAATGATAGTTAATGTTATTGCATTGTTAATTTCTTTTTTGTTAGGGTTCAAAGGCCATGTCCCCTGAAAGGTTATTTCTGAGGACTTCCTTCTACAGTAAAATGAGTTCAATTTTTTTTTAACAAGATGAAATTAAATATAATTGAAATAGTTTTAGGCCTAACATGAAAATCCATAGTTTAAAAACGTAAGAAAAAATTTTGGTTTTGTTTTTCGAATTCATGTGAAAGAAGGGGATTATTTTTGAAATTTTAGGAAACAGAACTTTTTTTCCCCTTCCTCCTGGGATGAACTTAATTTCTCTAACTAGGTTGATTGATTGTGATTTTAAGTGACGTTTCACACTTCAATCATTTGTAATTATCCTGAATCTGAATATTTGCATCTGTTTAGATCAGGACTAAGTCTAACATTGATAGTACCCGGTGCGTAACAATTCTTGGGGCCCTTCTATTTTTGCATTTAATCATTTTGAAAAAAAAAAAGGGGGGGATTTGTGGGAGGAAAGAAAAAATTGAATTGATTTTTCTATCTCTCTCTACGTCACGTAATAAATCCAGAAAAATATCGGAATATATGATGGAATGAATCTATAAAATTCCTTGCGAATGTCGCTAAAATCCTTACTTAGTAATAAATCTGACTCGATACTCTTTCGCGGATGTTCTGTAAATATTTCGGGTTTTGGGAACTAAGAGTTACGGTGTTTCCAGTTGATAAAATGAACATACAAAAAAACGGAAATTGAAAAGTAGATTTACGCTGTACCCCATCTTCCATCTTGGTGTCTGTGAGAGAGAGGGGGCTTTAAAATCTTTGGGCCTTGTACTGCCTCAAGCACGACCCTGTTTAAGATAGACCTGGGTCAGTCTAGTGCTGAGTTGCAAGTGTAGGGTACCTAATAAAGATCGAATTCTCTGAGAGGTAGTTGTTGTCAACCATATTTTTCCGTTGAAGGATCCATCGTTTGCATGTGCCACGGCAGAAGGAAGATAATGCTGCATCAGTGGTTTCAACGGGACGAGCTTGGGCCTGATGATTATTCTTTAAAATATTCAGAACTTCAACGGGCATAGACTTTCTATAACAAACGGGCGGAATCTGTTCATTCCTTAGGGAAATATTTTGTACTGGGTTACCCTGGGCCCACTTCTCTTGGTCGCTTATTTGTTTAGGGTCATCGCAAAATTCCACTGCCCCATTCCCGGTATCCAATTTGATCAAGAGAAGATGTAGATTCTGACAAGTCATTCCAGGCCTTGGATAAAAAAATGACTAGTAGATGTAACCATAGGTCTTTTTTGTACTCGAAAACAAAAAGAAGAATCGTTTCGATAAATTCGACTTGTCATTTATTGATGAAGTAAAACTATAACTGTGGTTCGGAAAAATTGAAAACGTATTAATGAAGTCGACTATTGTAAACAACACGTGGCATTTTCGGAGGGTACTCTACAACTTCATATTTTTTTGATAAAAAAATCTCGATTCAATGATGATAATTTCCATTGATTTTGAATAGGTTCCGAGCCTATGAAGTCTGATTCTAAAAGGGTGTTACCGAATGAAAGACATTTCTAAAAACAAACAGAAAATCAATAGTGGATGAGAAATTATTTCCATCTTTTTTCTGTATACAAATAACTCTGGTTGAACGTCTCAAGTTTTGAAATGGATTGGGATTTTTAAAAATCATTTTGTGAACATTGTTTTAGTTATCAACCCATTCTCATCAACATTTCAGGAACAGATCCATACCCTCTGCTCGGACAAAGCATTGTTATTAAAGGGATATCTAGACAATGAAATTCCATTGTAATACCCCCCCCCCCCTCAATTTAATTATAAATTAATTATTAAAAAAAATATCTAATAAGTCTGGTCATTTATTGATCTGCGGTTAATTTTTTTTTACCTGTCAAAAGATAATATAATACCTTCTTGTCGATATTTGAAATTCGTTTACTTTTCCACGTATCTGATTGCAAATATGTTTTTTTTTTCGACCCCACCCCTGCTCAGATTCCTCGACCAGCCTCGACATTTTGTGAACGTTTTTGTTGCTCATCAAATATTATCATACCCAACAACATTTTACCTGTAAAGGGAATGAAAATTAGACCTTCTGGTCTCGAACACAGACCTCCATCCAAAAATATCTCAGCCACCAAGCGGGTCCACCCAATTAGGAATCGACGAAAGCACTGATGATTCTTTTTCCTTTTAATCTATTCTATGAGTTAATTATGTCATTATCATATCGTAGTATCGATTTTTGTATGTAAACAAATACAAAGAATTGAATGCTTCGTGATTTCCGAAGAACTTGTTGAAAAGAACTGGTAAATGAGATCTGGACTGTAACTTCTCTTACCATTAATAAATTACCGCCCTCCCTTATATGTTCTTACTTGGCGTAATACAAAAGGAATCCAAGTACAATAACTTTTCTACAAGATGTTCAATTGATTTAATGAAACTAATGAAAAAATTCTTGAAAATATTTTTAACTATTTAAAAAGTATATACGGGAAAGTAGTTAACTTTTGTTTGAAAAACATTTATTACTATTGTTTCACCGATAAACGTAAACGAAACAGACATTAAAACAGTCCATTGCAACCATGGGGAAATGTTTTTTTTTTTTTTTTGTTTTTTTTTGGTTTCTCTTGAACACGAAAAAACTTGAACGGATTTTAATAAATGACGGTCTTTAAAAATGGAATGCGAAGGGAGGTAACCCATTATTGGTAAAAAAAAAAACTAACTCCGGGTTATAATTCACGCCTCAAATTTCCTCATGCCTAAGTGCTATTTCTTGAAGAGTTTTTTTTTTAAAATTTTCATAAAAATGTAGTTATCGTAAAAATAGTGACGATGATGACAATGATAATTATAAAGATGATTATGTGAGAGTTGTATCAACCCTAGTAGGAGCTCTGAGAACGGTCCTAAAGAACATAGTAAAGAAGTTGGAGAAACTAAGACTCGGGAGGGTCCAACAACAGCACTGCTGAAATCGGATAGAATGCTGAGATAAGTGTTAAGTATTGAGGAGACTGGCTGTCCCTTGCTCTCCACTGAAAGACAGCAGTTACCTCAGGTGGGGAAAACTCAAGGAGTACAAGATAAAAACGATGATGAAAAATAACAAACTAAAAACAACTTCACAAAACAACTTTAACTAAATAAACGATGACCTGTTAGGCCTTAAAAACTTGAATCTAGTTTATTCATTTTTATGTTTTGACATTTAATTTGTTTCTGTTGTTCATTCTCTATGCACGAAAAATATTTCACCATTTCTTTTTTTTTTTTTCAAGAAATTATGTAAAGTTCATGAAATTCATATTGAGGAAAAAAGACAATTGTATTTTCAAAAATTTCAGTTCTGCAAAATGTGTATTCAGTCAACCAGGTCAAATGATCAAATTTCATCTTAACTTGATGAATCTTGGAGTAAAACTCGATTCCTAAGCTTTGTTTATCTTTTCCCTAATTTTTTCTCTCTCAAAATTTGAGAAGAAAACAGGTCTTGAACTGAAAACCAATATTTAGTCATAAAACTAAATATTAGCCGTGAAAAGTAAGATGAATATTTTCTTTTTACTTTCTATGAATATTTCAGGAAAAAAATTATCTATTAACATAGTACGCGTGAAAGATTATTAATCAACGTATGGGCCTGAAATATTGCCTTGAATCGGATTATCTGTGCCATTCTGCCTAGGATCAAAGAGTATCTCCCGGGTCCTCTCCTTAGATCTGATTGATCAAAGTATAGCATCTGTCCATGAGTTTTGCTTGGGATCAGAGTGTTGTATCTGTAGTGTTGGCAATATGGATACACACTACACGGCTACAAATGGATTCTCTTACTTTCGATAACTTTTTTTTTGGTTGTTGTAACTAATTGATAGGTTTTATTGTCGAACCAACAGAACTCTTTTGAACTTATCAATAATGTGCATTTTTATTTTTAGTTGTATGTATTGTTTATAATTGCTTTCATATGACGAATGTAATTTTCTTGCTTATTTGGCAGTTACAGACTGCATTGTATGTCAGTCAGTTCATACACCCGGTGAATAAATGGTATGAATTTTAGAAAATCTAATATTTTAATATTCGCTTAAGCATTAAGAAAATCAGTTTGTGTCATCTCAGAGTGCCATAGTTACACAAGAACGTGTTTCAATTTGTAGCTAAGAAAATACAAGGAATACCAGCCGTGATTTGTGGTAAGGGTAATGATTCTTTTTAGGAAGAATGATTCAGTAACGGTTTAAAGTCAAATTACCACATGCCTCTAGGGATGTAGAATTCATGTTAAAATTTAAGCCTTTTTGCCTTGTAGATAAACGTGAAAAGGTTACTGCTTTAAATAAACACAATTCGTTCTAAAAAGTTTCAAGGTAATTATCAATGAGATACTCGTAAGAAGTGTCAGGATGAGTAGGCACTTCTGTGAATTAGAGAATGGTCAATATTTCGATATTAAAAAGTAGGTGGTTCATTTTACGTGTAGAACCAATTTGAATTTTAGAAATTATTTAAATTTCGAAAACTGTTTTTAATTAAAAATGATTTGAATCGTAAGTTAGTTCCAAGGATAATAAAATTACCCAAGATGGAAAAAATGCTATAGTCTTGAACAAAAAGATTTAATAAGTCTCATGTCAATAGGTGTTTTTAGCTTTCCTTCATTTGTTTCTTATTGAAAGCAAATGCTCTATAATCCTCGTATTTCGTTGTCTTTCAATAATCTAATTTATGAGAGCAACGATGTGAAACTACAAATTACGATCCGGACCATCTTTTTAAGAGGTTTGAAAAAACATTCTTTTCTTAGCTATTCTATTCTTTCCCCCTTTATCTTGTTAATTCAAATACTGTCGAGTTCCTGTATATATACAAGAAAACAAAGTACTATCACATGCCTCGCCGTGGAACAATGGTTAACAAACTAGTCTCGCCGATGATTACTTTTGTAGTGAGATGTTTATCCTCACCGAACAGGGCCGGTACTAAGGGTCCGTGATGCGTTGGGCAAGCTGAACTTCGGCGCCCTAAAGTATAGTTTTTGACATTGAGAAAAATGTGGAATTTCCCTGTCTCTCTCTCTCTGGGTACTTCTGATTTATACTAAATATCAATAATTCAATTTTCATCAATTGAATGAGTTTGTTGTCGGTTATGAGAATTTACCTTTTTTTTTTTGCCAATTGTTTCTCTTGGTTTTACCACAACAGAAAGTATTAAACTGCTAGACCATCCTGGAATCAGGGGATTTTCTTGTTCATTTTCCCATTTTCGATTTGTATTCGGGAAGTCCTATTGATTCCGATTCATGAAAGGCTACCTGCGCGACTACCTCTGGTAACTTAGACCGGCCTTGTCACTGGGTTCCCCAAATGGTTAGCCTCGTGTCAATTTGAGCTCATTAGCAAATACCCCTGTATTTGTGTTTTACCATTTTTGGATGAAAACAGATGATTGGGAAGATGGCAATAATCTCAGGGTGGATATTTTTGCACCTGGATAGGGTGTCCCAAGTATAGGTTTAGACATTGAAGAAAAAAACAAACATTCTAAATGTTTTGAGAAATTAAACCGAATAATTGCATTTTCAAATTGTTTACCGCCAGACTTCGATTTTTTGTTGCAATAACTTTCCGATCAAAATTCCTATCGATTTCCTGATTCAAAATAAATCGATGTAGTAAGAAATAGAATTGCATTTTTAATCGAAAAAAGTGGCATTTTTCTTATTCGTAGGCATTCATGAAAAGAATTCGGAATTATTTGATGTAGACAACGAACAAAGAAAAACTTCGGAGTTGATAAATTGATTTGAATGAGAAAATTAACATTATTTCTTGAATATAACGAGAGCAAAAGAGCAGGTATACAAGAAATCAAAAAATAAATAATTGGAATGCGAGGAAATAATGTTACATTTTTATATTTATCATTATGAATAAATATGTATCAATGAATACATCGAATGTTGTTCTCGTCTGTAAAATTTTATTTAATTTAATAGTGTCCTTAATAATTAATTTGATTGAATGATTTTTTTTTTATTAAATAAATATAACAAATGGTGTAATCCCATCTGTAATATTTTATTCAATCCTCACGATTTTAAACGTATTAAAACGTAGACGTTTTTTTCTTTCAGGCCTACCTTACTTGCTTTCATAAATGGCCGACTCCGCCGGCGACGATTTGCGAAAATGTTGACTAATTTAAACATATTCTTCATTAAAATGCATACCAAAAGTAAAAAGCTAATTCTGTAGTGAACGTGTATCTGATAGCAGAGACTATCTTCAAATCACCAATTCTGTGAAGAGCAGAAAGAAGGAAGCAAATTGAGAGAAGTTGTCCTAAAAAGTTTGCATGATAATTCGGACAGGATTTTGAGTTGAGTGTCCTTTTATTTACTACATCTGTCCAATTGAACAATAAATTCCTGTTTATTTTTTTTCTTCTTTTTTTTTAAAGGCTAATTTATGATTACCAAAGGTTGTTAGAATTAAGGAATAACTTTTAGTTATTTTTATTTTTGAAAACTTTAATTGTGCTTTGGGCGAGGGGTGGGGCGTCCCCCAAGATTCACGTGTGTGTGTGTGTGTGGGGGGGTGCAATTTTTTGCTTTGATCAAAATTGATGACCAATTTTAATATTCTGAATTTATCTGACAATATTCATGATGGAGAAATACAACACTTATTGTCATTGCAAATTCCTTGCCTTTTTAATAAGCCTGTTGCAATAAGAATACCTGGTTCCTCTGGGACACTGGGCATTCGTACTGAATATCAAAGACATTATAATTAGCTGAAAATTCAGTTCTACATTGAATATATGAAGTCATTTGGCTATAAACGTGCTATGTATGAGCAAGTATTCCATGTAAAAAGTGCAACAAAAATATTATTTTTTCAACTTCACACACAACTGACCGATGATATTTGGGTCGAATTTTCCCCCTAAGGAATCGTGTGCGCACACACACTCACACACACACACACCTTTTGCTCTTGAAGCAACCGGATAAAGTAGTCAGAAAAAAGAATCTGGCTCTGCTAGATTTTTTTAGGTTTTTTTTTTTCTATTTTAGGGCGCCTATCGTAGAACAGATTTTTTACTAACTTAATTTTTGTTTCGCTCAAGGCATCAAAAGTGGATTTGACCTTTCTCGATAAACCAATCTTGTGTCAGACTAACATATGCTTGATCACTTACAACCTTACGCTCACGTCTCCATTCGATTTCCAACCTCTTTCTTTCTAGTTCGATCTTTCTGGTCACTTGTAAAATCTGAATTCTCGACTATGAGAATTCGAATAATCGTCTGAAGTCAACAAGAATCTAAATGAGTGTATTTTTTTGTCTTCACTGGACTGCATTTATTCCTTGATGATTTTTTCCATGTTATATTGGGGGAAAAAACACTAAAAATATTGACGAACACATTTTCAAGAGATCAAATTGTTTATCTTTTACTATGAGAACAGTGTTGTGGAATGTGGCTTCATCGTGAATTGCACCGTAGATAATCAAGAAAATGACACCTTCAGGAGGATCTCAACGTGTCCTCTTTATTATTTGGTACACATAAAGTATGCTTTTCAAAGGTCCACATTACGCCACTCTTTACCTTAAAAAAGCGAAAATAGCATTCAGCGTTTGTTTTGCAACAAGTAATTATTGAAGTAGTGAAACGTCTTCCTTTTATCTACACTCCGGTCTCATGCACTCTTGCTTTATGCCATTTCGGCTTACGAAAGCCTTCTATAGGAATCTCTGATTTCAGAACCTATGCAAATAAAAAAAAATCAGTTCTATAGACGGATATTGCAAATAATTTTAATAATTACGAAAAGAACATAAATCTATATTCGATTTGGAATAAATAAATCGAGATTTTTTTGATATTTCCACGTTTATCCCCGTTTTAAAAGGAGTGACGTAATTAATTAAAAAGATTACAAGTTTAATTTTGTTTTGATTTTATATTTGTAATGCTTTTTTATATCTAAAAAATAATTGAAAAATGAAATAAGATTAAAAATAGCATATTTCCAACCGCCCCCAACTACGCCAATATGTACTCAAAACTTGTTTTCTCATTCTGCACCCACCTTTTTTTTTTACTTAACAATTTTACTGTTTTTTTTCTTGTTTCTTCAGCGAAGTTTTGATTCTCCCCTTTTTGAATATGCAGAGGAATCAACTTATTGTGATCGCTTTGGGTCTGTCTATTAAATAACAATAACCGAATGCTATAGCGGAAGCTGCTGGATGTGATCAATTTAAATAAGTGATTGAGACCGACTGATTTTGATAACAATAACCATGATTACAGTAAGCGTAAAATAAAACAACACTAACATATGTTATTTTTCGCGTCACTTCACATCAGTGGTCAGTCGTAGAAACCCTTATTCGCTATTTCTGTGAACTTGAGGGGTTTATAGCACATCATGTGGGCAACCGCCCGCGGGCCTGATTTCATTTGGGGCCAGTCCAGGCATTCAATTAAAGTCTTGGGTGATTTTCTCAGACAGCTAATTTACAATTTATATTGTAAAATCTCTACTGTTGGCTTCGCAAATCAATAATATAGTAATTGTAATTCATGTTTGGGTTGTCTAAAATTAGAAAAGAAGTACGCTTTCGGTAATACCATCTTCATTTTTGAAGTGAATGTATGCCCCGAATAAAGATGAAAAATATCCTATGTGGCCCACTACATTGCCCATGCATTGTTTGACGCTTGATATCATTTTCCCAAGTAAAATTTGAATCCAGGAAACTCTTCTTGAGAAAGAGCGACGGGATTTTTTTTTCAACGGGCGAGGCAGTCCTGAGGGTTGATGCAGACCCCTTTCTCTGTTCAACAGAGCACATCAGAAACTTTTTTCCCCCAGTATCTAGGTATGGAAATTTTATAATATAGCCCCTTAATAATCTCAATGAATTAACATTAAAAAACTCAAATATTTCCATTTGGACCCTCGCTCGAAATCTTGGATTCGCTCCCGGGAGGGATTTTTTTTTTTTTTAAGGCTGTGTTTTGTCTAGTTTTTTTCACAGTTTGTCCCTAGCGTTTTTTTTTTTGTTGGTTCATTTCGCTTTTTTCATAGCATAATTTTGTCTCCCCGCTTCGTTTATCTTTTTCTTTCTTCCCGGCTATTTCTTTTCTGTCATTCTCTCTCACATAGTACTTAACCACTGGCCTCCAGCCAGCGGCCATCAGTCGGTTGGTGAGTTGGCTCCTGACTGTTGATTTAGCGTTATATAAAACGAAAACTAGGAAGGAATAATGGAAGAAAAAAATCAACTTACTTAGATCTTTATTTTGGTTCTACAAAGAAGTTGAATACAATACTACGGGGTCTTATGTGTGTTGGGATCACTTAATTTCACTAAATTTATTGTGTAAAAATAAGTTTAGTGAAATTAATAGCTTTGGATAAAAAAAAACAAAGCTAATATGTATGCTCTTTTTGAAATTTTAATTTCTATAGTCTGACCTATTGGAACAACTCTCTAGTTATAAAATTGTCTTGTACAGAAAATATATCAAAATCCTTTTGCAGCCAGGTATAGCTAGGGACGGTACTTAATTTCTGCTACTCACTGCCACCTGTTGAGACCACAAGTTCTTAATCATGAACGAACTCCCTGCCACATTTGATATAGTAGTATAAAGATGTGGCGCAGATAGTTTTTACAAAATATTTCAATAACTTGTGACAATGATTGGAGAGAAAAAAAGTACTGCTACATAACTAGCATTGCAAGAGACTGATTTGAACACAAAGATTGATGTATACACTGCTATTTCGTGTCCTGCTGTCTGCTCACAATTACTAGAAATGTTAATCGATGTATTTTTTCTTTTAAATAATCTCTAGCTGACCCATGACATCATAAAATGACTGCAGAATTCTAATAATTTTACTATTGCATTGTACTTTGAAGTATATGGAAAAAAAAACATTGTCGCTCTGTATTTTCTTATGTTTAAGATGAATGAACCCAGATTTTTTTGACATTTGCAAAAAATGGGGTGAGTAATCTATAAATAGTATCTAATAGTTTTCTCCCTTGATGAATGTTACAGACGAAAATATAGACTTACTGTTAGCATATTTAAATTGATTCTTTATGAAAATGTCTCAACTCCTAGAGTTTAATCAAAACTCCTGTTAGCAAAGAAAGCCTACATTTTTATGGCTCAACACACCATGTACGTACCTATAGAGTTTTAAAGATGATCATTTTGTGTGTAAGGCACTTATGTCTTTAAACACACATTTAGTACATGTAAATATTCAATTTTTCTAATTACACAATCCTCTCTCATGTCCTGCTGTCTGCAGTTTTCTATTGAGAAAAAAAGCTGTAAATTCATTATGCAGTTCCTTGAAATAGAAAATATTGTAGGATTTGTTCGCAAAGAAAAAAAAAAAAAAATTATGGCATGCATATAATGGACTTGTTATACAGGTATGCATTAAATAGTGTGATTAATTTGTCTTTTTCCATACAGTTCAAAAGTGCACAGTTCAAGGTCTTATTGATGTGTTTTTTTTTCCTTCAGCTTTGACTTGGTTCCATTAATTTGTTCTGCAATACCTTAAGCATGCTACAAACCATACACTCATCAAAACTGTCCTGTTCAAGGTATACATGTAGATGTTGACCATGTTTAGCTTGGTCTGACACAAGACTAAATGCAAGTAGGAAGATTGTGTTGCACAAATCTCCTAAATCAGAAGGACCTGCCAACCTTGAAAAGGAGCATTCAAAACCCTAGCTGGGATCAATCTACCACTGGATATTTCCTCCGCTTGATCAGGCACAAGGCCAAAATAGAAGGATGCCTAGAAAAGTTTGAACATCATAGCAATAGCTCGAGATGTACAGGTGGCCCTTCTCTAGCTCTCAGTATTCCCATCCAAATAAATTCTCTGTGTTCATTTACTTAGAAACTGTTCACCAAATCATGTATGTGTCATTTGTGCAAGCAGTATCAAAGGAGTTACAGGGCTGAAGGCTGAACATTCATTCCTTAAGCCCCCCCCCTATTTTTTTGGATGGGCGTGGTTTCAATTCACAATGTAGATTCATACTAAATTCGTGCCATAGTTTGTGTCTGGCAGCATTTCCATTTGGTCTTTAAAAATATACTTTTTCTCTTATGATTCGATGAAAGGTTAGAGAAGGAGCTTATTTATTGATCACCCCTCTTTCCAATCTTTCAATTGATCACCCTCATCATTGTATGCTGCCAAAAGACAATTTCTATTGAATCACATACCCGATCTGTTTTATAAGTAATTATTTAGCTGACAAGTTTGCTCTCCTCTACTTGTTTCCATATTGGAATTCTTGGATCCTCAAAATTCCATCCCAGAAGTGTGCGTCCTTTGTTTCTATCCAGTCCCTCAGAATGTGGGATGATATTTGCATGACCAATGGTGTTGAGAGTTAATGGTATTTTGGTGACTGGGAAGAGATTGTTGGATTCCAGAAGAAAATATTCTTAGAAGCATGGACACACTTTTATCTGCTTGTGAAATACCCATTGAATTGCTTGGGGGGGTGGTATCTGAAATAAACTTGTGGGAGTTGTCTGGATCCCCTGTACTTGACTAAATATTCCGCTCACAGACAATCGTGTTTGATTCCACCTCATTTTACTGTCTCAACTTTCGTCTTTCAATAACTGAGTTCGGCCATTTTTCTTTTAACAAATATCTTCATATTTCACCTTCTACCACTCTGATTCTTAGTCCATCTTCACAGCCTTCCTATGGTCTTTATTGTGATTCCATTCTCAAAACCTCTCGCTCTAACCTCCACTCTTTTCAACGTCATTTTTATTTTCAAGATATGACAGACATGTTGCTTATGATGAAGTAGGTTGGGTATAAATACTTTTTTTTTTTTTTTTTTTTTTAAATCCATTTATCTGTGAAAAGTCTTGGTTGATGATATAATAGTAAGTTCGCCTCAGATAGAAGTAATCTTTGTCTGAAACCTCATAAAATGTCAAGATTTTTAATATTGATTTCCGAGGCCCTCTTCTGTACACGAAGCCCTTAGCAGTTGATACTTTGTTTTTGGTGGCTGGTTCAAGAACAGTTATTTTCCAGTATTTGGGTGTAGATCTTTGACAAAAGCTGTGGCGAAACAAACAAATCAGACTCGATGAGAGCAAAGTGAGCCCAAGATCTAGGGTGCCAAGTCACGTGTTCGTGGACTTATTAAATCCAAGTCACATGTCAGGACTTTCCAAATTCAAATGGAGAAATTAATGAATTAAACAGTCGAAATAAGATTCTCTGATGTGAAGTCAGATTTTTATTTTTTTGGAATATTCACTCCCTCATCTCTGTTTCTTTTGAGAAAAAAAAAACAAACTAATATTTAACATTATTTTCATATGTCCATTGTTGGGGTGCTGTTTTACAAGGTCTCTTCTCTCCAAAATCCAATCAAATAATCATAATGATTTTAAATTAGCTTCTATTCTTCTGATGTCAACACATAGCTTTTTGCGTATCTTTCATGCAGACCAGGATTCTTCAAAGTATTGCAAGGACCTACCGACTGGTTCACAATGAATAAATTGAATAAAGAGTAATGTTGGTGGTAATGATTAAGATTTGAAGTATGAATATATCTAATCTTATCATCAATAATTTGTTAAACTAGTAGCTGTGGCATGGTTGATAAAGGTTTAATGAAAAGGAGTAGGGTAGTTGGCTAGACATGATTTATATGCATGCTCTGACGAGAATGTTCCTCACATCTACACTATAGATACACACACAGATTTAGTTGTGTTTGAATTGGTCTTTAAAGTTTATGCCTTAAACCTTGTGGGTTGATAGGTTATGGGATAAAATGAACAGGGTTGCAATCAAAAAAAAGTTTGGGGAAATGCGGCTGAACTGTGGTCCTGCAAATTTGATCTCTTTTTAAGATCCTTGTTGGATTTTTACTGTTTTGGTTGAAAGATTCTTCGGCCTTCTTCTGGTGAATTAATCATTGGATTAGCAGGGATTTTCTACTATAGATGGTCCTAAATCTGGGAATCAGAGAATCCTTCAAACCATATTTTTCTTTCTTGAATTCAGGGAGTTTTAACCAGTTTTCTACACTAACCCATTTTTGTTATCCTTTGAAATTATGAAGACAAGACAAATTAGCGAGATCTTCCCGACAGAAGATTAAAATTTCTTTTATCATATCCAGCCTCTAGATCTAACTATTTAGAGTGGAGCAACCCTCGAAATAACCTACGTATCTAAAGGGACTCTTTCATAAAAATATTATATATACTGCTAATGACACATAAATTTGTGTCTTGAAATCTGAAAGTAATTATTACTATTCTATGGTGCTGATATATAGGTGCAAAGCATTCAATGTTACCTAAAGATGGAAGCAAAATATCAAATGACTTCAAGTAAATTTAGTCAAATTTAAGATGATTGATAGAAATTTCATATGAACAAATCTGAATAGTAAGCATTTCTCTGCCTTTTTTTTTTTTTTTTTTTTTTTTGTTCCTTCCTGTGGACTACAAAAAAAGAATTCATCAGAATTTTGTTGATTGAAATCTGTATAAATCACTGAAATATTTTAGTAAATTTATCCCGTTTCCATTGGAGGTAACTAATACTTGAATCGGGTGTAAGTGTGCGAATCGGCTGTAAGTAGCACTTACAACCGTTTTTTTGTGGTAATTATAGATAAAATGAAATATAGATGTTAACAGTTTGTTCTAAAAAATTGATTAAACAGCCCTCGTCTGCTTTGTAAATACTTATGTGCATATAGATATTTAATATAGATATAAGTCTTTGACAGGAGAGCCTCTTGCAACTCAATTTGTACCCATCTCCTCTTATTTACCTACAGAATATATTGATCAGAGAATAGTTCTTGCTTCATTGTTTTAACTGCGATGAAAGTCGACAGTTCTATCAATACCAAAAACCTTTTTGTTGAGAACAAATTTGAATAAGTTCATACAATTCATAAGAAAAGGATATAGTATGGGTTAAGAATGAGAAATTTTTTATTTAAAAAAAAAATCAATTCTAGAAATGAAAAATCATTTTTTCAGTTTTGCAATTTATTAAACTTGATTATTTTGACTACATTTTCTATGATCTTGTGTTAAAGAAGCTTTTTGCTATAATTTCCATCATAGTTGGTGTATATGTCTAGTTTTAAGTCTTATAAAAATCACCCCTCATGTTGTTGTTGTTGTTATAGACCTCCGAAATGGGACCTTTTGATGGAATTGAACCTTCCTTATTTTTGTGATTTGTTGGGTGACACTGCATTCAAATCAAAATGTTTGAATTTTGCACTATATCTTTTCATGCGTGTATATATTTATTTGAGTATCTTCATCTAGGGTTTTATTCAACGTTCTTCAAAAAAATGTTTTGTTTGATGTACAATATTTGTTTCTGTAGGATTTTTTGTATTCAAAACTGTTTTCTGATTATACGAATTGTTCGTAATTGCCAAATTTAAGAAAAAGAATAATTTGAAAAAAAAAAAAATGTTAAATCAATTTGTCTAGAAAAGTTAATTCATTTTTCATATTCTCTAACAGGCACTTGTATACGTTGGTATATCACAGGTCTGGTGCTTATGATGAAGAAAGCATTCATTTTATAATGCACCTAATTCAGTGGTGAATCTAGATGACATAGATCAAATATATAATGGAAATTTCAGATCAGTTCCAGCTAATATATGTTTGAAGTGTTTGAACAAAAATATAAGACCTACAGGCAGAGGATTTATCACTTTCTTCCTCCACCCTGCATAATACCTATCATCTTGATGAAGGATTTTCACTTTTCTTTCTTTTTTTTTTCATCAAAAAATTTTTGTTTGTCTTTTCACTATCAAAAATCTTTTTTTTTTTTCTTTCTTTTCGTTTTTTTTTTTTTTTTTTTTTTTTTTAAAGATTTCTGGGTTTTACGAAAGAAGATAGAAATAATTTTTTTTTTTTTCTGGTCCCTATGATTTTTCTTGGAAATATTTTTGTGGTGACCTGAGGTCAAAATACTCAACTTTCAATCTTTGAGGATGAGAAATTTCTAAAATTGATACATGATGATTTTCGTTTTTACTTTGAATATTTTCTTTCATCAGAAACGGTTTTATTATCTAAGATTTCTCTGATTTTTTTTTTTTTTTTTTTTTCAAGAAAATCCTCAATACATTTGGTGGAAATATCCACCAGTGTTTTTGTGAAGACAGAACACATTTTTCATATTCTCTGTAAGATTATTTACACTATTGACAACTTTGAAGTTGTGAAATATTGTTCATAACTTCACAGCTGTTGAAAGTTGAATTAATGTTTACGTCTTAGGAATTTTATCTGATGTTTCATTCAATTTACTGAACTTGTTCAAGTTGAGAGTCCATTGTTTCGAATGGTAGGTAAGATATATTCTTATCTGCAAAATTAATAACCTTTAAATTGAAGATTCATTGTCAAGAACTGAGAAATGAACAGAAACAAATTGCATGTTCATTATACAGATATGTGTGAGTGCAGATTAAGGTGTGATTTTTTATATAAATAGATATATGAATATATATATACTTACATTTATTTGTTTCTATATATGTGTATAGAATTTGTGTGTGTTCACATTATATATATGATTTATCCAACAGGATATGTCAATGTAAGAAATCAAGAGTTTTTTCTTTTAAATTAAGCCTTTGTTCATGTGACATTTTCTGTTATGCTATTACAATTTGCAATACATGATATAAAAGTGTCAACAAAAGAATAGTGGATGACTTGATTCCTTTTTTTGATCATGAATACTGTTGATTTATATAACAGAAACATGATAATTTACCTGGAAAACCTTTACGATTATTTGCTTGTCAGAGATGGTGTTTGAAAAAGTTCACTGTATATCCTGCCACATTTAACGCACTCTTGTCTTAGAGAATCTTGCTCCCCCCATTATCAAATGAACGCTATAAGTTGGGGGTGGCCTTGAGCGAACATGAATAAGGCACATATGGGTCCAAATTTAACGTAGAGCTATTTTTTTCAAATGAATCCAGAGAAAAATGGTATATTCATGAAATAGTTGCTCACTTGATTTGAAAAAAAACTTCAAACAAATTATGACCATGAAAAACATTGGAAAGAGAGAATCTTCTTGAAAAAAATGTTTTTGAAAGCCATATCATCTTCGTAAGTTTATGGAGCTGCATTGGACCTTAATCAAATAGTCATTTGAACACTATTTCTCAAGTAATCATTTGGATGTTTTTTGACTACGACAATTTGTCAAGGTGTTACCAAAACTTTTCTGTCTATGGAAATCTATTAATTGAATCAATTGGATTTGTTTTTTTTTCGTTTTTAATAATCTTGATCTGAAAAAAATTTGTTTATATTTATATGAAAAGGGAAAACATCAGAGAATGCTTATGATGATATGGTAGTGTGTGTGTATGTATATATATATATATATATATATATATATATGTGTGTGTGTGTGTAAAATATATATATGTGTGTACATATATGTGTGTGAATATATATATGTGTGTACATATATGTGTGTGAATATATATATGTGTGTACGTATATGTGTGTGAATATATATGTGTGTACATATGTGTGTGAATATATATGTGTGTACATATGTGTGTGAATATATATGTGTGTACATATGTGTGTGAATATATATATGTGTGTACATATGTGTGTGAATATATATATGTGTGTACATATGTGTGTGAATATATATATGTGTGTACATATGTGTGTGAATATATATATGTGTGTACATATGTGTGTGAATATATATATGTGTGTACATATGTGTGTGAATATATATATGTGTGTACATATGTGTGTGAATATATATATGTGTGTGAATATATATATGTGTGTGAATATATATATGTGTGTGAATATATATATGTGTGTGAATATATATATGTGTGTGAATATATATATGTGTGTACATATATATATGTGTGTACATATATATATGTGTGTACATATATATATGTGTGTACATATATATATGTGTGTACATATATATATGTGTGTACATATATATATGTGTGTACATATATATATGTGTGTACATATATATATGTGTGTACATATATATATATGTGTGTACATATATATATGTGTGTGGATATATGTATGTGTGTATACATATGTGTGTGTGTGGTTGTGTATGTGTGTGTGGCTGTGTATATATGTGTGTGTGTACGTATATGTATATATGTGAATGTATGTATATGAATGTATATATGTCAACGTATGTATATGTATGTATATGAACGTATGTATATATATGTATATGAACGTATGTATATGTATGTATATGAACGTATGTATATGTATGTATATGAACGTATGTATATGTATGTATATGAACGTATGTATATGTATGTATATGAACGTATGTATATGTATG
>OY735217.1:44175655-44201397 GCA_963457665.1 Thysanoteuthis rhombus | reverse complement strand
GTATATATATATATATATATACGTATATATATATATGTATATATATATATACATATATATATACATATATATATATATATATACTTATATATATACATATATATATATATATATATATTTATATATATACATATATATATATATATATACTTATATATATACATATATATATATATATATTTATATATATACATATATATATATATACATATATGTATATATATATATATATATATATATACATATATGTATATATATATATATATATATATATATATACGTATATAATATACATATATGTATATATATATATATATATACGTATATATATATATATATATATACGTATATATATATATATATATATATACGTATATATATATATATATATATACGTATATATATATATATATATACGTATATATATATATATATATACGTATATATATATATATATATACGTATATATATATATATATATATACGTATATATATATATATATATACGTATATATATATATATATATACGTATATATATATATATAATATATACGTATATATATATATACGTATATATATATATAACGTATATATATATATATATATACGTATATATATATATATATACGTATATATATATATATATATATATATACGTATATATATATATATATATACGTATATATATATATATATACGTATATATATATATATATACGTATATATATATATATATATATACGTATATATATATATATATATACGTATATATATAATATATATACGTATATATATATATATACGTATATATATATATATATACGTATATATATATATATATATACGTATATATATATACGTATATATATATATATACGTATATATATATATATATATACGTATATATATATATATATATACGTATATATATATATATATATACGTATATATATATATATATATATACGTATATATATATATATACGTATATATATATATATATATATACTATATATATATATACGTATATATATACGTATATATATATATATATATATATATACGTATATATATATATATAGTATATATATATATATATATATATACGTATATATATATATATACGTATATATATATATATATATATATATACGTATATATATATATATATATATATATACGTATATATATATATATATATATATATATATACGTATATATATATATATATATATATATATACGTATATATATATATATATATATATACGTATATATATATATATATATACGTATATATATATATATATACGTATATATATATATATATACGTATATATATATATATATACGTATATATATATATATATATACGTATATATATATATATATACGTATATATATATATATACGTATATATATATATATAATATATATATATATAATATACGTATATATATATATATACGTATATATATATATATATATATACGTATATATATATATATATATATATACGTATATATATATATATATACGTATATATATATATATATATATATACGTATATATATATATACGTATATATATATATACGTATATATATATATATATATATATACGTATATATATATATACGTATATATATATATATATATATACGTATATATATATATATATATATATATATACATATTTATATATACATATTTATATATACATATTTATATATACATATTTATATATATACATATTTATATATATACATACGTATATATATACATACCTGTTTTTTTTTATTTTCAATCAATGGTTTGCAATTATTTGCTGTTCATTACGGGTTTTTTATAATCAAATTTTGATGCATCTGTTGTAGTTTTTATACTTGTCTCAAAGAAGGATTTTTTGTATCATCCATTTTCATTTTTTTTAAATTAGAGTTTTTATAACCTTTTTTTTTCTTTCAAGTCAGTGTTTAAGTTTCTATTTTGTGCATTTTCTAATGACAGGTTTCTTTTTCATATGATTTCAATCGGTTTCCCCTTTTACTAGATTTTTTGTCCTCCCTTATGACTTTGATATTTTTGTGATTTGAATGATTCTTAAATTTTTGTTTGAATCAGATATTTACATAAGGTATTTTTTATACATATGTTGCTTTCTGTGTTATTTTTGTGAATAGAAATTGTGAGCAAGGAAGGCATTTCAACTTTTTTTTTAATTTTATCTCTTTGATAATTCTTTTCCGTCCTTTTCTTTTCTTTTATTGGCTAAACTGATGATTCCAAATTTCTCATTTTGGCATTAGTTTCAATATTTTAGGACATGTGTTCTTGTTCTAATATTTTTATTCCACCTCGATGGATAGCAATTTTACACCTAACCATCAACAATATCTACGTTGACCTGTTATTTTTATAAATCTTTTACATTTGTGAAAGATTATGTAACTTACACAACCTCTAATTAATAACAGATGAACTGAAATAATTGAGCAAGAACGTTGGACTTACACATGAACTTCAGCTAGATGAAGATCATGTGCAACAACCACATCATAGATAAAAACATTAAGATTAAAATTGAGGACAAAGAACTGGATAAAGTAGATCACTTCCTAGGACAACAAATATACATGAGACCCTCAAAAGAAGAAGAAATCAAGCGAAAAATCACACTAGGATGGCAAGCTCAACCTTCAAAAATAATCCTAAAAAGAAGGGTTTATAACCAATGCATCCTTCCAATAATCACTTATGGAGCTGAAACATAGAATCTAAGCGACAGATCCGAAAATTGAGAACCATGCAACGTGCACATGAAAAAATTATGCTGGGCCTCACATGGTACATCTGGGAAAAGACAAGAGTCAGGGACATCATAGAATCCTTTGAAAATCTCAAATGGATGTGGGGTGGCCATGTTGCAAGAATGGCGAAAAACTGATGGACATTTCGACTCACGACATACATACCCCGAGATCATGTGTGCAACCGAGGCTCACAGAATATCAGATGGAGAGACGAGCTAAACAAATTCAGAAAGTACTGGCTCCGTGACGCTCATGATAGAGAAGTGTGGCGAATACTTGGGAAGGTCTATGTCCAACGACGGACGATAAAAGACTGATGATGATGTATGGTTGGCGTATAAGTTTAAATGGCGGGTTCGATATTCCTACATAATATTTCATTTCTAGGGGTTTCTCTTTGGTTGATATTTCGACTATACGATATTCTATTTGAGACAGTTATTTTGCAAAGAACATCTATATTTGTTTGCTAAATTGCCATTTGGTTTATTTATGCCCTCTTTGTTCGTATTTTATTTACTTCATCATCGTGTTACCCACCCTTGGTCGGTACGCCACTGAGAAAAAAAATGAAAAGCTTGGAGGAAAAAACATTTTCGGTAAATTAAACTGACGTAAAACAAAAACCGAGAATGTACTTAGGTAGTGAAAGTTAAGCCGGGGGGAGGAAATTCGATTAAAAAAAAGTTTTCAGTTGGTGCACATTAAACTATCGTGAAAACTACGACAGATATTAACTATTTAAAGCTAAACCAGTGGAGGAAATCTATACGGCGAAATGAAAATTTGATTTCCAGGTATATAATGAACTGCTTATGTAATTGACGAAGATTACTATGAAGATAGCTGGAGTAATAAGACTTACTTTCACTTGATCCCCAGTGAAAGTTACTTGTTACAACTAATGTGAAAACAACTGGTACAAGTGACAACGAATACTGAGGACAGTGCAGTAATGTTTAGATTTGCTGTCTTTCCATATCTCCGGCGAAAGTCACATGTTACTACTTGGAAACTCAATGCGTACACATGATACTTTGAATAAATCGTAAATTCGTCGGAGCATAAAATTCTGCTGATAGATATTGATATTAATTGTTAGCGGAGAGACCATGATCTTTACTGGTGGCCTCACTTAAGTGGCCCTGGGCTGAATAAATATCAAGTTGATATACTAGAATGCATCAATAAGTCAATTGCCAAGCACAATTATTAGCTGAGTTTTGATTGGGAATGTTCACCGTATTAAGTCAGATCTACTGTGCATTGACAAGGGATAACATGTAAGAAAAGTATTTGTTACGTAAAATGGATGCCAATTTCATCATTGGTCTACGGACTCGTGATATTGTTGTGGCGGGCCTCACAGATAAAGGGGGGTTAACCCATAGGGCCTTAAGGGTCAAAATTGGGAGTAGTGACATCGAATAGTGCTTTCCTGGAACCGGAAGAACCAGGGGGCGTATAAGTTCAGTCTAGAGTAAGGACAGTGGAGAAGGGGAACTCATTTTTTGTTGTGTGATCGAAGAGATCCTAGTTCGAAGCCATTGCATTTGGAGTTAGGAGTGGGTTCCCGGAAAATAAAATTCGGAAAGTCTCCTCCGGCTACGTTGTAAAGAAAAGAATAATGTGTTAAATGTGAAGTTTAAAATATTAAATTGCTCTTCTCTTTGGAGGTTGATTTCATTTTTTCATTTTTTGTAGGGATTGTTATTAAGAGAAAGTTTTTTCTTTTCAGTTCTACGGGTCAAAATCGAGGAGTATTTTTTTACTTTTAAATCGGAGGTGAGAATTGTTCAATTATTAAGTCCGGAATCCGTGGGAATTTAATTTTCAGTTTGATCGAGGGGAAGATTTTTTTTCACTTTTTTTTGTCGAGGGGTATTTCTTCTACATGTAAGGGTCAAAATCCATGGGAATTTTTTTTTCAACTCTTAGGGATCATAATCGAGGGAAAGATTTTCTTATCACTATCATAGATCAAAATCAAGTGATTCTTTTTACTTTAGGGGGTCAAAATTGAGGGGAAATTTCCATTTTTTTTTAAGGGTCGAAATCCAAGGGAATTTTCTATCACTTTCTTTTCTTTTTTGGAGTCCAAATTGAAGGGATGCTTTTTCCATATTTCTGGGATAGTATCAAAAACATTTATCACTGCTAGATGTTCGAGGGGAATTCCTTTTGGGGGGAGATGGTGTTCAATATCACGGAGATTTTCTTCTCTCTCTGAGAAAATGAGCACCCTCCCTCCATTGTGACATAGTTAACGTTTATTTTTAGTATTCTAAATCAAGTGGAAATTTTCTTTTTCACTTTTAGGTGTCAAAATCGAATGGTGAATTTTTTACTTTCATTTTTGGGGTCAAAATAAAGTGGATTTTTGACACTTTTAGGCATTAAAATAACCGAGGCAATTTCTTTCCACTTTAGGGGTAAGAACGAGGGAATAATTATCTTTCACTTTCAGGGTTTGACTTCGAGACAGGACTTTTCTTTCATTTCGAATAGTCGAAAGTATAAACTTTTTCTTTTTTTATCAGTCAAAATTCCCCCTTTTTAATATTAACCACTCCTCTTTTCATCATCAACCTTCGACGACCTTTCTTTACTATTTGCTCCCTTTCCAACATTGGTCCCCTTCTTGACATCACTCCCCTTTTACCTAAGATTACTCCCGTTTCCAACATTATCTCATCTTTGGTACTCTCTACCTTTTTTTACACCAAGCCCCGTCTTTTGGGAGATTAGCCCCTACTTTTCTTACATTAACGCCTTTTGTTTTGTTTTTTGTTTTTGTTTAACTCTGCCCGCCCCTTTTTTAGATCAATATCCTCACCCTTTTCCCCCATCATTCTTTACATTGACACCTTTCCAACATCAGAGATAATGACGGAGATAGATTGTCAATGAAATAATGACAGAAAGGGATCATCCGGGAAATGATGGAGATAGATCATTGAAGGGATTATGACGTAAAGAGATAATCTGAGAAATGATGTCAAAGAGAGATAAAGAAATACTGATGACAATAGATCAATGAAGAAAGTGACATAGTGTTGGCTTGTGCAATTAAATTTGCTACATGATTAAGGTGTCTGGTTTATATCGATGTTTAGTAAGATAGCTTGGTAGACCATTGCTAGTGTAGTGGGATTTTGTCCATCCGAGGTGCCCCCAAAACAGAAGGGTGTACGGCCAATGCGTCCTCCCGATTGTCATCTACATACTTGATCATAATGCCTAATCCAAAGTTTTTCTCTTGAACTAAGAACCATGCACCACGCTTTATATCACAACAAATGAGTTCGTGTTATAAAAACGGCTGAAAATTCAAATGGCAATGGGCAGGCCATGTACCAAGAATATCAGTCAGCCGCTCGATATCACGACTCTACTTGGATCCCCACAGCGAAACTGTGACCGACAAAAAATAAAATAGCGTGATAATTCAGTTCAGAATTGGCGCCATGCCGCCCTCGATCGAGTGGCGTGCCTGTGCACAGGAGGGCTTGGGATGCTTGAGAACCCAGCCCGTTTTCTTCGTATCAAAAGTTCCCTTTTCATCAAAATTCAAAAATATGTTTTAATATAATACACAATAGTACCTTTTGGTGTTGAGCTACTGGTTCAGTAAAAACATATCATTATTGTAATTCGTCGTCGTCGTAGTAGTAGTAAAGTGTATTTAGGTGCAGATATGTAGATATCATCAATCATATATTACTGTAATCAGCGGTATTTTTATCTGCAACGAAAGTCAACAGTTCTCAGATCGGGGAACATTTCACATTAAGACCAAGATACAAATTGGTTAACAGCATTTGCAAGGAATTAAATGACCTGAAGACAGAGTAATTTGAGTGTGATAGTGTTTTAAACGGCTATAGTAAGTAAATTTTGCTTCCAAGATTACCCTGATTTTGTCGATGCTTCTGAGATTAACTTTTTTGGCATAAAATAATCTACTTGTATATGTTTTCCCACATGAAATCTAATCATTGGTGACGTCATTTTTTCTCATAGTTCCTTCCCCATCTTCCACCTTATTACAATTATTATTAAGGTCTATGATTCTACCAGATGGTCATTATTTCCTAATATCTCACTCAGTTCTTTTGCTTGCTGGTTAAATTTAAAACAAGACAGAAGAATGTAACTAAGTAGCCCATAAGTTAGTTTACGAAATAAAATATTTTGCTAACTGTTGAAATACACTGCAGAGAAAAAAAAATTCAAATGGAAAGTAAAAATGCACCATTCCTGGGCGTAATAAAACAGTTCGAAAGTTTTATGAGGCGTTATCACGTGATTATGAAGTGGTAATCGCTCAGAAAAAATGCAATAAAGTCAATTGCGTGCGAAAAGAATGTGTAATACGCGAAGTAATAAAAGTGGGTCACAGATGGTCGACAAAGTCAATGTTATAAATCAACCACACAAGTTGGGTGCGACGTGTCGAATTCGCTCATAAAAAATTGGATATTTCTGAATCGAAAGCCCATTACGAATCTACATAATCAGATAATTAACTTATAAAGGCGGGGACTCATTGAATTCCTTGTATGTTCTATGCAATTTAGGAATACAGTACAAAGCAATTTATAATTATATAAAAAACATAATTTATTAAAATACAGAGATCATATTACTTAGAGTTTTTGATAGCGACTTATTCTTTGATGAATTTATATTCTTGATTCTTGGTGTTATCAAATACATTTATGAAAACTAATTTTTGAAAGAACACAACGATTCTTCATTATATCACACTTTGTATTATATTTTTATGAAGTATGTATATATATATATAGAGAGAGAGAGAGAGGGTTAGGGGAGAGAAAATAGAATCAGTGAGTTCAAACTCTGGTCGACATTACGTTTACATTACAATCATGTTCTGAGGAAAGGCATGAATACAACTCTTCATCCTACAGCTATAGGTAAAATAGCAGGTTAGACTGGGCTCCCTAGTATCGGGAGGCATCCCTTCTAAAAGGAGGACAATTCTGAATATCAAACCAAGAGCGAGAGTCTTTGAAGTAGTATGATGTTGTTTTGAGTCTCTTTCTGGCAACTCCTGTGGCGACACTGATCCAAAGTAGTATCAGCCCTTGTACAATATTGATGCGTAGAGACGGAAGACTTGATCCTATGGACAACCACCTGTCTTCCCCATAACTTGGTGAAGGTCTGCGCCCAGGAGAGAAAGCGATACTTTTTGGATCTATAGTTTGATAAGTCTGACGGATACCATCACTAATACATTTTATTTATTTTCATTATTAGTTCCCAATGAAGATGTCATTAAATTTGTCAGCAAACTTTAGACACTGAGCTTCTAGAAATTTAAACTGAAACTGAGGAATTCACAATAAAAATTACCTGAAACGTTTGGCTGTCTGTCGCCTAAACTAGTCTGATTTTAAAAAGTGAGCATTTGACCGATTTTTCTCTCTTTAAAATGCAATAAACTAACAAGGAAATTGAATAGCTTTCAAACTGGGTGACTCCCATGTAACAAACGCAAATCTTTTGTATCGTGCATCTTCCGGGAGTTTTCGTAATAGATATCCCACTCCCTTATCCTCTTATATATAGTCATGTTTCATATGAAGAGTATACTTTAACATAGCCCACTCTATTGTCCTCTCATTTCATTTACGTGCTTCGTTTCTACCTCGTTAACTAGCACATATTAATATCAACATCCCTTGCCTTCTAGGATATAATCAATTCATAACTATCTCATCGACTGGTGCACATTAACATACTCCACTTTCTTATATCTGTATACATAACCAAAATTCGTCATTGTCTAATCGACTAGTACTTGAAGTGGTGTATTTTTTTAGGAATTGAGTCATCGGATGATTTTTTATTTTAAAGTTTAGACTGCAAACTATAATAATAAAACCTACGATGCCTGATTTATCCATGGCTTTGTTTAATGGCCGAGATTGTTAGTGTGTTAGTCATTCGGCGCTGGTAGACGGTATTTGAGCCCAGGAGTTATACTTTCGACGCCGGCGTGGAGTAGCAAGAAGTTATTACTTGGACTGGTCTGTCTAAAAGGAAGGGTATACAACCAATGCGTCCTTGCGATAGTCATTCATGGAGCTGAAACATGGAACCCAACCAAGAAACAGACCTCAAACTGAGAAACATGTAACGTGTACATGAAAGAATCACACTCAACTTCACATGGAGAGATCACAAGACAGCACAGTATACCAGGAAGAAAACAGGAGTCTGAGACATCATAGAATATATTTAAAAAACTTGAATAGCAAGGGGTAGGCCATGTTGCAAGAATGACAGACAACCGATAGACATCACGACTCACAACATGGATCCTCAGAGATCACATGCGGAACTGTGGCCAACAGAATACAAAATGGAGAGATGAACTAGACAAATTCAGGAAATACTGGCTCCATGATAAATAAATATGGCGGATCCTGGGGAAAGTGTATGTCCAACGACGGACGTTAAAAGACTGATGATAAAAAAAGCTAGGATATTGCGTGCCGACTTTCAACCTGGGTGTTTTCCACCTCGTTATTCTCTCTCCTTTTAGCAGTCCTTACATTTATACCCTTTTAAAATCTTAAATACTTAAATTTTCCACATAACTGTTAAAGCTGGTTCACAATTTTTCGAATGTTTGACATGCACGCGTCGGATGAGATTTTCTTTCTACCTGTCTTTCTCCATTTAGGTGACCTTTTCTTTCTTATTAACTTCCCTTTCTTTTTGTATTCCAGTCACTCTTCTGTCTTTCTTCCTATTTTCCGTTTTCTATTTCTGTGTTCTTTTTTCGTTCATTTCTCTTTTTCCATATCTGTCTCCTTTTCAGACATTTATAAGAAATTCTGCTTCTTAAATTCTTTGCTTGTCACAATCTGTGATGTCGAAGGAAACACTTAGGCCCTAGTTGTTTCCTTCTTTCTACCCGACGTTGCAATCACCATAAAATAGAAGCACATAAAAACAGGTTGGATGGAAATTGGGACATCATATCAGAAAAAGATCTTGTTTTATCTATCAAAAATGTTTTTCATCTTCAATCAGTTCAAAGTAAAATATTATTTTAAAATGTCTCATTTCGTTGTTTAAAAACTGTTTTGTTTATAAGGTCATTTTTAAAAATCAGAAAATTGAAAAATTTAAAAAATATTCGAAAATTCAATCATGATTCAAAGCTATCGCGTGAAATTGCTGAGTCAAACTGACAGGACATAGCAACTCTCAAGTTAGAAAGAGGAGGAATAAACTGGTATTTATTTCTTTGCAAAGCAAATACTACATCGTCGTGATTTTAATGACCAGAATGAGCAGTGAGTCGGAAAGAGGAGCCACAAAGCCACGAAAAGTAAACAAAATTAAACTAGATTGTGACACAGTTATTTTGAGTAAGTAACGAGGGGTGAAAACAGCTGGCACCACCTAGATAGAATAGATACATGACCGAGTGCTTCATGTCTCTGTTTTTATTGGTTTCTAACTGGCTGGATATCGTATCATTCATGTGTTAGAGCGCCTGCTTCCAAACAAGGAACAGTTAAGATCGTATTAAAACAATGACAGTTATCATTGGAATATTTCTACTGCTGAACTCTGTCTGCTGTATCCTTATATATTAACTTGTTGGAGCCAATTAATTATAATTGGTTGCAAAATCAAAAACTATATTGTTCAAGGTTCCCAAATACATATGTACTAAACCCAACTTTGCTTCATGGTTACAAAAGTGGGGCGCCAAGTGAGGATAGAACTCACTGCATTAGTTTTCAGTTAATATACACATCCTGCAGACGATATATTCCGGTGACTTCTCGATCTGAAAGTCTCCATAAGTACCAGAAGACTTTCGACATATACGCCATAATAAGAAGTGCGACCATTGAGAATACAACACCGTTTGATACCAACGAAAATGACACCATTTTTCGATTCAACAGTGCAATTTGGCCCATGTGCCCCTTTTTTTAAAATCTTGTCGAAATTTGCATGTTTTTGTTTATCGTTTCTAACATTAAAGATGGAAGAAAATAAGCAACATTTTCAGCATATAATGTTGTTGTAAGAAAGGTAAAAATGCGACCAAACGAAATATTTGGCTACCAATCTATTTCAACTCTCTCTTTAAAACCAGCAACAGCGCATTTTTAATTTTAACATCCGTAACATCGAAAATGTATTTCGACTATTTCTCAAGATACCCTTAGCACTATTTACGACATCACATACGGCATATTTCACAGGATTCAGATTGACAATTTTTATGGTAAATTCATATTAAGATAACGACTCCCCTGTTAAAACAGAAGTATGTACCAACCTCCATTCTGTAAAAAAAAAAAGTCTTGTTTAGTTACATATTTCCTATCGGCATTTTTGAGGCCTGGTACAATCGATCGTTTCGATTGCTGGTTTTCAATGCAGACAGGCAAGTGGGCATTTTTTTTTTCATTCCGATTGCAATAATAATTCCTAGCTACAAAAAAATCACTGATCCTAAAGCTTTCGATTCTATCACTGAATCCTCTTCACAAGTAAAAGTTGGTTTATTTGGATCCACTTGGGACTTAAGAGTGAAACGTACTTAATCTATAGCGAACCAAATATGAGTCAAGACTTCACAGTCAGAAATCCTATATGGTGAGCTGCCCCTGTTCGTGTACTTTTATTTTTACCGAGTTTAACTGACAGAACATAACCGGTTGGATTTCGTATAGATTCAACTACTGCCAGTGGACAACAGAGGCTGTAGACAGGGAAATACGGCAACAGAAATTCTATCATGCAAACTCATTTTCTGGAGTAAGAGCAGAAGAGGAAAGGTGGTACCATAAAATCGGATCTTTCTCCTGTTGACCTTCTCCTGCAGCTGTAGCGGGGGAAAATAACTCTCATGCGCAGGCTTTGCTGGCCACGGGAGAACATTCCTAAATTTTCATTTGCTAAGCCAAGCAAAGCCATAATAACACATGTACACACATATTGACACACCAATTGCTTAAAAGAAACCAATATCAATACGTTGTTAGATACAGGTGACTTTTCGTAAAATTCTGCCACTTCTCGGAACTATAAAATCAAAATCATTTTCTGCAGTCCTCATGTATGAAGTGGGCTATGAAGAAGATGAAATAGCTTTTTTTTCTAAAGTATTTCTGTTATAAAGGTGACGCGCAATTAACGAAGTGGCAAATCGTTATCACTGACATCTACAAAGGTATGTCTTTTGATGTGCGTTCACGCTCTCGAATCCTTCAACAATGCAATGTTTCCCTATGTGGCAGGTACTATGGCTGAAAAAGCCTTCCGGTGCAGTTAGTAACGCAATAAACTTTCGCACAATAGCTTTCGATTTGGCCAACAATAAAAGTGTGTGTGTGTGTTGCTTAGCAACTAGCATTGTTTCATATTGGCCATCAATGCCACAGACGTTATCCCAGTCCAGGTAAAAAGCCAGGACTTGAAATACTGACTTCCAACTAATTTACTCAAATATTCTACATTTAGATGATTAGAGTTTCTTGTAGCAGTTGTTAACATTTTGTGCTATTAAAATCCACCATACCTGTACGGTGTGAATGTCTGCCTGAATCGATTCCACTGTATGCCTTCCATGTTACTTCTCTTTATAACTGTAATCACGAGTTGTTTAAAATATTAGTTGTCATTGCTAGAATGCAAATTGACCCAGTATCTCGAAACAGTGTCAGTTTTCAAACATCGATTATCCTTTTCGCTTTTTACTTACCCCCATATTATAAACACACCAGAAACTCTTTTTGGTATTATTGATATTCACTAAGCATGGAACAAAGCCACAACAGTGGAGCACCGAATGAGGATAGAACAACAACTGCAATGGTCGAGCCAACTATTCCTTCGCGTTTGAGCTTTGAGGAGGGTTGTGTTGCGCTAATCTGCCAAGTGTAGGGAGGAGGCTTGATGCCAATCTTGGAAATCGGTATTTGCAGTCAGTTTTTTGCATTATTTCGGTATTCATGACCTTATTGGACACACACAAGAAGCATATTTCCTATTATAACTGATCCCTATCCTCTTGCTGTGAGGCTGAATACTTTGCTGATTGGTCTCCTCTTCGTTATATGAGCGCATTTCGCACTGTTTGTCACTGTGTCCCACGTTGGAAATTGGTGCAGTGCAACCAAATATAGTGCAAATTTGGCATGCATACTCAGTGGACCTAAGTGAACGTTTAAAAAATACGTTTTCAGAAAAAACAATTTCAAAGGTTTTAGAGGAGGCCTCTATTTGCAATGTAACTATAATGCTAAACTGAATCCTCTTCTCCCATTCAATATACGTATATGCATGCATATACTAGCTGGAATCCTCTTGATAAGGTGTCTTCAGCAACTTGGTAGAAAAAAAGGTGTATCCTCCGAGCCGACAAATACGGTAAAAAAAAACTCAGTTGCTCTTAGTTGTATGGTCGAATAATCTATCCTTCTCAGCTTGTCAAGCGTGCCAATATTTGTGTGAATTCGTTTCATATTTGTGAAGTGAAGCATAAATAGGACATTCCAAAGTTCGCTGTAATTTGTGTCAATATTTGTGTGATAAATATTTAATTACGGGTCTGGTAGGATTTCCACGGCACAAATTTGCAATTTGATGATTTATTTCGCCAGGTACCACGTAACATACGACACAACGTCTTTTTTGTGGGTGCAGGTGTCAGTAAAAATACCTGCTTTATTTGCAATCCAAGAACAGAACACAAAGCAAATTCATAATATAGCCATATCATTTCAGTAATGGTCGCATTCATTCCTGACCACTGACAATTCCTTTCCTTGATTTTCAATATGTCCATGTAGTAAAATCATTTACAATGCATTTCCATGATAAAATCATGGTTGTGTTAATTCTTCCCCACAAAACACTACTGTTCTTTTACTTGATTTTCAAAGCATTCCTATAATAAAATCATTACAATGCATTTTCATTACATATAATAACTGCTTCTCTGTCAGTAACATTTTCTTCTAATCCCTGACCACCGACAATCAATTTTCTCCAAATTAGTACCATAATTTGTTCAAACAAATTTTAGGTATAAAAAAAAAAGAAAAAAAATTATTTAATTCGATGGTTGAATCATCGAATTCTATTTTTAAGCGCTGATGATGTTTTTTTTTTAATAATTTTCATCCATCGATAGCCCAGCAAATTAAACTACTACTTATAACTCTTCTGCCGATTTTAAGCATATGTTATCAAAAGTGTTCACAAACGTAGATGAGAGGGAATAATTATGGTAAGAAGTTATTTGTTGTTGTTGTTGTTGAATCAAGAAAAAATTGTCAAGAGATGATACAGAAAAAAAAAGATTTCAAGTTGTTTTATGAAAAAAAAAATGAAATGAAATTCATTATGAAAAAAGTAGTTGTCGAAAAAATGAAAAGTGAGACGTCTGCAGCTCTTCCCTAACCACTTTCCCTGGTCTAGATAAAATTGGATTCAGTAGGGCTGAACTGCTAATTCTTGGCCGCTCGCACACCGTTCCTCTAATTAGAAACGCGAATGAACAAATAAACAAAAAAACTGACCAGCTTATTTGCATATATGCTTATTATATTTAATCATCGGCCATATTCTCTATTTTTAACGCTTGCCTGAATTCTCAGCCTCCGAAATTCCTTTTCTTCTTGATTTTTTGTACAGAAAATGAAGATTGAGCTGCAACAGTAATAATCTACCTGACTATTTCTTCATGGTGGCATACTCTATCACTAAACTCGTTTTAGTAAGACACAAAGCCAAATATTGAGTGTTGAAACTTGCTCAAACAAATCTAAAGTAACAACTTGAGAAATTCGACGGTTGAATCATTAAATTCCACAATTGATCACATATTACGATGCCGATTGTCATTCCTTCGCAGAAACTTTTTGCACAAGACCACCAATTTGCAAGAGAGCGGGTTATAACTATTTTTTCTGTTATACCGACCAGAATGAAGTATTTCTACCCCCGTAGGCAAACTTTGAAGCGAATATTTTGCAAAATATTTTAAGCAGAAGATTGATAGATATTAAATGATCAACATTTCAAATTATCAACTATATACATGCGATATCTGTTCACATGTTAAATATATTAGGAAATTTTGGCAATGACTTATGTCTGACGTTTTGGACGTCCTGACGTGTGTATGACCTTCAACTGCATCCCTTGTGTTGAAGAGGTCAAAGATGAATTCTCCCCCTGAAAGACAGTCAACAATCACCACGATTTACTCTCAAGGGGGTTTTAACAGAAATTTGCAAGACTGATGGAATTTGTCAAAAAGTTGAAGACTTTTGATGCTACACAATGCCTTATGTACAGTTGCAATGATAGATTGGATGATTAACACAAACACATTTTAGTCTGGGCAAAGAGAAAGATCTAATTCGGATGAAATTGAATCTATTTGAATAGAATTACCTGACCATGACTCAATTCCAGGTCTGTTTGTCCAAATAAGAAACATGACAGATGCAATGGGAATTATACGCATGAGTTCTTGCAAGATATCCAAATGGCACACGATGGATATCATTTATATCGACAGAGGAAACCAGGAGATGTTAGATTAAGATGAGAAATGGACTAGGGATGCAAATAGACAATAGATGACCTGTTCTCTATTGGTCGTTGCTTTCTAAAGTGATTAACGTATCCATGAAGTTTTGTAATGCACAACGTATATTTGCAAATATGTCGACAACGGCTCTGATAATACTATGTTAGCTTTACAACAGAAGAATATTCCAAGTCTAAACTGTACATAACATCTAACAGGAATGCTTCTACCTTACGCCCTTAAATGAAGTCAGAGGACCAAAATCATTTGATGATCTTCGTTGATGGTCAGTTATATACCACATACAGAGAATCATGTTATAGTCGAAGCCTTTTGGAAGATAATGGTCAGTGGGAAGCAACAATGATGGAAGCTAATATTTCACAATCACCGTAAAGACTATGAAGCTTCTTTGCAGTTCTTTTGTGGATTGTCATCCCTCCATAATCTGTGATCTATCTGAAGATTATAAGCATCAAGTACAGCCACATAATCCAGTCATTGATCTCAGTGATGCTATCTTCAACATAGCTTCAATTGCCATCGGGATGCATTTTGACGATTTGTGCTGATTTATTGCTTTAATGTGGCTTGCCGATCTCAAGGAAATCAACCGATAAATGAGGTTACGGAGTCAATTCTCTTACCCAGTTTCTTGTAAGGAATCAGCCTAAACTATTTGACAATCAAAGAAAAGTCTTAATTGATATTAATTACATCATTAGCGACAAAAAAGGTAAAACATTTTTTCTTGATTTATCAAGAAGAACAGAAAAATCTCCTGTACTAAAGCTATTAGTGGCTGAAGTTCTATGTCCCAGGCAAAGAAAGAAACATCAGTTATCATTCTTAGGGACCTGGATAATCCATGTTTGTGCAATGTGAAAAGCTGATGTCACCTCTGATTAAAGGGACAATATTGACGGTAGTGCTGCTGGGGGATGTATTCGTTCTGAGAATTCCAATCATTCTCGCATTTGTTTTCAAAAGGTTGCATCCCCGCCTTCAACCAGGATGATTTTTAAAATGTCCATCTACAAATCTCAGGGACAACCGTTTTAAATGGCTGGATTACAAGTGGCATGGCCAAATATGTGCGGCTGCCTCACGAGTTGAATCATCAAATAATCTATTCGTGTATGCTTTACATGGAGAGACAAAGAACATTGTTTTGTCAAGAGTTCGGTTGTGATTTACATGAATCAATTTTAGACATTGATTTTTACACATATTCAAGTCTTCCTTAAAACTCATTCAAAACAGCAAAATCATGGTAAAATTTGATTTTATCTTGACATTTTTACATACATCCACACACCTCTATACGATACTTTTCGGTCGGTCAGTCGGGCGATCCCAAATATGTTAAAAATTAACTTTCACAGTCGTATCGAGCTGGATTTACCTGAAACTTAGTCCAGACATCTCGTGAACCATCCTCCTCTTACTACTACTACTACTACTACTACTACTACTGCTGCTGCTAAATATAAGTTTTCGCAGCCGTATCAAGTTGGTTTGATACAAAATTTGGTCCAAATCTTCGGGTGAACGATCCTTAGCATTCTCTTCCTCCCCCTGCAACTACTACCTCATCGAGCGATGCTAAATATCAATTTTCTCAGCTGTATTATGTTAAATTGATATGAAGACACTCAAGGGAACTATTCTCCTCTTCCCCATCGTCCCCCGATTTCTACTACTACGTTTAGAATCACTTTTTATTGGTAAACACAATCACACTCGACGCCACCTCTTCTTCTATTCCTTCTCTTTGAAACCTTCTCCTTTTCCTCTTCTATCCCTTCTCTACCATTTCTCCTTTTCTTCTTCCTTCTCATCTTTTTCTCACGGAGTGAGGAAAGATTTGCAAATTTTCAGACTGTTTCAAGCTGGATTGATTTGACGTAGGACAACAATTTAATAATTCTCTGGGCTAAAAATTCCCACAAAGGTTAATAATGTTCAGATCTAAAAAGCAAAATTGTTCCCAATAAGATACGCTCTGTCATTGCAAGGTGGATTAGTATGTGAGATTATTTCTCTGCATTCATTCTTGCATTGGTTTTCACTAAATCCCTTATAATCAAGTCGAATTTTACCGAATGATGGACAAACCAAGAGGTACATACACCATTAACAAATCTAGTACCAAACGAGGCGTAATTTTATGCATGAATAACAGAAAAAACAAGACATGGACCGTGGGGGAAATTTTTTTATAAGCCCCATTTTAAAGGTTTGGCATTTAAGCAAAAATCGAGGATTTCAACACTGCATTGGCTTCATTCTAAATTCAGAATGCTCAGCCACAACGATAAGTGGTTGAATATAAAAGATCTGACAGAGGCGAGAAAAACTCTTTTTATACCACGTTTATTTAATCAGCTGTCAGCTAATTTTATTTAATCTTGAGTGTTTATGCTTGGTTGAAATATGAAATTGGCTGGAAATCTGAAACTCAAGGGGCAGCCAACTGTGCCTACCATGTCCTTACTTTAATGCTCATGTGACAGTTGTGCTTCTTTTTACATATCATGCAACCCTGACTCCAGTTCTGTTTCAAGAGTTGTGCAGGAGAGAAAGAGAACACGGAGCAAAACTATCAGATAACTATGCCCCCCCCCCCCAAAAAAAACTAATTTACAAAAGAGTACCCTGTTGTTTTTATCACTTAGTGCTTCCGTATAAATTCAAAACCACGATTGCCAAGAGTCAGACATACCTACACAGGTATATACATACACATACACGTATATATGAAGAGAGCGAATACATATACACACGTAAACAGATAAATACTCAGATGTATGTATACATGTATATACATACAAACATATAGATACATATCTGTACGCATACATGTACATGGGTAACATCTTCAGTCAGACTGTTATGGCGTTCATTTGACACGAAATTGATCAATGCCTCTTATGCACGTCCGTGACTGCGTTGCTTACCTTTTTATTTACCCACTTTCTGTTTGTAGCTTAACAACACTGGAGGGTATTAGATATAGATTAATAGATAGGTGGATAGAAAGGTTGAGACAGAGGTCGCAGAAGCAAATAGAGGGGAAAAAGAAGAGTTGATTGGATTAAAGCAGTTATTCATTTCTCTAATCTTTTTCTTTATAGCTGAATAGATTGAATACCTGTTATAACAACTTTTTTTCTTCGAAGCCTGGCTGATTGGCTTCCGTACAGGAGTTCCACAGCAGAATGGCCGGAATACATAGAGGGAACCTTTTTATTATAATTATGGATAATGCTATCAAACAGTTATTGTTATCAAAATCAGCCAGTTTCGAACACTTTATTTAAGATGAAATGAAAAGTACCCCCCAAAAAAGAAACGAATTTCCTATTAAGTTTTGTAATGTTAAGTTATTAATAAAAATGGATTTAATTGCATAACCATGAATTTTCAACAATGAATGAAATTTTTAAACTATAAATGTAAATTGTATCAATTTTATACCCTATGCCTAGTGTTATCAGCCGGTTATTGTAATCTAGAAGACCCAGTCCTAAAATGATCACAGTAAACACCTTTTGTTACGCGATTTTTTTATGAAATGTAATGCCTTCTAAAGATTATTCTTTGTAAACAAACGGACACGCCCGACCTAACAACTTCGTATATTCTCTGTGCCTTTGCAATCATTATTTATTTTATTTTTTGTAGTAGTTACAGTCGCCATTTTTCAAAGGTTGCTCTGTTAATTCTTATCAGGAGTGTATTTATTTCTATTAATGGCCGTGGGTTTCCTTTTGGGTGTGTATAATACAGCTCACCTTGGACTTGGGCTTCTCTACCTAGATTGGTCCATTACTGCGTGTTAGCAGAAGCATGACGAGAATGTTAACAATGAGACTAGGTGAGGGGGATTTTTGTGCACTATGATTAGAGAGGAAAACCGACTCTATAAAGAAATGAACGCAAAGGAATGTTCTTCTATCCTTGTTAGCTCTCTTTCCTTTAATCTCCCTCTCCCCTCCACATGTCCAAATATAATATATTCAAGGACAACGAAACAAGGATGTGTAACTTGAAAGAATAAGGCTTGTTTGACGAATAAGACGAGAATGGGGAAAGCGAATATTGCCGTAAACAGTTTTCGTACATTTATTTAAGATTAATTAATTAATTAATTAACTAGCAATATATCAATTTAAGAAAATGGGTGCCTCCCTTCATTTGTTTCAAGAAACGAAAAAGGAAAAATACAGGAATTGAGCCCGGTAGGATAAGTCATTCTAATCTCTTCCAAATTTTGATAAATCTGAATACCTATATGAACTGAAAATATCACAAAAGTTCCATAAAACCATCAGTTGTCAATCAACAAGCCAACAGGAGAAATTTGAATATAAAACATATCAAAATGTCATAATCACCGACTGGATCTGATTTCTCTATATTGAAAGATAATTACTTTAATTGCACCACTTATTTATTGATTGTATACAACCCAAGGTAATATTCAACCATATTTTCTTCGAAAAAAAGCTTATCAGGAAATTGATCTTGTCACTGGAACTAAAATGAATATGTGAAATATATTTCCTGCGTCACCATAACAAGTGACTGAACGCAAGCTTTGTTGTTGTTGTGGTTGTCCCCTGTCCTACCGGCAGTTCTCAGATATACTCAGGTAAATGAATACCCTGGGTAGGCAGCTTAACTATCTGTCAGCCAGTTTGAATTGTAAGCGATTAGGTGAAGAGCGTAGCAGTCGTCAGTTCGTGGAAATAATGTTTACTCCACCCGGCAGGACACACCTTATGAAAATATCTGTATAGTTTATCTTTCAAATTTGATCGCATCGATTTTTCCCCGGGGGTAGGCAGCAGTACGGAACCTTACTGAGATGGAGCCTTTTAAACCCCTGCTCGTGTAATCTCCAAAAAAGTAACAAGGTCCTTCCTTTAAAGAGTTTCCTTTAAATCGCTGAAGTATTTTTTGAAAGACCATTGAGGATATCGTCACTACAAGAAACCTTCAAACGTTGATTAATTGCTCAATCACAGCGACCTTCAGCATTTCTCAACACACTTTCGGATAAATCCGTATTCGGGAAGTTGCTCCTGTAAAATAGCAACTGAGTAAGTTCACTAAGCATGGTATTGTGTGGTATAAAATTGTACTATGAGCGATATCCAAAAAGGATTGAAATTACAACAGTACTTAAGGACTAGTTTGTTAACCACAACTTCAGTAAACGAGTGAGTATATTTCTTATCAATTAATCTTTTCGTTTTATTAATATTAAGACTTGATGTTTTATTTCAAGAGATGTTATTTCTACTCTTTTTTAATCTAATTCACCTAGTTGTGTGAATATTAAAATTAGGAGTCTTGACATTAATTAATGGAATATAGTTTCCCTCATTATCCAAAAATAGAGTGTTTTAATGAAAACCTTTCTTAGGCTGAAATGGCTGGAAGCGAAGAAGCAATTACCACTAATTTTCGTGAGGATTTCTTTTGCATTCCCAGAGTCAAAAATGATGATGCTGGTAGTATGTTGGGTAGAGTTTTTAGAGGTTGGCTTAGTGGGAGGTACAAGAGAATGGAGTATAGAAAAGAGAGAGAGAGAGAGAGAGAGTGAGAGAGAGAAAGGTGGGTTGCACATTTCAAAATGAACGCTGAGGACTATTTTCGCTTTTCACCTTAACGTGAAAACGAAAAAGTGGCGTGAAGAAAACTTGGAAAATTGGTGTTACTTGTATTAAGAAACGTGAATTTGGAGTTTAATTTTGGGATATTATGTATTTGTATTTAGTCTATGTTTCTTTTTATTTCAGCTAGCGAAACCAACCGAAGATAATCTAAAGGGGATTTTTCTGGAAAACCAATAGAACGCGGATTGATTAAATTCAGATGGTATTATTCAGGAACCAAAGTTTCTAAGGCTGAAAATAAATCCTAGATCGCATGTTCCTCAAATAGAAAATAATTACGACTTCCATCTATCTGATTATATGGCTTCGTTTTTTAAGAAAAAAGCTCGAGATTCGGGCGGACCTCCAAGTCGACAGTTTTACGTGGAGTTTCTTGGGTGGCTACCATGTCGAGGAATACGTGGAAATATTTACACGAATTCAGTTGCCCATGAATTGATACAGAGGAAAAACCAATTTCCTGATGTTCCTAAGATGACGCTCCAGGTGTCGCTGAATGAGATAAAAATTTCCAACGATAATTCCGAGGAGCACAGAAAGGAGAAAATCACGTCTGTCAAATACCCCTGCATCATGATGAAGAATGTTATGTATGCTACCTGCATGACTCCGCCAAATGCAGACATTGCCAATTGCATCTACAATGCATATAACTTGACTACTCGATCTATGTTACACACTCACGTTTATCGATTTGATTCTCCTTCGACAGCCTCAACTTTTGTGGATCTTATCAACAAAGTAGTGGAGACACCCCAACACCAGGAATACGTTTCCCAGCTAGAAGAGCAATTACGGCGGGATGGGTTTTTGCAGGCAGTAGTGGAAAAACCTCCCCCACAATCAAAATACTTACAGAAGGGTCTTTGGAGCGCAACGAGTGACACACCACCCGAGGAAGTTACTGATCTAGAACCGGAGCCCTACATTAGTCAAGAAATTCAAAATATGCAGGCTATCGTTTCTGAACTGAATCAAAAGTTACGGTCTCGCGAAGCCCCTCTTTTACTGCCACCAAAAGATTACGACACAGTACATCGGAAACAGGGGAGACTGGGCGATATTTCATCGCGAAAATGTCTCAATGAAATATTAGTTGGTCGCACTGCTATAAAAGCAGCAGCTTCTGCTTCCGGGAACAAGTTGATTTTGGAAGAAAAGCAAGACAAAAAACCGAACGATACGCCAATACATTACCCTCCTAAGCTAACACCGGACCCTGAAATGTTGTATTCACCTAGTCATGTTGGAAGTCCACCTATAATGCAAAGAGAAAACCAATACAGAAGACAAAAATGGGAAAACGTTGATTCTTCTTTCCCAAGTAATTCCTCAGGGTATAGTGATCGAAATATTCGAGTAAGCTATACGTCACCAAATCAAAGTAGTCCCCCCCCTGTAATAAACCGGGGCCATATGTCTGCTTATGAAAATTACCCAACGTTAAAAAGCTCAGAACGAAGCCCTATTGCCACCAGCAGTCCGGATATGTCCAAGTGGAATAATTCTCATCACATCCGCCAAAATTCCATGTCTTCCACTCATAGTGGATTATCCTCGCATTCGGACCCTTCTCAAAGGTTATCACAGATGTTGAATGAAGCAGACTTCGAAATTCCCCCGGATTATGACGAAGCACCACATAATGCTAGTACCGGTGACCGGGTGCCAAAAGATGGACACCAGGGATACAGCAACGCAAGGAGTTTCGACAAACATAACTACTATGACCCTCAGAGTCCCAGCATGCCGAATGCTTGCCCTCAGCATAGTACGACTTATATTCAATCTACACCTAACCCTTCTGAATTATATTCCAAACCTATCAAACCAATTGCACCTGTACAACAATGATACAGCAATGATACAGCAATGATACAACAATCATACAGCAATGATACACTGATAATACAACAATCATACAGCAATGATACACTGATAATACAACAATCATACAGCAATGATACACTGATAATACAACAATCATACAGCAATGATACACTGATAATACAACAATGATGCAGCTATGATACAATGATAATGCAGCGATGACATGATGGCACCACAAATTCGAAACAACTCGGATTTTTTTCAAAGTTGAAAGAAAAAAAACTGTCATTCCACATTTAAAAATACAGGAAGGAAAAAACGATATGAATAATAGAACATGTATGTATATTCTATAATTCATATCCGAACACACAAGCATACAAACACAAACGCACCCGCATACATATGAACTTCAGAACATATATATCAAACCTATTCGCAAGTAATCACACTCACATATGTAATGCATATGAACATACACTCACAAAATATTCACATACATGCGTTTGAACACATGAGGTCTATCAAGAAAGTGATGAGATTGGTTGTATAAAAATATTAATTATCAACTCGGGTAATGGTCTAAAGAACTCAAATCAGGAAAGTAGGGGGCTATGGTACCGAAGGAATATTCTTTGGGGCCCAAAACCCTTCCACAGAGACTGTAATATGACAGGGGGCGTTATCATGATGAAGCATCCAAGAGTCAGCGGTCTCAGACCAGTCATGGATGTCCTCTTTTCTAAGTTGTTCAAAAATCTCTTAGAAGTAAATTTGGTTGATTGTCTGTCATGATCTTAGCCTTTGGCTATTCACTGAACTGCTGAGCCTATCCAGCAGGTCGTGACGAACTAACAGAAGGCAGTGTCAGTCGAAGACCTCGAGCACTATGACTGGGAGTGGGAAGATCGTCTCCATTGGTGTGTCTTCCCAAAAGATCTTTTTGGAAGGAGATAATGTTGTTTTGTAATTAAGCTGATAAATATTTTTATACAATCAGTCTCATTACCTTTTAGACAGGCCTCACACACACACACACACACACACACACACATATATATATATAAATATACATACATATATATTAAGAATGTATGAATACGGATGCATATATATGTATATATATTTATACGTGCACACATGCACAAACTTCCTCTCTCACACGCATATATGTATATATAAACAGTGAAATAATGGATTCGCTACACAAACACGTTTATGTTTCTGTCATGTTTGGGCTTCTCTGGACGAATGATTCGATTTATTTGGACCCTTATTCAGGACGTTATTGTGGGTGCGCCTATTTTTCGGTTTGGAAAAGCTTCGTCTTATTCTATTTATATTTCTCTTCTTTTTTTTCTTTTCCTTGTTCAGTTGATGATCTCAGTTTGTATTTCATCTCCCATTGGGGAAGTGGATTCCTGGCTAGTTGTTATAAGTTATTTTAGATTTTCAAACACTTCTATTTATAGAAATAGATATCAACAACTATACAAGGAAAAGAAAACATGAAAATAAACATAAATAGAAGAAAACGATGCTTTTCCACCCAGAAGAAAAGACATCCCCAAAAACATCTTAAATAGGGATCCAAATATATCGAATCATTCGCCTAAAGAAGCCCCAAAAGGGCAGAGACATAAACGTGTTTGTGTAGCGAATCCATTATTCCTACACGTTTAAAGCTCTACTTTAACTTGATGTTGAATGAATCCAGCACTTTATGAAATAAACCCATCATACATGAGATATTGGATAACTGATTTGTACTTCGATATATATATATATATATATATATATATATATATATATATATATATATATATGTAGATAGAGAGAGAGAGAGAGAGAGAGAGAAAAGGGAGATAGAGAATTTTGCAATTCCTAAACACATACAGCATACACGTTCATATTTGTTGGAGTATATGCGTCCTTACAAATATACACGCATTCACACATCCTATAACCCTATCCCCCCATATATATATATATATATATATATATATATATATATATATATATATATATATATATATATATATATATATATGTATAAACTGTTGGTGAGTTCTTAGTCCTGCTGGTAAATATCATTGTCATCCATTTGTAGAGAAACAATCTTGTGAAGCAGAAAAAAAATGATAATCAAATAAGTTCAACATAACGTTTATTATGTTCTTACCTAATGTGTAAGGGAAATTGTTCGATATACAAACATATGCTAACATTCAATTAATGTTTATCAAATTTTAAATCGATAATGTTTTATCAAATTTTGAATCGATGCTTGAAAATGTACTGCATGGAAAAAATAATTCAGAAAGAGAGAATAATGAATTCAGAAAGAGAGAATAATGAATAATGAAGGGAGAATGCTGGAGTCGTTGGGATAACAAAATTATGGAAAACAATGATGTTTTTGGATACGCTGGAAAAGTTGAAAAATAAATGAAATAACCAACAATTATGTCAACAAACAGATAGACTCGCGAAAATGTACACAATAATATACACGCTAGCATACACACACTTCTGTATGTGTATATATATGCTGCAGCACCATTGTTCTATCTACGTTGTCTAGGCCAAGTGATATAATAACCGTGTAATGACGGGAGATCATTTCAAATAGGAGTTTCAGTATATAATAACGCATTTTATAAACATTCTGTTGGATCATATATCCATTTTTTTAGCACATATGTATATGTGTTTGTGTGTGTGTGTTTTTGTGTGTGTGAGTTCCCCAAATCTCTCAGGAATTTTTGAATGAAAACCAATTACCAATTACTTGTCCCAACAC